>VZQC01003946.1:350874-451266 GCA_009823505.1 Rhizomys pruinosus | reverse complement strand
AAAGATAACATCAAAATAATTGTTATTGTCATAGATACACCTTTAAATCTATATCTCTATTTTTTCACATCTAAGATTTAAGACATTGTAAAGTCGAGAACAGTTAAGAGATGAAATAAGTTCAACAAAAGTCATTGCCACTTCTATCATAGTACATAATGTCTATATTAAAAGTAACTAATGGGATCACAAAGATATAGTATCATTTCAATGTTCTTCTAAATACATATGGCCTATCATACTTACTGGTTACACTCCTTTGAAACTTGAGGCAAGGTTTTTGGTAACCTATTTGCTGATAAATAAATAGCCATGTATGCTAAGATTGTTAAATCACAGTAAAGTTCTTGATCCTTAAGGATAGTAGTTAATTCAAAGGAATGATTATTTATGCTCCAGGGAGCTATTAATTGCCATATTTAGTTATGTTTTATATGCAAGACATTTGATCAGTAGGTAAAGGCCATTTCAAAGTTTATATTTTATAGTGGTATATTCAAAATAACTGCTCTATATGTGTATAAATATTGAATATTTCATCAATTTTAGAAAATAAAGACAGCTCTCTTGGGACATGTTATTAAGTCTCATGGCATTAACTGTATAAAATTAAAATGGATGGCTATATCTAGAATAGAAAATAGTAACATGCTTAAGATAATCAGGGATGTAGAATTGTTGTTAATTTCAATCTACTCCTGACTTGTACTGGAGTCCCACTTACAGCTATTAGATTAAATGGGCACAAATGTTCTCCATGTTTCCCTGTATTATACAGGTGATAACCCTGAGATTTCTTTTCCACATAAGATAATTTGGTTCATGAAAAGCTGGGTTCTGCCTCTTTGAACCAGCAGTATGCAGTCCAGAGGGAGACAGGCTGAAAGGATGTAAACTCTTTCAGCTTGGTTCCTATTTATAGGTATTTGATACAACTCCTGCATTCTGGAAAACTATAAATCAATCTTTAGGGGTCTGGGAAACAAGAGAGGCTGCTCCAACTGTAGTGACAATTACAAAAACAGAGGGGGAGGGAACTATGCTGCCTCCCTCCAAGACACAATTGTGCCTTGCAGTTAAATAAAAATATTGGTGGATAAGGGTTTCAGTGCCAGCTGTGGGCTGTCCTAATAGGAGCTGTTGGCCAGGGAGCCCCCAAAACAAAGGCCATTAGCCTACAACTTTGGGTGCACATAGAAATGGACAATAAGACCCTATTGTCAAAGATACTGCATGATATGAGCATGAAAAATAATATGTTGAGACTCTGCACTGCAAATCAACAGCTGACCTTCATGGTGTCAGAAAGCACTATGCAAACCACTAGAAAGAAATGGTCTCTGATGTTTTACTACAGACTTCTTGTGCTACACTTTACATGCCAAAGAAGATGTAGTACAACAGCAGCAGTCTGGTAAATGTACATCCAGAAAGAAAAATAAATAAATAAAAAATTCCCGATTTGATCCATGGCCTGTTCCCTAGTGGGGTAGGACACATTGCTGACACTGTAGTCTTGGTGCCCCCTAATGTAAGGAGGATTTATTGACCACATGAGAAAGTTATTGGCATCTCTTTGTCAAAGAGTTATAATGCCCCAACCAAGATATTATCCAAGCATATGTGTCTGTCCCCATAGAGAAGCTTGTTGTACTCTTTCATATTTGTTACTATTTGTACTTTATTACTAGAATTTTTTAATTTTATTCATTTTTTATGTGTATGAATGTACTGTCTGCATGTAGGTTTGTGCACCTGTGTCATGCAATGCCGTGGAGGTCAGAAGAGGGAATCAGATTCCCCTGTAACTGGAGTTAAAGATGGTTTTCAGCCACCATGTGGGTGCTGGGGAATCAAATCCAGGTCCTCTGCAAGAGCAGTCAGCTCTATTAACTGCTAGGCCATCTCTCCAGCCCTATTACTAGAATTAAAAGGAGACTGATAAATGACCCACCAGTCAGTTGCAAACAGAACTTGGACAGTCCCAAGAGTTTGACCAGTCGCCAAAGAGAAAAAAACTGGATCTTCTATCTCTCACTCTTTCTCCCACTCTCCTCCAAAGCCCAGGGACTCTCACAGAAGAAGCTAGTGCACCAGATTGTAAGGGCCAAGGAGGGGGATGAATTGTGAGATCACAGCAAAAATGGCATGTATTTTTTTTTATTTGATCACAACATGTTTGTATAAGCAAACTTCTTCAACTGGACTTGGGAACCCTGGGTTGTACAAAAACTGGACTCAGATGTTAACTAATTGGATTTATATGGACACTCTGTATGTTTATTGTCCATGTGTACTTACTGGTCAAATAATAAAAAAATTAAGAAAGCAAAAAAAAAAGATTCAAAAGAGATATCAAAATAGAGATGCACACACACACACACACACACACACACACACACACACACAACCCAAATAGGTAAGGAACAGAGGAGGGCTATAGAAAAGTATGTACACACAAGAGGAAAAAGACACTGACCCCAGACCTCAGACAACTTTCTTTTTTTTATTTTATTTATTTTTTTGTATGTGTATGAGTGTACTCCATATTATGCTATAGGACACAGACAAGGTACTTGCTCTTTCTGAGTGTGTGCTGTGTCATTGGGTCACAATGGTACCAAGGAAACAAGGATGGAAACCCCATCAGAGCCAGGACTGACTCATTATGATGTGTTCTGTTTAGAGTCTGGAGAGATTGATCAAAATCACTGGCTGCTCATCCAGAGGACCCAGTTTTGATTTCTGGGACCCACATGGTGGCTAACAACCACCCACAATTCCAGTTCTAGGGGAATCCTACAGACCCTTTTGACATCCATGGGCTTCACACAACATAGGTGCACATACATACATGCAGGCAATGCACTCTTACACATAAAATAAAAGTAATAAATACATAAGTAAATTAATACAAAGTAAAAATAGAAATAAAATTAAACTTAAAAAAGCTGTGTTTGGTTTCTATGTGTTGGATGAATGAAGAAAATAAATAGGAAGAGGATGTCGATGCACCAGCCCTTTCCTGAAATGCCACACTCTAGAAGCTGTCAGGAAGATGGAGAGTTTAAGACCAGCTGGGGCTGCATAACTTTCTCTCTCTCTCTCTCTCTCTCTCTCTCTCTCTCTCTCTCTCTCTCTCTCTCTCTCTCTCCTTGTCATCAGGATGCCATCGCAATGGGCTCCTATGGCATTAAGGACCATTTTTTTAAATTTGTCTATTTGCCCTTTTATTTATTTGGTGCTAGAGACTGACCCCAGGGCTTGGTGCCTGCTAGGTACTGGCTCTAACACTGATCTACATTTCCAACCTGAGGGCCCATTTGTAGCACTTGGAAGGATGCTTCTATGGGAGGATATGAGAACTGATATTCAAATGAAACAAAAAAGAAATTAGAAGCATTATAAACAAAGACCCCACATAGAAGATCAGACAGGTCAAGGTAGTTAAGTTTGATGAGACAGGTCTAAGGTGGGGGGAGGATGGACCATACACATCCTTGAAAGGCACAGTAATTAATTTGAAGTCTCCTACAAGAACCACTAAACATTACTGAAGAACGTTTCTCCTTTTTTATCCCAATCGAGCTCTGATAATAAGCATGGGTCAGCACACCTAACTCTCTATCTTTTTCCCATTTTAAACGTTTGGGTTGGGGACTGCTGAGTATGGAATCCAAAGCCTTTTGTATGCTAAGCATGCTCTACCATTGAGCTACACTCCCAGCTCAATGGATTTTTTGCTCAGTGAATGTGCCCATGTGCTCAGCACCCAAAACAAAAATCTGATCATTTGCCTATGTGTAGTCCCCAATACACAAAAGGCCATTGCAGGAAGATTGCTTGAGTCTAGGGGCTCAAGAAAAAGAACTAAGTACTTTGATTAAAAATCCAAATCTCACTGGGCGTGGTGGGCCACACCTTTAATCCCAGTACTTGGGAGGCAGAAGCAGATGGATCTTTGTGAGTTCAAGGCCAGCCTGGTCTACATAGCAAGTTCCAAGTCATCTGGGACTAAAGGGAGACCTTGTCTCAAAAAGACAAAAAATAATTCAAAATATCTTGACTCTCTCTTGAGAGGGAGTCTACTGTCTTCTTATGTCTGTCTCCTCTCTCTTAACCTGTGCTTCAATCTATATTAACAGCTTTGCTAAACTCCAATTTTGTTTCAAAAAAGTGAAAATCTCAAAGGACTAGCTCACTCAAAATTGGCTCTCTCTAAGACTAGTGATATATATCAGTAATATATGTATATATGATATCTTGGGTTAGATATATGTAAAGATAGATGATAGATAGATAGATAATAGCTAGCTAGCTAGCTAGCTAGATAGATAGATAGATAGATAGATAGGATTTAAAGGTAAGCTTGGTGCCTTACACCCATAACCGCAGCACTTGAGAGATTGAGGCAGGTAGATAACCAATAGGGTTAGGATGGAGGCCCAGATGGGCTAAGTATTCAGTTCCTACACAGCCTGGGTTACAATGTGATGTAATACAGTGGTAGAATGCCAGCAACATGCACAAGTCCCTGAATTCAACCCATAGTACCACAAATACAAGTAAATAGTTACATTCACAACAGACGTGGTGGTGCAGTACTTGGAAGGCAGAAGCAAGTGGATCTATGTAACTTGAAGGCCAGCAAATTCTACATAGAAAATCTAGGTCAGCTAGGACTACACAGACATTATTTTATTTATTTATTTATTTACTTATTTATTTATTTATTTATTTATTTATTTATTTATTTATTTATTTTTGAGACAGTGTCTCCCTATAGCCCGAGCTGGCCTGGAACTCACTCTGTAGACCAGGCTGGCCTTGAACTCACAGAGATCCACCTGCCTCTGCCTCCCAAGTGCTAGGATCAAAGGTGTGCACCATCATGCCTAGTTTAAGAACAGTTCTTAGCAGCCATGTGGGTGCTACAAATCAAACCTGGGTCCTCTGCAAGAGCAGTCAGTGCTCTTAACCACTGATTCATCTCTCCAGCTCTGGACAAGACAGACTTTAAAAGCAAGCAAGACTGAACAAAGATCTCAGATGTTTGGGAAACTAAAGAAGGAGAATGAAGAGTGTGAGGTCAGCCTGGGTAACAGAGGCAACATAGAGAGATCCTGTCTTTAAAACTATGGCCAGGCGGGGTGGCAAATACCTGTAATCCCAGCACGTGGAAGACAGAGACAGGATGATCAAGAGTTTAAAGCTACCATGGACTGTGTGAGATCTTGTCTCTAGAAGGAGAGTCTGATCTATATCTATATCTACATCTACATCTACATCTACATCTATATCTATATCTATATCTATATCTATACTTATATATACATATATATGTTATATATATAATATATATATATATATATTATATAGAGAGAGAGNAGAGAGAGAGAGAGAGAGAGAGAGAGAGAGAGAGATTAAATTTATAAAAGAAAAAATGGGCTGGAGCAGTGGCTCATTGATAGAGCGCTTGCCTAGCATATACAGAGCCCTGGCTTCAATCATCAATTCTATGGTTACAGGCTAAAGAAAGAACATGATCTGCTGTAGCCAAGGTCCAAGGGCAAGAGCTATAGCAGTCCATAGGATGGAGCAGAGCTAGGAAATCTCAAATGCCTTGATACAGTTCACAAGTTGTGAGTGAATGAGTGAGTAACAGGGCCATTATAGAGCCATGGTGCCCTGGAAATTGCTAAGTAGCCAGGGCTAGCTGCATACCCTCAAGAATCCTCTTGTCTCAGCCTTCCAAATGCTGGGATTGTAGGCTGGGTCATCTCACACAGTTTAGGGTTCAATCTTGATAGGTTTCTCTTTGAAGACACTAAAGGACTTGAGCACAGAAAAAAAGATCAATTAAACACTTAGTTAAATCCAGTGCTTGCTTGTGGGATGGAATCAGGGGTGGCTTGGCACAAGGGCTATGACACTCTAATAGGGAGACAGATGACATCTTCCTCATGGAAGGCAAGCAGAGGCTAACTATGAGAAAGAAGGAGAAAAGACTAACAGATTTAGAAACCAATGAAAGAAAAGTACAAAAGATTGAAGTCTGCCTGGGTGTAGATAGATTAAAAGTTTCCAGCAGAGGTGAAGTGGATGCTTTTTTACCAATGAAGTTAAGAAAGAAAGCGAGGTTAAATCTGGAGAAAAGTGTGAGGTCAGTATGAGACTGGCTGGTCCTGAGCTCAACCCAAGACTTTCAAGTGACTTTATCTTTCAGGCAGTCTGAGGTGGCTCTCTGGGTACCTGGAGGTGAATGTTACCAGGAGGGAGCCGCTAACATTCTGGATACATAATATCTGGAGATATGAACTTTATGAGAAAGGAAACAGGAGAAAAAGACCAGAGGATGAATTGTAGGAGATCCTTCCATCCACACCAGAGTCTCTGTGCAAATTCACACACACCATACCATAATTCTAATGCATTAGAACTCCCAACACCACAATCTCATCTGACTGTGAAGGCATGTATGATTGTGGAGCATTTTTTTATGAGCAGTCCTGAAAAAAACCAAATTACTATCTCCTTAAATCCTGAGAACAGTCCATGGAGGTCAGTCTTGCATGTCCATTTTACAAACAAATAAAAAGGAGACCCAGAGAAACCAATCAGCTCCTAGTGTGTGGCCGTGCAGGGTTGGCCTTGAACCCAGACCTCCCGAGTACCATAGAGGTGGGCACCTTCTATGTGACAATATCCGTGGGGTCTATGTAATATTGTCCCACTCCCAACTGTTTCCTGGTCTCTTCTCTAAGATTAGGTATAACAAATTGGACTCTACCCCTCAGGAAGCTACAATCAGGACAGACACATGGTAGGTAGGTGAGTGATGATAAAGGTTGAGTCCAACTGTGTCCAGGGAAGTAGAGATAAGACTTTGCAGTCCAAGCCCTGAGGGCATCATAGGCAGCTTCACCGGGACATGGACAACAACCTAAGTTTGAACCTGAGGATCTAGCACACAGGCTATCACAGACTCTTGTCCATAGCTGCAGTGTCAGGAATTGCCGTGGTTTGGGCAGGGGAAAGGGCTGCTATGGTGCAGGTTGCTGTGGAAATCACTGTAGGGTAAGAGCCATATGGAGAAATGGTTCAGGACTTGGATTATGACCCCTTCCTCCAATTGCCAAGGCACATTCTACAAGTCACTCAGAGAGAACTCAGCAGCCAACTCCTAGCTTTGGCTCCTAAGCAACCTGAACTCAGAGGACTACATCCCCATGAACCTGTCAGGTCACTAATTTAGGATCAGTTTAACTCCAAGCCCTGAGAATGAAGGAAAATGTACTTTTTAAGTATTTTATTTATAATTTTATTTTATGTGTATGAGTGTATTGCTTTTATGGATGTTAGAGCATCCATGTTGGGCAGTGCCCAAGGAGGTCAGAGAGGCCTTCAGATCTCCTGGAACTGGAGGTACAGATGGTTGTTTGCCACCATGTGGGTGCTGGGAATTGAACCCGCTCCTCAAGAAGAGCAGCCAGTGCTCTTAACTGCTGAGCCATCTCACCAGACAGAGAAGTGTGCTTTTCTCTCTCTGGCTAGAGAGAANACTTTTTTTAAATTTTATTTATTTTTTATGTATATGAATGTACTGTCTGCATGTAGGTCTGTGCACCCATGTCATGCAATGCCATGGAGGTCAGAAGAGGGTATCACATTCCCCTGGAACTGGAGTTAACGATGGTTCTCAGCCACCATGTGGGTGCTGGGAATCAAACCCGGGTCTTCTGCAAGAGCGATCGCCACTCTTAACCACTAGACCATCTCTCTAGCCCCGAGTGTATTGCTTTTATGGATGTTAGAGCATCCATGTTGGGCAGTGCCCAAGGAGGTCAGAGAGGCCTTCAGATCTCCTGGAACTGGAGGTACAGATGGTTGTTTGCCACCATGTGGGTGCTGGGAATTGAAGCCGGCTCCTCAAGAAGAGCAGCCAGTGCTCTTAACTGCTGAGCCATCTCACCAGACAGAGAAGTGTGCTTTTCTCTCTCTGGCTAGAGAGAAGCAAGAAATATCCAGATACAACTAGGTGCAGGTGGTTCTCTAAGGCCAGGAGGAGGTCTACTAACCCAGCTGTCCACACTCGGTCTAGACGTTGCTCTCATTCTTCTCTCCCTTGGGATGCTTGGTGGCAACCACTGCCTCTCAGTGTCTTGTGTCCAGCTCTGAATTGGATCCAAATGCTTAATAAACAATGAGTAGGACTACCATTTTGAAGAAACCTAAAGTCTTGGCCTCTATCTGCATTCTCCACTCTATGATTCTCCTCACCTCTCTTTCTAACATGGCTGGAATGGACAGAGCTAGTCCGCTCCTTCCCCATGGCCCAGGAAGGCTTTTGTGGACCTCATTGGGGCCTGCTGGATGATGTGGTTCCTTAAGGGGCCCTCTGTCCACCCACAGAGATACTTACTTATTCAATGATATGCTGTGGAATTTGTGTGAGGCCCCACCCCACAAGGTCCCCTTAAATGTGGTGCTCTTCTCTGTCACCTCAAGCCTGGAAACAGTGCTGTGTGGAATACAGTTGGTGAATGTGACCCTTGGAGTCTTTTATGGCAATTGCAGGAAAAAGAAGGTGGGAGAACACGAGGTGGAGCTGGGGAGGGAATCTACTTGCTCTTGCCTGTGACCTTTCTATTTTCTTGCAAAGCTCTGCTAAGTGACATTCAACAGTTACTGACATTCACACATGATACTCACTTTTCCTTGCTCTCGGACACTTGAATGTCCCACTTACTCCCTGGTTCACTGGAATAAATGCTTTTATTGTTCATTATTTTTTTCTTTGTGGCTTAACCCTCCCTGAGCTCCCTTCCCTGTGTGTACCCTATGGGAGAAGTGGGCAAGTGTACTGTGTGTGTGTGTTTGCGGGAGGTGTGAGTGTGTGTATGTGAGTGTGAGTGTGCTGGATAGCTTTAGTGTCAACTTGACACACCTGGGTTGAGGGAGCCTCAATTGGTGTCCTAGTTTGTCTTCCATTGCTGTGACAAAACACTCTGACCAACACCAACTTGGGGAGGAAAGGGTTTATTTAGCTTACATGTTCCAGGTCACAATTCATTACTTAGGGAGCCCAAGGCAGAAACTCAGGGCAGGAACCTGGAGGCAGGAGATGAAGCATAGGCCACAGAGGAGTGCTGTTCACTGGCTTGCTCCCCTGGCTCATGCCCAGCCTGCCTTCTTATACGGTACACAACAACCTGCTCAGGGTGGCATTACTCATTGTGGGCTGGGCCCTCCCACACTGCTCGACCATCAAGACAATACTCCACAGATGTGACCACAGGCCAATCCAATAGAGCCAATTCCCCATTTGAGGCTCCCTCAACCCAGGTGTGTCAAGTTGACACTAAAGCTATCCAGCGCAATTGGGGAATTGGCTCCATTGGACTGTGGCCACGTCTGTGGAATATTGCCTTGATTGTCGAGCAATGTGGGAGGGCCCAGCCCACTATGGGTGGTGCCACCCTGGGCAGGTTGTTGTGCATTGTATAAGAGGGCAGGCTGGGCATGGGCCAGGGAAGCAAGCCAGTAAACAGCATTCCTCCATGGCCTGTGCTTCAGCTCCTGCCTCCAGGTTCCTGCCTTGGGCTCTCTGAGTGATGAACTGAGACCCAGGAGATGTGAGCTGAATAAACCCTTTCCTCCCCAACTTGGTGTTGGTCAGAGTGTTTTGTCACAGCAATGGAAGACAAACTAGAACAGTGGGTGGGTGGTGTTGGTCAGTGGACAACTTTCCAGAGTCAGTTCTCTTCTTCCACCTCGTGGTTTGAGGGCAAAAAGCTCAGGTCCTCAGGCTTGGAGCTCAGCACCTGGACCCACCCAGCTGCCATCTTACACCCTCCTCCCTCTTGAGCAACTTTTTAAAGAGGAGGAAAAGGATGATGTCATCTGATGGTAAATATTTTTTCAACATGTTGGTAATGAGATAGGTATTGACAGATGAACAGAATACTTTTTATGACAGGGAAAGTCTGAGAAAGAGAATTCTGAGCTGCCATTGACTCCTGGAGGATTCCAGACAGAGAAAACGACACGGAAGGAGAAAATGCCTTCCATCTTCAATAACAATCATAATTCAGAAAAACTGCGGTTTGGATTTTGCCTAGGTTGGGAGCAGTGAGGTTTTGGTGGAGGGAAAGTGTGGGAGAAGATTTTTTAGTCTCCAGAATTTTAGAAAATTGAAACTTAAAGAAGTTTCATTGTCATTTAATTTGGTAGAAATCTCTTACTTTTCCCTTTTGAATTGCCACCTAATTTGGTAAGAATTTGGTGGAGAGTTTTGTTTTGTTTTGTTTTGTTTTGTTTGAGTCAAGCTCTCTACATAGAACCAGCTAGACCCATTCTCACTGAAGTCCATGCCTGTGTCTCCAAAGTGATGAAATTAAAGGTGTGCATCATCACACCTGACTACTACTTGGGCTCTTAAAGAGGGCGGAGTCCTTGGAAAGCCAAGATCCAGAAGAATAGGACTTGCAGCCCCACATCATGAGAGCCCACACCCAATCTGAATGTAGGCCTGGCCCAGTGCAGAGTAAAGAGAGGAAAAGGGAGGCAGTTACCCATTCCTCAGTCAACAGACACCAAGGCCAAGACAGAAGCTTTAATAGCAGGAGGCAGGACTGACAGGGTCCGGTGGAGACAGGACAGCAGCATCAGGGATCGCAGCAGTAAAGTCGAACATCATTAAGTGAAGTGTCATCATCTGAGCCTCTGGCCCTCTGGATATTTGTGTCCAAGCCACAGACACCATACCTACATGGAGGGCTCCACCTACCATAGGATCCCCAATTCAGCCCAGGCCCTTCTATCTCCTCACCATTTGAGCAACGGACTTTAATATTGTTTGCTGCTGTGTTGTCGAGAAAAGCTGGAAGTTTCGGCCCCACACGAAGGGAGAAACCCCGTATGAAGGATCTATGTGGACACCACCTAGGCAGACTCCAAGTTCCCCAGCTGCAAAGAAAGGAGAGATGCACTGGCTGTGGGCAGGTACCTCCTACCCATCTCCAGAGCAGCCAAAACCTGGGGCCTTCCAAACCAGGTGCTACCAACAACTTCTCAGTAGGGTCTGGTCATCTGAACCTCCCTCAGATGCAGAGGGTGGTCTCCCATCTACTCCTCCAGAACTCTAGAGATTACCTCCTGGAGGTGCATGAAATAGAGGGTAAGGGACATACCTTCAGGGTAGGAGAGTGCTTCTGCCCACTAGGATTGAAGCTAGGCCCTTACACATGCTAGGTAAATGGTCTACCAATGAGCTACATCCTCACTTCCACAAGCTGATGTCAACCCCACAGTGATCCCTCTACCCTAGCCTTCTGAATGCTAATATCACAGGGCCATTGCCACCACCCTGCCAGGCCCTGGAGAATCACTGGTCCTTATTTCTTACTCTCCAGATTTAGATTCAATAGTGACAGTGTTTTTATTCTTGTATCCGCAATGCAGCCGGATCCCATTCAGTGAGGTGTCATCTTTGAAGAAGCCTTGTTGAGTTTCCACCTGTGCAGGGAGGAGAAAAGGGGTGAAGTCCAGTGTAGGGAACACTCAGCTCTGCAATCTGCACATGTCTGCTCTAGCCAATACTCAGGTGTAAGCCCTTACCTTGAGAGAGAATCCTGTGGCCACCAATCCTTTAGGACACATCACAGGCAGAGCCCAGGTACCCCGGGAATCCCCATTGTCCACGTTAATATAATTTCCAAATGGGTTCTGCCCATCTGCCCATTGATGTCTCAAGCACAGCACCCAAAGAAGTAGCAGCAACAGCTTGGCACTTGTGCCCGATTCCATGCTGCACCGTCTGTGAGCCTGACACTTACAGAAATTTATATCAACTCTGTCCGGATCAGGACTCACATTGCTGATGACTATCAGCCCGTGAAGTCTCTGAATGCAGAACGACCTTTAAGATAATATGATCCTGAAAACTAATCTGCTCCAGGATCTTCAATCTTTGATCCCTGGCTCTGGGAGGCAGAGTACCATACAGCTAGGGAACAAAGAGCAATCAGAGCCATTAAATTCATATAATCACCAACTGCTGGGGGCAAATAATTGTGGCTGGCACAATGCAGACAACTTTCATTTAACCCTCACAATGATTTTAAGAGATGGAAATTATGTACATGAGGAAACTGAGTCTCAGAAAGGATAGCTTGTGGGAGGTCCAAAAGCTGAGAAATCCAGCTTTGGACATGGGGGCCGGGCCTATTGATTGAAACCTTCCAATAAATCATCATGGAGCATTTTCTATGAGCAGTCCTGACAGAAAACAAATGTCATGTAATGCTGAGAACATGCAGGTCCATTTTACAAACAAAAAGGAGACCCAGAGAAACCAATCAGCTCCTAGTGTGTGGACGTGCAGGGTTGGCATTGAACCCAGACCTCCTGAGTACCACAGAAGTGGGCACCGTCTATGTGACAATATTCATGGGGTCTATGTAATATTGCCCCACTCCCACCTGTTTCTTGGTCTCTTTTCTAATATTAGGTATAACAAATTGAACTCTACCCCCCAGGAAGCTACAATCTGGACAGACACGTGGTAGGTAGGTGAGTGATGATAAAGGTTGAGTCCTGGGGCTGGAGAGATGGCTCCACAGTTAAGAGCACCAACTTCTCTTGCAGAGGACCTGGGTTCGATTCTCAGCACCCACATGGCGGCTAAGAACCATCTTTAACTCCAGTTCCAGGAGAATCCAACGCCCTCTTCTGACCTCCGTAGCATTGCACGACAGGGGTGCACCAACCTACATGCAGACAGTACACTCATACACATAAAAAATAATAAATAAATAAATAGTTGATTCCAACTGTGTCCAGGGAAGTAGAGATAAGACTTGCAGTCCGGGGCTGGAGAGATGACCTAGTGGTTAAGAGCGCCGACCGCTCTTACAGAGGACCCAGGTTTGATCCCCAGCATCCACATGGCTGCCGAGAACCATCTGAAAATCCAATTCCAGGAGAACTCCAGTTTCAGGGGAATCCGACACCCTCTTCTGAACTCTGTGGCATTGCACGACACGGGTGCTCAAGCTTGCATGCAGACAGCACATTCATACACATACAGAAATAAATAAAATAAAAAAAAAAAGACTTGCAGTCCAAGCCCTGAGGGTGTCGTGGGCAGCTTCACTGGGACATGGACAACAACCTAAGTTTGAACCTGAGGATCTAGCACACAGGCTATCACAGACTCTTGTCCATAGCTGCAGTGTCAGGAATTGCCGTGGTTCGGGCAGGGCAAAGGGCTGCTATGGTGCGGGTTGCTGTGGAAATCACTGTAGGGTAAGAGCCATGTGGAGAAGTGGTTCAGGACTTGGATTATGACCCCTTCCTCCAACAGCCAAGGCATATTATACAAGTCACTCAGAGAGAACTCAGCAGCCAACTCCTAGCTTTGGCTCCCAAGTAACCTGAACACAGAGGATTACATTCCCATGAACCTGTCAGGCCACTAATTTAGGATCAGTTTAACTCCAAGCCCTGAGAATGAAGAAAAATATATTTTTTTAAGTATTTTATTTATCATTTTTATTTTATGTGTGAGTGTATTGCCTGCTTTTTTTAAAATTATGACCTTGCAACACTACTTTTTTTAAATTTTATTTATTTTTTATGTATATGAATGTACTGTCTGCATGTAGGTCTGTGCACCCATGTCATGCAATGCCATGGAGGTCAGAAGAGGGTATCACATTCCCCTGGAACTGGAGTTAACGATGGTTCTCAGCCACCATGTGGGTGCTGGGAATCAAACCCGGGTCTTCTGCAAGAGCGATCGCCACTCTTAACCACTAGACCATCTCTCTAGCCCCGAGTGTATTGCTTTTATGGATGTTAGAGCATCCATGTTGGGCAGTGCCCAAGGAGGTCAGAGAGGCCTTCAGATCTCCTGGAACTGGAGGTACAGATGGTTGTTTGCCACCATGTGGGTGCTGGGAATTGAAGCCGGCTCCTCAAGAAGAGCAGCCAGTGCTCTTAACTGCTGAGCCATCTCACCAGACAGAGAAGTGTGCTTTTCTCTCTCTGGCTAGAGAGAAGCAAGAAATATCCAGATACAACTAGGTGCAGGTGGTTCTCTAAGGCCAGGAGGAGGTCTACTAACCCAGCTGTCCACACTCGGTCTAGACGTTGCTCTCATTCTTCTCTCCCTTGGGATGCTTGGTGGCAACCACTGCCTCTCAGTGTCTTGTGTCCAGCTCTGAATTGGATCCAAATGCTTAATAAACAATGAGTAGGACTACCATTTTGAAGAAACCTAAAGTCTTGGCCTCTATCTGTATTCTCCACTCTATGCTTCTCCTCACCTCAAGTGTACTGTGTGTGTGTGTTTGTGGGAGGCATGAGTATCTGTATGTGATTGTGGGTGTGGGTGGTGTTGGTCAGAGGACAACTTGCCAGAGTCAGTTCTCTTCTTCCACCTCCTAAGTTGAGAGCAAAAAGCTCAGGTCCTCAGGCTTGGAGATCAGCACCTGGACCTGCCCAGCTGCCATCTTACACCCTCCTCCCTCTTGAGCAACGTTTTAAAGAGGAGGAAAAGGATGATTTCATTTAATGGTAAATTTTTTAATTAAAAAAAAAATTTATTTATTTTTGTATGTGTATGAATGTACTGTCTGTATGTAGGTCTGTGCACCCGTGTCATACAATGCCTCAGAAGTCAGAAGAGGGTCTTGGATTCCCCTGGAACTGGAGTTCTCCTGGAATTGGAGTTATAGACGGTTCTTAGCTGACATGTGGGTGCTGGGGATCGAACCCGGGTCCTCTGCAAGAGCAGTCAGTGCTTTTAACCGCTAGGCTATCTCTCCAGCCCCGGNCGCAATTGGGGAATTGGCTCCATTGGACTGTGGCCACGTCTGTGGAATATTGCCTTGATTGTCGAGCAATGTGGGAGGGCCCAGCCCACTATGGGTGGTGCCACCCTGGGCAGGTTGTTGTGCATTGTATAAGAGGGCAGGCTGGGCATGGGCCAGGGAAGCAAGCCAGTAAACAGCATTCCTCCATGGCCTGTGCTTCAGCTCCTGCCTCCAGGTTCCTGCCTTGGGCTCTCTGAGTGATGAACTGAGACCCAGGAGATGTGAGCTGAATAAACCCTTTCCTCCCCAACTTGGTGTTGGTCAGAGTGTTTTGTCACAGCAATGGAAGACAAACTAGAACAGTGGGTGGGTGGTGTTGGTCAGTGGACAACTTTCCAGAGTCAGTTCTCTTCTTCCACCTCGTGGTTTGAGGGCAAAAAGCTCAGGTCCTCAGGCTTGGAGCTCAGCACCTGGACCCACCCAGCTGCCATCTTACACCCTCCTCCCTCTTGAGCAACTTTTTAAAGAGGAGGAAAAGGATGATGTCATCTGATGGTAAATATTTTTTCAACATGTTGGTAATGAGATAGGTATTGACAGATGGACAGAATACTTTTCATGA
The DNA here is from genome assembly GCA_009823505.1 of Rhizomys pruinosus. NCBI lineage: Eukaryota > Metazoa > Chordata > Mammalia > Rodentia > Spalacidae > Rhizomys > Rhizomys pruinosus. The sequence goes on along the minus strand of VZQC01003946.1, from coordinate 435,825 downwards.
CAGGGAAAGTCTGAGAAAGAATTCTGAGCTGCCATTGACTCCTGGAGAATTCCAGACAGAATGACATGGAAAGAGAAAATGCCTTCCATCATCAATAACAATCATAATTCAGAAAAACTGTGGTTTGGATTTTGCCTAGGTTGGGAGCAGTGAGGTTTTGGTGGAGGGAAAGTGTGGGAGAAGATTTTTTAGTCTCCAGAATTTTAGAAAATTGAAACTTAAAGAAGTTTCATTGCCATTTAATTTGGTAGAAATCTCTTACTTTCCCCTTTTAAATTGCCACCTAATTTGGTAAGAGTTTGGTGGAGAGCTTTGTTTTGTTTTGTTTTGTTTGAGACAATCTCTCTACATAGAACCAGCTAGACCCATTCTCACTGAAGCCCATGCCTGTGTCTCCAAAGTGATGAAATTAAAGGTGTGCACTATCACACCTGATTACTACTTGGGCTCTTAAAGAGGGCGGAGTCCTTGGAAAGCCGAGATCCAGAAGATTAGGACTTGCAGCCCCACATCATGAGAGCCCACATCCAACCTGAATGTAGGCCTGGCCCAGTGCAGAGTAAGGAGAGGAAAAGGGAGGCAGTTTCCCATTCCTCAGTCAACGGACACCAAAGCAAGACAGAAGCTTTAATAGCAGGAGGCAGGACTGACAGGGTCCGGTGGAGACAGGACAGCAGCATCAGGGATCGCAGCAGTAAAGTTGAACATCATTAAGTGAAGTGTCATCATCTGAGCCTCTGGCCCTCTGGATATTTGTGTCCAAGCTGCAGTCACCATACCTACATGGAGGGCTCCACCTACCATAGGATCCCCAATTCAGCCCAGGCCCTATCTCCTCACCATTTGAGCAATGGACTTTAATATTGTTTGCTGCTGTGTTGTCGAGAAAAGCTGGAAGTTTCGGCCCCACACGAAGAGAGAAACCCCGTATGAAGGATCTATGTGGACATCACCTAGGCAGACTCCAAGTTCCCCAGCTGCAAAGAAAGGAGAGATGCACTGGCTGTGGGCAGGTGCCTCCTACCCATCTCCAGAGCAGCCAAAACCTGGGGCCTTCCAAACCAGGTGCTACCAACAACTTCTCAGTAGGGTCTGGTCATCTGAACCTCCCTCAGATGCAGAGGGTGGTCTCCCATCTACTCCTCCAGAACTCTAGAGATTACTTCCCGGAGGTGAATGAAATAGAGGGTAAGGGAGTAGGAGAGTGCTTCTGCCTACTAGGATTGAAGCTAGGCCCTTACACATGCTAGGTAAATGGTCTACCAATGAGCTACATCCTCACTTCCACAAGCTGATGTCAACCCCACAGTGATCCCTCTACCCTAGCCTTCTGAATGCTAATATCACAGGGCCATTGCCACCACCCTGCCAGGCCCTGGAGAATCACTGGTCCTTATTTCTTACTCTCCAGATTTAGATTCAATACTGACAGTGTTTTTATTCTTGTATCTGCAATGCAGCCGGATCCCATTCAGTGAAGTGTCATCTTTGAAGAAACCTTGTTGAGTTTCCACCTGCACAGGAAGGAGAAAAGGGGTGAAGTCCAGTGTAGGGAACACTCAGCTCTGCAATCTACACATGTCTGCTCTAGCCAATACTCAGGTCTAAGCCCTTACTTTAATAGAGAATCCTGTGGCCAGGAATCATTCAGAACACGTCTCAGGCAGAGCCCGGGTACCATGACAACTCCATTCTCCACTTCAATAATGTTTTCAATTAGGTTCTGCCCATCTGTGCACTGGTATCTCAAGCACAACACCCACAGTTGTAGCAGCAGCAGCAGCAGCTTGTTTCTCCTGCCTGACTCCATTCTGCAGTGTCTGTGAGCCTGGCCTCATACACAAGTTTATACCAGCTTTGCCCCTATCAGGACTCACATCGCGGATTTATACCAGTGAAGTCTCAGAATTTGGAAGTACATTCAAGATTAAATGATATCGAATACTTCCCAGATCCAGGATCTTAGGACTTTGATTCCAGACTCTGGGAGGCAGAACTCCCCACAGCTAGGGAACAAGGAGTAACAAGAGCCATTTAGTTGACATAACCACCAACTACTGAGAACAACTCATTGTGTCTGGCATAATGCAGACAACTTTCATTAATCCTCACAATGATTTTAAGAGATAGGAATTATGTTTCCTATTTTGTAGATGAGAGAACTGGGTCTCAGAAAGGATAGCTTCAGGGTGCTCCCAAAGATTTGAGAAATAATTCCAGCATTGAACATGGGAGCCAGTGCTTTTGATTGAAATGACAGCATAGTAATCCACCAGGGTCAGGACAAGGCAGGGATAATGTCACAGGATGATAGAAAGCAGAGTGTGAACAGAGGCCAAGAATCCATGACTTTTTTAGGGTATGGCCCTGACCCTTTTAGAATCTGGGACACCATATATGCCCAGAGAAACAGAAGCTCATTCTGTAACCCAGATTCTTCTGAAACTCAGCATGTAGCCCAGGCTGACCTTAAATTCTCAACAATCTTCCTGCCTATTCCTTCCAAGTGCTGGGATTACCAGCATGAGCCACCACAACTAGCAAGACAGTAATTCTAAGAATTGATGAATGGTACTGAGAATCCTAAGTACAGACGAGGCTGTTTGACCTCTGCTTTTGTATTCTTTTTTCAATAAAATACTTTAATTGATGTTTCGTGTATTTTATACATCATTTTTCAGTTCAATTTAGACATATTCCCCTTTCCCTGCCCTATAGATCTCTCGAAGTAATCAAGATTGTCCACCTGCCCCTTAGCTTGTTTATATTCTTGCATCCTCTTCTTTCCTTTTCTCCCCCTAGAGCATGGTTTATTATGAGCTATGAAGAGGAATTTTATCAGTCTGATATGTGTTGAGCTCCTAACACCTCCTGGCCATTTAGATTTCCCTTCTAGTCTATACATTAATGTGTATTGTTAGAAATACTGTCTGCTTAGCTAAGCAGCGTGAAAATTGTACTCTTTATTATTTTGGTGTTTTATTATATAAGTAACACCAGAGAAATCTGTTATAAGGCTATATATGAGTGGTGGATCTCTTTAATCCCAACACTGGAGAGGCAGAGACAGGTGGATCTCTGTGAGGTCCAGGCCAGCCAGAGCTACATAGTAAAAGTCTGTATCAACAAAAAAAACCAACTAGCCAATGAAACAAATAAACAAACCAAAACCCACCATCACCACCAACAAAAAAATAGACAAAACCCAAACTGTGTATGGTGGTACATGCCTGTAATCCCAGTACTCTGAAGGCAGAGGCAGGTGAGATCTCTTCGAGATTGAGGTCAACCTGGCCTACATAGTAAGTTCCAGGACAGCTGTGGCTACAGGGATACCTATCTCAAAAACACCAAAAAACAAAACAAAACAAATGCAAACAAGGCTGAATTTAAAAGGTGTCAAGTTCGCCAAAACCACATAATATTTTAAAGTTTCCCAGTGGCCTTCCTGACTGGTGAGTCTTGCTCTGGGGTCTGTGTGTGCTCGCTTTTCTTCCTGTCCCTCTGTCTTTCCTCGTTCTGATGCTGGGCACTCACTCTAGGGAGGGAATGCAACAGGTTTTCTTGGGAAGCATTCTAAGTTTGTTCTGTTTGTCTTCTCTAAGACTCACTTCTGTGGTCTGGCTTCAACTGGTTGTGGGCCAGTGAGCTTTTCTTGATCTTTATTTCTTGTCTCTTCATGCCCTGTGCTTGATTGGCTTTTCTGCTTCTTTTCTCTGTAAGTCATATTGCCTTAATTGCAAGGTTCTGAAACTCAAGTGTAGCCTCAGGCCTTGGACTTTTCCTTGGTTTATAAAGGTCCTTTGTACTGTCCTAGAAATAGGGGATGAATAAGAGCTGAGTTGTAAGGTATGCTGCCCCTCCTGGGATTCTGGTTTGTTTGTTGTTTAAACAGTATGCAGCAATCTAGGTTGTATTTGTGAGGTATGATTTGTTACCAAGCATAGTCCTAGTCATTATCTTTTTCCCCCTTATTTTTTGTTTGTTTGTTTGACAAGGCCTAGGGTAGCCTAGGCTGACCTTGAGCTTTCTATACAGCAGAGGATGACTTTCTATACAGCAGAGGATGACTTTCTATACAGCAGAGGATGACTTTCTATACAGCAGAGGATGACTTTCTATACAGCAGAGAATGATTTTCTATACAGCAGAGGATGACTTTCTATACAGCAGAGGATGACTTTGAACTCCTGATCTTGCTGCTTCCATGGCCAGGTCTTAGTCTTTCTTTTCTTCCTCTTCATTTTCCTCTCCTTTCCCCCTCCCTCTTATTGAGATGGGGTTTCTCTGTCTAGCCCTTAGGCTGTCTATGTAGACCAGGATGGTCTAGAAGACTCAGCTTCCCCTTATTCTTATTTTTTATTTTATGTAGACAAGTATTTTGCCTCAATGTATGTAAGTGCACTACGTCCATGCAATAGCAGCAGAGGTCAAAGAGTGTGTTGGATCCCCTGGAACTGGAGTTATGGACAGTTGTTAGCTGCCCCCCCTGGAAAAACAGCAAATGTTCTTTTTTTTTTTCTTTAATGGCTTCCTTCATAATCAATCATCTTTTTTTTTATGTGTATGAGTGTACTGTCTGCACGTAGGTCTGTGCACCTGTGTCGTGCAATGCCACGGAGATCAGAAGAGGGTGTCGGATTCCCCTGGAACTGGAGTTAAAGACAGTTCTTAGCCACCATGTAGGTGCTGGGAGTCGAACCTGTGTCCTCTGCAAGAGCAGTTGGTGCTCTTAACCGCTGAGCCATCTCTTCAGCCCCAGCAAATGTTCTTAACCACTGAGTCATCTCTGCAGCCTTCTCCCCTTAGTTTTCAACTAAAAAATTCATGGAGAAATTTTCCTTGTTGTCCGTAGTCAAATAGTAGCTTGGGTCTTTTAAAAAATTTATTTTTGTTTTATGTCTACATAAAATAAATATAGTGAGTGTATTGCCTGCATGTATGTAAGTGCACCCGCGTCCTCTGCAAGAGCAGCCAGCGCTCTTAACCACTGAGCCATCTCTCCAGCCCCATAGCTTGGGGCTCACACCTTTTGTAGCAGCCTCACTTTTGTATTTATCCTTACCTTAATAAGTAGTCACTTGCTATGAGTCACCAAATCTGAATTTGGTTTGATTGATAATGAGTATGGTTAAAATAAAGTTCAGAAATTTCATCATTTTTCTGGACTAATAGACCAGAAAAGTTTCTAGAGGGACAGGACAGAATAGCGGTGCAGAAATCTTTTAGCTACTCAGAAAATACATCACAAATCTCAAATCACTCCAAAATGAAGAAACAGAAGGACAGGCTGGCTGAAGCCAGGTGTAGTGGCACTGTCTGTGCCCAGCTCTTCGGAAGCGCCCTCATTCCTTTTTCATGCATCCCATTCTTAGATGCTCTTTTCTGAACTCACTCTAGTTCCTGACCTAAAAATTAAAAAATAATTTTTAATATTAATTTTTTTGGTCTTTTTGAGACAGGGTCTCTTTACCTTGGACCTTGCTATGTAGACCAGGCTGGCCTTGAACTCACAGAGATCTGCCTGACTCTGCCTCTCAAGTGCTGGGATTAAAGGCATGCACCACTACACCTGGCTGATATTAATTTTTAAAATTACATTTATTTATTTTGTATGTGCTTATGCACACATGTAGAAGTCAGAGGACAACATTTCAGGAGTCTGTCCTCTCCTTCCACTGTGTGGAATCTTTCTTATGTGGGTGAGACCTGGGGACCAAACTCAGACTGTCGTGTTTGGTGGCAGGTGCCTAGACCTACTGAACCACCTTGCTGGCCTGGCCTTTTTGTTTTGTTTTGGAGTCTCATGGAGCCCAGGCTAGTCTCAAACTTGTATGTGATTGAGTATTCAGTCTAACTTGGGAAACAAATGATAATTTTTACCTACTTGCTTTTTGTTTGCAAAATATATTCTCATTTTACTAATTATTTTTTATTTATTTGTCAAACAGGCTACCAAGAAGTTTCTCAAAGAGATCAACAAGTGACAGTTCGGTACGATGTTTCTCCACTCTATTGGAACATGGCTGTCAAGTTCCTCATGGCCAGGAAGTTTGATGTGCTCCAAGCCATTGAGCTCTTCCACTCCTACAGAGTGTGTGGCTCAGGTCTAGACAGACTTGTAGTAGTTGGCTAAAGGTTGCTATTCTTTCTGCTTTATTCATACACATTGATTTTCCAGTTGCTCTCCTCCACTCCTGTTAAAATGAATCAGTGTCCAAGAATCTTTGTGAGAGCTGAGACTAGAAACACCACCTTTGTGCCTCGTTTTACTGTAGACCAGCATGCTATTTGTGCTGACTGAGGTTGAGAAAGGAGCTTGCCTTCATCCTGGTGGCAGGATACTAGTTTACCCTTCCTAGAGTTTGAGGCCTTGCTCTCTTCACTGGGTCCTAACTACTTGTTCTTTTACTCTACAGGTGTTGAGGGTCTCTTGAAATTTTAGAAACCTGAAATTCAGATGAATACTGAGCTTAGGGAACCATTCAAGAAGGGGTTTCAGTCCTTTTGGATGAAGTTGGATCCATGGAGCAGAGCCTGTACCTGGCAGCTGGTGAACTAATGGAAGTCCATCAGCCATGCCTGACCCAAAGCAGCCAGTCTCGAACCCTCCCGGAGTCCACAGCACCAGATGTTAGGTTCATTTTGAGGGGAGACTTGGCACAGAGGGAGAAAGAGTCAGGACTCTGGTGAGAAGGAAGTTGGGTTTATCTCAGGCATGGAGGCTGGCCTGCCTGTGTTGGGACTAGGATGACCAGCCTCTTCTTTCCTTTTGTGACCAGCATGATATCCATTTGTCCTTTCTCCTGGACACTTGAGTAGCTAACTCACTCCCTGGTTCACTGGAATAAACTGGTTAGATTTGTTAAGGGGCCCTACCCTGATTTGTTTGTCTCATATACAATCTTCTGTTTATTTAACACATATTTATTAAAAATGTATTTGGTATAAGCATTATTCCAAATAGCTAAAGTCACCAAGAAAAATAAGGCAACTAGGCAGACTTGGTAGCTGAAGCCTATGTGTGATCCCAGCTACTCAGGAGGTTAAAGTAGGAGAACAGCAAGTTCCACAGGACCAACCTGGACACTAGAACCTGACTCCAAATAAAAAGTAAGAAGAGAAAAATGGGCTGTGGCTATAGTTCAGTGACAGCATGCTTCCCTAGCATGTGCAAAGCCATGGCTTCAATCTACATGGCTCCATAAAGAAAAACAAGCCTCCCCTTGTCTTCATCAGAGCTCATGTTCCAATGGGAGAGACAAACTTCTCCCCAGTGAAACTTGTGCTGTGTGAAAGCACTCCCCTTAATGCACTCTAATATTTGCTATTGAACCTAAGGTGTCATTCATACCAAGGAGATATTCTGGCATTGAGCTAGAATATCTCTAACTCTTTTTATTTTGTTTTTCTTTAGAGAGAGGGTCTTGTTCTATAGTCCTGGCTGGACTGGAACTCGCTCTGTAGACCACTGTGTAGCCTCGAGTTTACAGAGTGGTATGACTGGGTCAAATGGCAAGCTCATTGAGTCTTCCAAGGGTTCTCCACACTGCTTTCCATAGGGGATGTACGAGTTTACATTCCCACCAGCAATGGATGAGTATTCCCCTTTCCCCACAACCTCTCCAGCACTTGATATCGTTTGTTTTCTTAATCCTGGCCAGTCTTATCGGAGTGAGATGATATCTTAGAGTGGTCTTGATTTGCATTTCCCTAATTATTAGTGACATTGAACAGTTTTTAAGACGCTTCTCAGCCATCTCTAATTCCTCCTCTGTGAAGTCTCTATTCAGTTCTTTGCTCCATCTTTTGAGTGATTCATTTGTTTTCTTTCTTCTTTGTTTTTTGAGGAGCTTGTATACTCTGGAAATTAATGCTTCATCAGATGTATCTGCAGTGAATTTTTCCTCCCACTCTGTGAGTTTTCTCTTCACTTCCTTTATTTCTTTTGATGTACAGAAGCTTTTGAGTTTAATGAGGTCCCATTTGTCAATTGTCTATCTTATTTCTTGTGCAGCTGCTGTCTGATTTAGGAAGTCTTTTCCTACACCTATGTCTTGTAGTCTGCTGCCAAGTATCTCTTCTATCACCTCCAGAGTTTGGGGTTTCACGCTGAAGTCTTTGATCCATCTGGAGTTGACTTTTTTTTAATTTTTTTTTTTATTTCTGTATGTGTAGGAATGTACTGTCTGCATGTAGGTGTGTGCACCCGTGTCGTGCAATGCCGCGGAGGTCAGAAGAGGGCTTCGGATTCCCCTGGAACTGGAGTTCTCCTGGAATTGGAGTTTCGGACGGTTCTCGGCCGCCATGTGGGTGCTGGGGATCGAACCCGGGTCCTCTNAAATGGATATTTTTAATATATTTATTTTCCCAATCATGAGCAGGGAGGTTTGTCATCTTCTGATGTCTTCTTCAATTTCTTTTCTTTAGGGGTTTAAAAATTTTGTTGTAGAGGACCTTGGTGTCTTTGGTTAGTTTGTTCCTATGTATTTATTGTTTTTGAGGATATTGTGAGTGGGAAGGTCTCCTTTGTAGTCCTTCTAGTTGCTTGTTGTGGTATAAAGAAAAGGCTACTGATTTTTTGATTTCTTTGTATCCTGCCACTTTACTGAAGCTCTTAATCGTTTCTAGGGTTTTCCGGTGGAGTTCTTAGCATTCCTCAGGTAAACGATCATATCATCAGCCAAAAAGAGGCTAGCTTGACTTCCTCTTTTCCAATTAGAAACTCTTTAACTCTTTTCTTGCCTTATTGCCCTAGCAAGGTTTCAAGTACTATATTGAAAAAAGGAGTGGAGACAGGGGGCCGCCTTGCTGAGTTCTTACCCTTAAGGGAATGCTTCTGTCGTTTCCCCATTTAGGATGATATTGGCTGGGGTTTCCTGTAAATGGCTTTTATTACATTGAGGAAGGTAATAAAGCCCATTTCCCTCTAGGACTTTAAAAACATGAGGGATGCTGGACTGGATTTTTGTCAAAGGCTTTCTCCCCTCAATTGAGATGATGGTGTGGTTTTGTCTTTTAGTTCATTTATATGTTTGATGAATATTTATTGATTTTCGTATTTAGTCGATACCCATCTCTGCATCTATGGTATCTAACCTTGTCATTATGGATGATCTTCTTGATGTGGGTCTGTATGTTATTTGCTGGTATCCTGTTTAGAATTTTGACATCTGTGTTCATTTGGAAGATGGGTCTATAGTTCCCTTTTTGGTTGTATCTTTATCTGGTTTTGGAATCGCGTTGATGCTGGCTTCATAGTAAGGAATCTGGGAGAACACCTTCCATTTGTCTCTTCGAAACACTGAGTAGTAATGGTTGTAAGTCTTTTTGAATATTTATAGAATTCTGCCATGAAACCATCTGGGCCTGGACCTATTTTGGTTGGGAGGCTACTTATTACATCTTCAATTTTTCAGTATTATTGGTCTATGTAGGCTGTCAATCTCTTCTTGGTTGAGCGTGGGTGATTCCCAGGATTTCAGTAACTCTTCCATTGCTTCTAGGTTTTCAAAAACTTTAGTAGAAGTATAGGTTTTTTGAAGTAGTCTCCATATCTGATCTTGGATCTTTTCATTGTCTGTTCTGCTATTTCCCCTTTCATCTCAGATGTCCGTGACTTGATTGGATGTTGTTTCTTTCTTTCTTTTGGTTAACTGGGCCTCTAGAGTCTCTGTCATCTTATCGTTTACTTCTCTCCAAAGAACAAACTTTGTCGATTCATTGATTTTTGTTGCTTGTCTTTTCTGCTTTGCTGGGTATCGTTTTGTTTGATTTCTTGTTCATGCATCTCTCTAGAGTTATTTGTTGATTCTGCTCAAGTGCATGTCGTAGCGAGGTTACACTGTCATTTCCGTGTGCGGCTCTTGTTTTCTGCGTTTTTTTATTGTGCTGCCTGTTTGTTAGAGTATGCTCTAACTATAATCCCGCTCTTAGGACTGCGGTTTAACGTTCCATATCAGCTCGTATTGCTGATGATTGATATTATCATTGGCATTCAGTGTCCCAGGGAAACGTATTTTTATTTCTTCTGTTTGATGGTTCTCCTTGACCATTCGATTATTCAGGAGGAGCGTGTTGTTTCAGTACTGCCCATGCTGTCTTCTCGTTAGTGATAGTTTGTACGGGTTATCATGGTGGTCGGTATTGAGTTTTATTTGCACTGTGGTTATAGAATGCCTCTGAGATTATTTCAATCTTTTGGTATTGCTTGACGCTCATCTTTCCTGCTGTCCCAGAATATGGTCTCATTTTGGCAGAATGGTGTGTGAGGTGACTGCAGTAGAAAAGTGTATGGTTCCTGGAGGTTTGGGCTGAAATATTACTGATTAGAGAATGTCTGTGCAGGTCATTTTGGCTGTATTAGTATCCACTTGAGTTCAAGATGTCTCTCTGTTCTATCCCGTGTTGTGCCCTGGTTGATCTGTCCGGGGATAGTCTATGAGAGACTTAAACATTCGGGATATTGAAGTCCTCACTACTTTTGTGTGCTGGGGTTAATGCTGTCCTTGAGACTACCTCTCAATTGTCTGTTGAAATTTGGTGCATCAAGCGTTTGGTGCTATATATATTCCATGATTGTGAGATCGTTCATCGGTCATATTGTTCCCTTTAATAAATATGTAAGTGCGCCTCTCTTTGGTCACTCTTTGATTTCTTGTGCCTTTGAAGTCTGACTTGTTGATATCTCAGCGAAATGGCACACACTGCTTTCTTTTTGGTACCATTTTCTTGGACTACTTTCTATCCCCATCCCTTTAACCTTGAGTTGGTGCCTATCCTTGAAATTGCAGATGGTGTTTCTTGTAGACAGCTAATATCAGATGGGATTATGTTTATCCGCATATTTTCCTGACTATTGCCTGTTTTGATTGGGCGAGTTTAGTGCCGTGTAATTCTCAGGTTGATAATGAAGATGGATAGTTGGTGTCCTTTCGACTCTTATTATCCTTTGCACCTTCTAGCCTCTGATTTTTTATTCCTGATGGCGGTCTATGTGTTTTTATAGTAGTTTCTTTCTTTAGGTGTGTATCGAGGATGTTGTGCCGTGCGCTCTTCTTATGCCATCTTTAATTGTTCAGTATTGTAGTGAAAGAAGTGTGTGTTTCAAGACATGTCTATCTCTACACAATCATCTGCCTTTATGCATGGAAAGACTTTTTTTTCTCTCCTTCAACTTATAATAGGCAAATTTTTGCTGGGTAAAGTTTCTGGGTTGCATCCATAGTCCTTCAACACATGGGACAGCTTTCTCCATGTTCTTATCTGCTTGTACATGAGTTTGTGCCGAAGAATCAGTTGTAATCTGATGGGTTTCCTTTTGTGTGACTTGTTTTTTCTTTTGAGCCTTATGAAGTTGTTGTCTTTGTTTTTGGGCGTCTCAGAGTTTTACTTGATCTGCTGAATGGTATTATAGTGCTATTTGGAGTTCTCTGTTGCTCTTATGGTATTTCGGTAGTCCTTACTGTGCTGGTCTCTTGTATTTGTATGGGCTTTGTCTATTTTCTAGTTGTGGGACAATCTTTCATCTACATTATTCTACTTGAAGATCCCTGAACTTCAATAATATTCTGCTTGATCATTCTTCTCCTTCCTCTATTCTATGTATCGCCGGAGGTTTTGATCTTGTTCATAGTGTCCGCATATTTCACTGGTTGTTGGCACTTATTCTTTGTCTATTTAAAGTTTCTCATCTTTCCCTTTTTTGATTGTCTTTAGTTTGCTCTGTGTTAATCTTCCAGATCTGATATATATTCTTTGTTCTGCTTCTCCCATTCCTATTTCTGACGCTTTTTTCCTTTCCTTTCTTCTTGGTGGACTGAGTGTGTTCTGAACATTCCGATTCTTTCATCCTGTCATTCCTTCGGTTGTGGTTTGTCGTCTGTGGTGGTTGTCTGGTTGGTTTAGTTTTTTGGTCTTTCTTTTGTCTTTTTGAGCGACAGGGTCTCCCTGTAGCCTCCACAGCTGGTCCTGGAACTCACTATGTATAACCGGCACTGGTCCTTGAACCTACAAAGATCCGCCTGCCCTCCTGCCTTCCCAGTGCTAGGATTAAAGGCTGTGTGCCCACCACGCCCGGCCCTCAGAGTTCGTTTTTTTCTCCCTCTAGTTCTTTCTGGAGTTTGTCAATCTGTTCCTTTAGTTCTTTCCGAAGTTTGTCATTGTATCCCTCTAGGTCCTTTTTGGGTTTTTCATTCTCTCTCTTTAGTTCTCTGAATTCTTCTTTATTTTCTTTAATTTCTCTGCATAGGTCTTCAATTATTCCTCTAAGATCTGTTCCTTGGGTCACTTCCAGGGGGATCCCATTGTAGCTATCTCCTACAGGTTTGGTAGTGCCTGGTGCAGGATTATCCTGTGCCTTTCCCATGTTGTCCCTTCGTAGTGTCCCTGGCATGTGGGCTTCCCTTTTGTGATTCAAATCACAAATGTCTTTTCACTATGTTAGCAGATGGTTTTGCTTGCCTCCTTCCGATACTTTTTTTTTCTTTCCTCCTCCTTGTTTATGTAGTATTGACTTGTCTAGGTTTCAGGCTTTCAATTTTGTTTATAAATTGGATATTGGAAGCCTAAGTCACTCTTGTCTTACTGTTCTGAAGGTTCTCCAAAAAAAATCCACTTGGATACTCCCTCACCAACTCCAGTTGGCGGGGCTGGTTGGGCGGGCTGGGGGTGGGGCTGGTGATGGTGGTGGATATGCCTGACTTAGCCCTTGCCCTGGGACCTGCCTGGAGCGACTTCTGGGTTCCCGTGCCTCAGGAGCCAGCCAGCACAAAGCCACAGAGGCGCCAAAGCCAACCCGCTGGTCAGGGGCTGCAAAGGCGAAGGTCGGCTACCACCCAGACAGCCACCCCCTACAAAAGGGTTCAGAGTTGGTTAAAGGCCATTTTTAATTTTTGTTTGTTTTGTCCTTTTATTTATTTGCTGTTAGGGACTGACCCCAAGACTTGGTGTCTCCTAGGTACTGGCCATAACGCTGAGCTATGTTTCCAACCTGAGGGCCTATTTGTAGCACTTGGAAGGATGCTTCTATGTGAGTTTTACAGAACTGATATTCAAATAAAACAAAAAGAAATTAGGAGCCCACATAGAAGATCAAATAGATCAAGGTAGTTGAAGTTTGATGAAATGAGGTCTGGGGGAGTGTGTGTGTGAGATCATATACAGCAATGAAAGGCACAGTAATTAATTTGAAGTCTACAACAAGAACCACTGAAAACTATTGAAGAATGTTTCTCCTTTTTGATCCCAGTCTAGCTGTGATTATTAGCATGGGCCAACACACCTAATTCTCTACCTTTTCCCATTTCAAAACCTTTGGGGTGGTGACTGCTGGATATGGAACCCAAGGCCTTTGTATGCTAAGCATGTGCTCTACCACTGAGCAACATGTGCTCTACCACTGAGCACACGCTCAGCTCCATGGATTTCTCATAGAGTGAACATGCCCATGTATCCAGCACCCAAAGCAAAACCCTGATGATTTTCTTACCTGTAGTCACCTATACAGAAGAGGCTGAGGCAAGAAGATGCTGGAGCCCAGGGTGGGGTGGGATGGGGTGGGGGAAGGGAAAGGGGAATATGCCTGAACTGAATTGAAAAATGATGTATGAAATACATAAAACATCAACAAAAAATGGAGATTAAAAATGCATTCTTCTTCTTCTTCTTCTTCTTCTTCTTCTTATTATTATTATTATTATTATTGTCTTTTTGAGACGGGGTCTCCCTGTAGCCCCAGCTGTCCTGGAAATCACTCTGTAGACCAGGCTGGCCTTGAACTCACAAAGATCTGCCTGCCTCTGCCTCCCGAGTGCTGGATTAAAGGCATGTGCCACTGCGCCCGGCTACAGCATTTTTAAACTCCAGTTTTCCTTCAATAAAGTAAGAAAGTGAAAATCTCATATTTCAGCTCACTTAGAATTGGCTATGTCTAGAACTAGAGTTATAACTCAGTAGTAAATGCATATATGAAGCCTGGGGTTGGATCTCTGTAACTGCAGAGAGAGGGAGAAAGGGAGAGAGAGTAAGAGAGAAGATTTGAATGTAAGCATAGGGGCTCACAACCATAATCCCAGCACTTAGGACACTGAGACATGTATCAACTAATAGGTTTAGGATGTAGGCCAAGCTGGGCTACATATTCAGTTCCTAGACAGCCTGCATTATAGTCTGACATAATATAGTGGTAGAGTGCCAGCAACACCCACAAGTCCTTGAATTCAATTCCCAGTACCACAAAAATACATATATTTACAACACACATGGTGGTGCATGCCTTTAATCCTACCACTTGAGAGGCAGAAGCAAGTGGTTCTCTGTATGTTCTAGGCCACCCAGATCTACATAGAAATTTCCAGGCCAACCAAGACAATGCAGTGACGAAAACCAAGCAGGACTGAACCTGGAGCTCAGCTACTTGATGGACTAAAGCAGGAGAATGAAGAGTGTGAGGTCAGCCTGGATAACAGAGGCAACATAAAGAGATCCTGTGTTTAAAATAGAAGCAGGTAGGGTGGCAAATACCTGTAATCCCAGCACCTGGAAGACACACAGGATGATCAAGAGTTTAAGGCTGGCCTGGATTACATGAGATGAGATGAGAGAGAAAGAGAGAGAGAGAGAGAGAGAGAGAGAGAGAGAGAGAGAGATTAAATTTAAAAGAAAAGAAAAAATGGGCGGGAGTGGTGGCTCAGTGATAGAGCGCTTGCCTAGCATGTACACAGCCCTGGTTCTACTGTCAATACAAATCCATGGCTGCAAGCTCAGAACATGATCTGCTGCAACCAAGGTCCAAGGGCAAGAGTTATAGCAGTCCATATGGATGGAACAGAGCTAGGAAATCTCAAATGCCTTGCTATGGTTGAGTCTTTGTTTCTTTGTGAGTGAGTGATCAACAGAGAATTCCATGGTGCCCTGGAAATTGCTACCTATCCCAGGCTAGCCTCACAGCCTCAGGAATCCTCTTGTCTCAGCCTCCCAAGTGCCACGATTGTAGTCTGGGTCATCCCACACAGTTTAGGGTTCAGTATTCATAGGATTCTCTTTCAAGAGACCCTAGAGGACTTGAGCAGAGAAACGATCAATTAAACAATAACTTAAACCCAGTGGTGGTGTGGGATGGAATCCAGGGCAGCTTGGGACAAGGGCTATGAGACTCCAGTAGGGAGACAGAGAGCATCTTCCTCATGGAAGGCGAGCAGGGGCTGACTGTGGGAAGAATGGGAAAAGACTAACAGATTTAGAAGCCAGTGAAGGAAAAGTATAGAAGACTTGAAGTCTGCCTGGTATAAAAGGATTAAAAGTTTCTAGCCTAGGTGAATTAGTGGGTGCTTTTCCACTCATGAAGATAAGAAAGAGAATGGAGAGATGAATTTGGAGAAGTGTGAGGTATGAGACTGGCTGAACCTGAGCTAAACCCAAAACATTCAAGTGGCCTTGTCTTTCAGGCAGTCTGAGGTGGCTCTCTGGTACCTGGAGGAGATATTAGCAGATGGGGAGCCACTGGTGGTCTGGGGTTATGAGCTTTATGAGAAAGGACACAAGGAGAAAAAGACTAGAGGATGACTTGCAGGAACTCCTTCCATTCACACCACAGTCTATGTAAATTCTCACACACTCTACCATAATTCTAGTTCATTAGACCTTCCAAGACCACAATCTCACCTGACTGCTGAAGGCATGAATCATCGTGGAGCATTTTCTGTGAGCAGTCCTGACATAAAGCCAACCTGCTGTCTTGTTAAATCCTGAGAACAGTCCCTTGAGGTAGGTCTTGCAGGTCCGTTATACAAACAAATAAAACTGAGACCCAGAGAAACCAATCAGCTCCTAGTGTGTGATGATGTGCAGGGTTGGCCTTGAACCCAGACCCCTGAGTCCCATTCAGGTGGGCACCTTCATATTGCCCCACCCCCAATTGTTTCTTGGCTTCTTTTCTAAAATCAGGTGTAATATTGGATTCTACTCTTCGGGAAGCAACAATCTGGACCCATACATGGTAGGTATGTAAGAGATGACAAAGCTTGATTGCACGTATCCTCAGGAGAAGTAGAGATAAGACTTTGAAGTTCAAGCCCTGGGAGCATCACCGGAAGTTTCTCAATTTGAACTTGAGGATCCAGAACAACAGGCTGTCACAGACTCTTGTCCACAGGTGCTGTGTCCAGGAATCGCTGAGTGTAGGCAAATGCAGGCCTCATGTGGCTGCCTACATTATCTCAATTGCCCACCTGCACGTCCTTACCTGACCCTGCCCCACAGGTGAGAGCAACGTGTGATATAGGGGTGCTGGGATTGGTCATAGGGAGGTGACATCATTCTGCTTATGTAAGTAATTTGCTACATACAATAAATGAATTCTTTTTGATTTACACCATCTAATTGGATCCCTGTTCCCTTAATTCACTCGCAATTCAGGTGCTGGTATAATTGTGGGTCAATCAGATCTGCAACTGAGTTCTCAGCTAGCCCAGCAGCTTATGGGGCATCACCTCCAAGCTGAACATGAAGCTCTGGGATTGCCAGTCTCTTAGCTCAGATGGAGGCTATGTAGCAGGAAGCCTTTCGAGGGACAATGAATCCTTAGGCTAGGTGGACATCAGGCCTGTGGGGCTATCAGCTTCACAGGCTTGGCTATGAAGGAAAGCCATCAGTTTTCCAGGAAAGCCATGGGCCAGCAGCCCTCCTCAGCAACAGGGCCAGCCAAGAGCCCTCCTCATCAGCAGCAGCCCTCAGCTGAGGTTTGTCAAGGGGCAAGGGCTGTTGTGGTACAGGTTGCTGTGGAAATCGCTGTAGGGTAAGATTCATATTGAGAAGTAGTTCAGGACTTGCTTTCCGACTCCTTCCTCAAGCCAAAGCACAGTCTGCAAGCCCCTCAAAGAGAACTCAGGAACAGCCTTGAGTGCCAAGCAACCTAACCACAGAGGACTACAACCCCCATGAACCTCTCAGGTCACTAATTTAGGATCAGTTTAGTGCCAAGCTCTAAGTATAAAGGGAAATGTAATTTTAAATATTTTATTTATTATTTCATGCATTTGAGTGTATTGCTTCCATGGATGTCAGTGCACCTGCAGAGCCCACACAAGTCAGAGAGAGCTTTGGATCTCCTGGAACTGGAGGTATAGATGGTTGTTAGCCACCATGTGGGTGTTGGGAATTGAACCCAGATCCTGTGGAAGAGCAGCCAGTGCTTTCAACTGCTGAGTCATCTCTCCAATTGGAGAAATGCATTTTTAATCTGGCTGGAGAAAAGTGGGACATATGTAGACAGAGCTAGGCTCAGGTGGTCCTCAAAGAGCAGGAGAAGGCTTACTAACCCAGCTTTCCACACTCGGTCTGGATGCTGCTCTTGGTCTTCTCCTCCACCTTTGGGATGCTGGGTGCCATCTACTGCCTCTCAGTGTCACAAGCCGGGCTCTGAATTGGACATAAATGCTTAGTAAACAATAAGTGGGACTACCATAGTGAATAAACATGTAAGTCTTAGCCTGTATTGGCATTCCCCATTCTATGCTTCTCCTCACTTGACTTTCCAACATAGCCCAGGAAAGCTGGACTAGACAGAGCTAGACTGCTCCTACCGTGTGGCCCATCTAGCCCTTTGTGAACCTCATTGGGTTTGCTGCATCAGCTGCTTCTCTTAGGGACCCTGTCCATCCACAGAGGCGCTTACTTAGGCAATGATACACTATAGAATTTGTGTGAGGCCCCACCCCACGAGGTCCCCTGGAATGTGACGCTCTTCTCTGTGCTGGTGGTCACTTCAAGCCTGGAAACACTGCTGTGTGGAATACAGTTGGTGAATGCAACCATTGGAGTCTTGTGCAGCGATTGCAGGAAAAAGGAGGTGAGACAGCATGAGATGGAGTCCAGGAGGGAATCTACTTGCTCTTGGCTGCGACCTTACTCTCTGTTTTCTTACAGGGCCCTGCTAACTGACGATCCACCACCACTTATGATACCCATTTATCCTTACTCCTGGACACTTGAGTGGCCAACTCACTCCCCGGTTCAGTGTTTTTATTGTTTATTAGCTTTTCTTTGTGGAATAAATCCCCCGGACTGCCTTTCCCTGTTTGTAATCTATGGGAGAGTGGTGCAAGTGTATTGTGCAGGTGTGGGTGGTGTTGGTCAGAGGACAGCTTGCAAGCGTCCAATCTCTTCTTCCACCTTGTGGCTTGCTGGCATCAAGGTCAGGCTTGGTGTTCAGCACCTTTACCCACCCAGCTGCATCCAGCTCCCTCCTCCCTCTTGGGAAAAGTTTTAAAGAGACAAAAGATGATCGCCTTTGATGGTAAACAGGTTTTTTTTTTTTTAATTTTTTAAATTTATTTTTATGTGTATGAATGTACTGTCTGCATGTGGGTTTGTGCACCCATGTCATGCTAAGCCTTGGAGGTCAGAAGAGGGCATCAGATTCCCCTGGAACTGGAGTTAAAGACAGTTCTTAGCCACCATGTGGGTACTGGGAATCGAACCTGGGTCCTCTGCAAGAGCAGTAGGTGCTCTTAACCACTGAGCCATCTATCCTGCACAACAAAGGGACTTTAAACTAAACATATGTCAGAGATATCTGCCCCCTGAAATAGCTTCAGCTCAACCAGAGTGTTCTTCAAGAACTTATATGTTTTGCCTCAGAGATTTGCCTTCTTGGTATGCTGCTTTCAGTGATCACATAGTTCTTTTCTCTGGTCATTGAACATTAACCCTGGAAGTAAGCCACAAGCCATCAAGTCTCAAGACATATTAACTCTTCATGGATCAGTTTGCTACACTAAACCCCAACCTGAATGTAGGCCTGGCCCAGTACAGAGTAAGGAGAGGAAAAGGGAGGCAGTTTCCCATTCCTCAGTCAACGGACACCAAAGCCAAGACAGAAGCTTTAATAGCAGGAGGCAGGACTGACAGGGTCCGGTGGAGACAGGACAGGAGCAGAAGCAACAGTCTTTGCAGCAGAGAAGTCGAACATTATTAAGTGCAGTGTCGTCAGCTAAGCCTGCAGGCTTCTGGACTTTTGTCTCCAAGCCGCAGACACCAAAGATACATGAGGGGCTCCACTGACCATAGGATCCCCAGTTCAGCCCAGGACCTTCTACCTCTTTGCCATTTGAGCAACGGACTTGAAAATTATTTACTGCTGTGTTGTCAATAGTGATTCGGCTTATCATCTCCACACAAAGGGAAAAAGCCACTACAAAGGCTTTATGTGGACACCACTGAGGCAGACTCCACTCACCCCAGCTGCAAGGGAAGGAGAGATGCACTGGCTGTGGGCAGGTGTCTCCTACCCATCTCCAGAGCAGCCAAAACCTGGGGACTTCCAAACCAGGTGCTACCAACAGTCTCTCAGTAGGGTCTGCTCATCTGAGCTTCCTTGAGATGCAGAGGGTGGTCTTCCATCCACTCCTCCATAAATCTAGAGTTTTCCTCCTGGGGGGTGCATGGAACAGAGGGTAAGGGACATACCTTCATGCTGGGAGAGTGCTTCTACCCACTCGGAATTGAGCCTAGGCCCACACATGCTAGGTGAATGCTCTGCCACTGAGCTACAGCCCCACTCCTGCCACCCTGCCCCTTTTTGCCTTTTTGAGGCACTGTCTCTCTGTAACCCAGGCTGATGTCAACTCAAACTCATGGCGATCTCTCTACCTTGGTCTTCTGAAGGCTAGTATTACAGGGCTTGTGCCACCAGCCCTTCCAGACCCTAGGGAATTCTTGGTCCTTAACTCCTACCTTCCATATTTGGATGTCACAAGGATGGGCCCACCATCACCACTAGTGCAATAGAGCCGCATCCCATTCAGAGCTGTGTCATCTTTAAAGATACCTTGTTTGGGCTCCACCTTGACAGGGAGGAGAAAATGGATAAAGTCAAGTGTAGGGAATGCCATCTCAGCTCTGCAATCTGCACATCTCTACTCTATCCAAGACCTAGGTCTGAGCTCTCACCTTGAAAGAGAACCCTGTGACCTTGAATCTATCAGGACACCGCTGAGGCCAGGCCCATTCTCCCATGATTCCTGAGTTTGTTACTTCAATAATGGATTGCAGTTTGGTTACCCGATCTGCCCCTTCATTTCTGAAGCACAGCACCCAGAGCAGCAGCAGCAGCAGCATGGCTCTGGTGCCCGACTCCATGCTGTGGCGTCTGTGAACCTGGCACTTACACAAATTTATACCAGCTCTGTCCCTATCAGGACTCACATTTCAGACGTGTATCAGCCATGTCCTTGTGAAGTCTCCTGCTCCGGAAAGACCTTTAAGATCATATGATACTGAAAATTAATCTGTTCCAGGATCTTCAATCTTTGATCCCTGGCTTTGGGAGGCAGAGAATCCCACAGGTAGGGAAAGATGAGCAATCAGAACCATTTAGTTGGTATAACCACCCAACTACTGAGGACAATTAATTGTGGCTGTCACAATGCAGACAACTTCCACTTAATCCTCAAAATGATTTTAAGAGATAGAAATTATGGCCGGGCGTGGTAGTGCACGCCTTTAATCCTAGCACTTGGGAGGCAGAGGCAGGCGGATCTTTGTGAGTTCAAGGCCAGCCTGGTCTACAGAGTGAGTTCCAGGACAGCTGGGGCTACAAGGAGACCCTGTCTCGAAAAGACAAAAAAAAAAAAAAAAAAAGAGGATAGAAATTGTATCCTATTTGTAGATAGAGAACTGGATCTCAGAAATGATAGCTGTGGGAGGTCCCAAAAAGCTGAGAATAATCCCAGCCTTGGACATGGGTGCCAGGCCTGTTGGTTGAAACCATCCAATGAATCATCCGGAGCATTTTCTTTTTTTTAATTTTGTTTATTTGACCAGTAAGTACACATTGGCAATAAACATAAGGAGTTGCCATATAAATCTAATTAGTTAACATCTGAGTCCAGTTTTGTTTTTTTTTACAACCCAGGGTCCCCAAGTCCAGCTGAAGAGGTCTGCTTCCACAAACATGTGGATCAATTTTTTTAAAAATCCAGTCCATTTTTGCTGTGAGCTCACAGTTTATCCCCCCCACCTTGGCCCTTATAATCTGACATGCCAACCTCTTTCTTGAGAGTCCCTGGGCTTTGGAGTGGAGGGCAAGAGAAAGTGAGAGATAGAAGATCCAGTTTTTTCTCTGAGGTTACACATCAAACTCTTGGAGTGTCCAAATTCTGTTTGGAACAGACTGGTGTGTCATTTAGCAGTCGCCTTTTAATTCCAGTAATAAGGCAAAAATAATAACAAATATTAAAGATTATAAAAGTTACTTGTGCTGGATAGCTTTAGTGTCAACTTGACACTCGTGTGTTGAAGGAGCCTCAATTGGTGAATTGGCTCCATTGGATTGGCCTTGGCCACATCTGGAAGTGTGTTTTGAGTGTCGAGCAGTATGGGAGGGGCCAGGCCACAGAAGAGTAGTGCCACCCTGGAGGTTGTTGTGTACTGTTATAAGAGGCAGGGTGGGCTGGGCATTAGCCAGGGGAGCAAGCCAGTGAACGGCATTCCTCCATGGCCTGTGCTTCAGCTCCTGCCTCCAGGTTCCTGCCCTGAGTTCCTGCCTTGGGCTCCCTAAGTGATGAACTGTGACCCAGGAGATGTAAGCTGAATAAACCCTTTCCTCCCCAAGTTGGTGTCGGTCAGAGTGTTTTGTCACAGCAATGGAAGACAAACTAGGACAGAAATTGGTACCAGAAGAGTGGGGTATTGCTGTGACAGACCTGACCTTGGTGTTTTGAGGAAGGATTGTGGAGGCATTTGGAACTTTGGGCTGGGAAGATCATTGAATGCCTAAAGATTGTTGCTGTGGAGCTTGGAGCAGTTTTGATGAAGGATTTGTAGAAGATGGAGGCCTGGCTTGTGAAACTTCTAGTTTCAAAGGGGAACAGAGATCATCAGTACTATGTAATCTGTGCGTTCTGGTCAGCTGGCGCTGAAGAATCAGCTGTAAGTAACAAGAGACCAGAACCTGAAGTGAAAGCTTTGTTGTACTGGGACAATTGATGCTGGTTAGCTGGGGCTGAAAAGTCAGCTGTGAGTAACAGGAGACCAGCATCGCTGTGGTGAAATCTTCTGGGAAGAATTTCTTCAGGGTCAGCACACAGAAGCTGTGATCCATAAGGGGCCTGAGCCTCCATCTCAAGCCAGAGGCAGGACTCGGTGGTGTGTAGGAGTTTCCTATGTGGTTCTGGTGTTGAAATTTGAGGGGTCACAGAGAGCAGCTGAGGCTTGGCACTGTGAGAGGTCAGGAAGGACCACTGGTGGAAGTGCACCTCTTTTGCAGTGAAGACCCCAGGATTGCAGGGGTCATGGAGAGAAGCTGAGGCTTTGCACCAGGAGAGGTGAGAGGAGACCATTGGTGAAGGTGCTGCCTCAGTTTCAGTGGTGACCCCAGCTTTTTGGAGATGCTGGGACCCTGGGACGACCACCAAGAGCAGCAGCAGATGTGGAATGGAGCTGGCCTGGGCCTGCGAGATGAGCTGTGTGTGCTGTGGACGGCAGAGTCAGAGAAGGGGAGCTGCCGAGACCCTTTGGAGCTCAGAAGATCGTGAATGAGTCCTAGGTGTCCAGCCTTGAGCTACTTTGCTGGACTTAGGTTTTGTTTGAGAGTGCCAGGTTTTGTTTGAGAGTGCCTGATTCTTCCCTTTGAAATAAGACAGTACTTGTTTTGGATTTTACAGCAGCCCAGTCTATTAAAAGTTAAGAGACTTTTAATAGACTGAACTTTTAAGTGTTGGGACATCTTAAGGACTGTGGGGCTTTTAAGGTTGTACTGTCTTAGGTTGTGATTAATGTTAACATCATACATTGGGGATAAGAACTGGAAAGGTGGTGGTTAACAGTGATGTGTTTTGTGTGTCAAGTTGACAAGGGGTCAATTGTGCTGGATAGCTTTAGTGTCAACTTGACACACCTGGGTTGAGGGAGCCTCAATTGGGGAATTGGCTCCATTGGATTGGCCTGTGGTCAGGTCTGTGGAGTATTGTCTTGATTATTAGGCAATGTGGGAGGACCCAGCCCACAATGAGTAGTGCCACCGTGGGCAGGTTGTTGTGTACCGTATAAGAAGGCAGGCTGGGTATGAGCCAGGGGAGCAAGCCAGTGAACAGCACTCCTCTGTGGCCTGTGCTTCAGCTCCTGCCTCCAGGTTCCTGCCTCTGAGTTCCTGCCTTGGGCTCCCTAAGTGATGAACTGTGACCTGGGAGATGTAAGCTGAATAAACCCTTTCCTCTCCAAGTTGGTGTTGGTCAGAGTGTTTTGTCACAGCAATGGAAGACTGACTAGAACATTACTCTGAGCACAGACACATATGCTTGGATAATGTCTTGGTTGGGGCCTTATAACTCATTGACAAAGGGATGCCAATAACTTCCTCATGTGGTCGATAGAGTCTCCTGACATTAGGGGGCACCAAGGCTACAGTGTCAGCCACATGTCATGCCCCGCTAGGGGAGCAGGCCATAGATAGAATTGGGATTTTTTTTTTTCTTTCCAGGTGTACCGTGGAGCATTTTCTATGAGCAGTCCTGACAGAAAACAACCTGTTTTTGCATTAAATCCTGAGAACAGTCCTTGGAGTTCGGTCTTGCAGGTCCATTTTGCAAACAAACAAAACTGAGACCCAGAGAAACCAATCAGCTCCTAGTTCGTGATGTTGAACCCAGGCCTCCTGAGTCCCATTCAGGTGGGCACTTTCTATTTGGCAATATTTGTGTGGTCTTTATGATATTAGCCCACCCCATCCCCAATTGTTTCTGGGTCTCTTGTCTAAGATCAGGTATAAGATATTGGACTTTACGCTTCAGGAAGCTACAATATGGAAACACATATGGTAGGTAGGTAAGTGATGATAAATAAATGTTGAGTCCTAATGTGCTCAAAAGCAGAGATAAGACTTTGCAGTACAAGCATGGAGGACATAATGGGCAGCTTTCCTGGGACAGGAAGAATAAAAAACTTTGAACTTGAGGATAAGAATACACAGGCTATCACAGACTCTTGTCCACAGGGGCTGTATCCAGGAATTGCTGTGTTTGGGGCAGGGGGCAAGGGCTGCTGTGGTACAAGTTTCTGTGGAAATCACTGTAGGGTAAGATCCATACTGAGAAGTGGTTCAGGACTTGGATTCTGACTCCTTCGTCCAAGAGCCAAAGCACAGTCTACAAGGCCCTCAAAGACAAGTCAGGCACCAACTACTAGCTTTGAGTCCAAAGTAACCAGAACGCAGATGACCACATCCACCATGAACCTCCTGGGACACTAATTTAGGATCAGTTTAACTCTAAGCCCTAAGTTTAAAAAAACTACTTTTGGGGCATGGTGGTGCATGCCTTTAATCCCAGCACTCAGGAGGCAGAGGCAGGCAGATCTTTGTGAGTTCAAGGCCAGCCTGGTCTACACAGTGAGTTCCAGGACAGCTAGGGCTACAGGGAGACCCTGTCTCAAAAAGACAAAAATTAAATAAATAAAAAAATAAAAATACTTTAAAAATATTTTATTATTTTATGTGTATGAGTGTATTGCTTGCATGGATGTAAGTGCACCCATGTTGGGCAGTGCCCACAGAGGTCAGAGAGGGCTTTGGATCCCTTGGAACTGGAGGTAGAGATGGTTGCTAACCACCATGTGGCTGCTGGGAATTGTCTCCCTGGACACCACTGAGGTTCACTCGACATACCCCAACTACAGGGAATGAGAGAGGCACTGGCTGTGGGCAGGTGCCTCCTACCCATCTCCAGAACAACCAAAACCTGGGGACTTCTAAACTGGATGCTACCAACAATCTCTCAGTAGGGTCTGGTCATCTGAGCTTCCCTGAGATGCAGAGTGTGGTCTTCCATCCCCTCCTCCATGAATCTAGAGCTTTCCTCCCGAGGGGCATGAAACAGAGGGTAAGGGACATAACTTCATGCTGGGAGAGTGCTTCTGCCCACTAGGAATTGAACTTAGGGCCTTACACATGCTAGGTCCATTCTCTACCACTGAGCTATATCCCCGGTCCTGCCCTCCCTGCCCCTTTTTGCCTTTTTTAAGACATGTCTGTCTGTAACCTAGACTGATATTAAACTCGCAACAATCCCTCTACCTTAGCCTTCTAAATGCTAGTATTATAGGGCCTGTGCCACCAGCTCTACCAGACCCTAGGGACTCCTTCTGCCTCAATTCCTACCTTCCAGATTCAGAGACCACAACAATGGGCTCTGCATTCTTACGTGCACAGTACAGCCAGATCCTGCTCAGAACTGTGTTGTCTCCCAATGTTCGTCCATTGGCCTTCATCTACACAGGAAAGAGAAAAGAGGCAAAGTCCAGTGTTGTCAGTGACATCTCAGCTCTGCAATCTGGCACATCTCTGCTCTATCCAAGACACAGGTCTGAGCTCTCACTTTGAGAGAGAACCCTTTGCCTACATATCCCAGAGGACACATCTCAGGCAGGACCCACTCACCCAGGGAACCCCACTGTGTACTTTAATAGTGGGTCCAGATAGGTTCTGCCCATCTACCTGTTCATGTAGGAAGCAGAGCACCCAGAGCAGTAGCAGCAGCAGCAGCAGCAGCAGCAGCAGCAGCAGCAGCAGCAGCAGCAGCGTGGCTCCATTGCCTGACTCCATCCTGCAGTGTCTGTGAGCCTGGCCACGTACACGAGTTTATACCAGCTCTGCCCCTCTCAGGGCTCACATTGCAGATTTATACCAGCCTGTCCCCGTGACCTCTCAGATTTGGGAAGGACCTTCAAGACTAAGTGATATTGAAAACTAATCTGCCTCAGGATCTTTGATTTTTGATTCCTGGCTCTGGGAGGCTGAGTACTCCACAGTTAGGGAACAAGGAGCAATGAGAGCCGTTTAGTTGACATAACCACCAACTACCAAGGACAACTATTTACAGCTGGTACAGAGGCCCCACACATAGAAGATCAGACAGGCCAACATTGTGATGATTTGAGATCTGTGCCTAGAGGCCAGACCATACATCTTCGAAGGCACAGTGATTAATCTGAAGTCTACTAAAAGAACCACTAAGAACTACTGAAGATCTTTCTCCCTTTTTAAACACAGTCTGGCTCAGATTATAACATGGGCCAATACATTTAATTCTCTACCTATTTTAAAACTTTTGGGGTGGGGACTAGATATGGTCTTTTGTATGGTAAGCATCTGTTGTACCACTGAGCTATACTCCCAGCTAGCTCCATGGATTTTTTGCAAAGTGATCATGCCTGTGTACCCAGCACCCAAAACAAAAACCAGATGGTTTTCTTACCTGTAATTTCTGATACACAAGAGGCTGAGGCAGGAAGACTGTTTGAGCTCAGGAGCGCCAGAAAAAGAACTAAGTACTTTGATAAAAAAATCAAATCTTCACCAGTGAGGAAGTAAAGATGGCTGAGAAACATCTTAAAAAGTGTTCAACATCATTAATAATTAAGGAAATGCAAATTAAAATCACTCTCAGATTACATCTCACTCCAATAAGACTGGCTAAAATCAAGAAAACAAAAGACACCAAATGCTGGAGAGGTCATGGGGAAAGGGGAACACTCACCACTACTGATGGGAATGCAAACTCATACAACCATTATGGAAAACAGTGTGGAGAACCCTTAAAAGTCTCAAAATGAGCCTACCACCTGACCCTGTCATACCACTCCTGGGTGTTTACCCACAAGACTCATCCTACCACAAAGATACATGCACATCTATGCAGCAAAGAGCTGGAACCAACACAAATGCCCCTCAACAGATGAATGGATAACAAAAATGTGGTACATCTACACAATGGACTTCTATTCAGTAGTAAAGAAAGATGACATCATGAACTTTGTAGGTAAATTATGCTAAGTGAAGTAACACAGTCCCAGCAAAACAAACAGTGAAGGCAAATGGTTTCCCTCATTTGTGGATGCTGACACCAAATCCCCAGTTGAAAGGCAAGCTGAACAACATTATTGTTATATTTCTTTTTATCTGAAAGTAACTATGTTGTTATAATGTAAATCTCTTAATGGGCTCTAGAATCAACCTACCACTTATTTTCAGACTTTGTAATTACTGTATATGGATGGAAGATATGTATCTATATTTTAGAATAATATAAAATTAAAGGGGGAAAATGTGAATTCCTAAACATAAAAAAAATTCAAAGAAAAAAGGGATGGGAAACTGGTGGATTTGTTACTGTCATAAGTCTGTTAATAAAGGATTTAAATAAAAAAATCAACTCTCTTTACTCTTTCTTGAGAACCCTGTGCCTATGCAAAGGCATGCACTACTGTCTTCTTGTCTCTTCTCTCTCTTAATGCCTGTGCTTCAAAATATCTTAAGAGCTTTGTTAAATATCAATTTTGCCTCAGAAATATAAGGAAGAGAAATCACCTATGCCTAGCTCACTCAAAATTGGATATATCTAGGACTAGGAATGTAACTCAGTAGTAGATTCACATATGAAGCCTTGTACTGGATCCCTGTAACTGGGAAGAGAGAGAGAGAGAGAGAGAGAGAGAGAGAGAGAGAGAGAGAGAGAGAGAAAATGGACTGGAGTGGTGGCTCAGTATATTAGTCAGGGTTCTCTAAAGAAACAGAAGCAACAGGATGAATATATAGCTATATACAATTTATTGATTTGCTCACGTGACAGAGTTCAAGGAGTCCAACAGTAGCTGCACCACACTGGAAAGGCGGAGAATCCAGGGAACTGCTCAGTCCACAAGGCTGGATATCTCAGTAGTCCCTATCTCGTGCTGAAGGCCCGAATGGATTCCAGTAGATCTGCCGGTCTCAGTACACGCTGGGATCCAAAAGGTTGATCACAGCAGCAAGACAAACTCACCAGATGAGAGAGGGAAGCCGCAGGAGAAAAAGGGACCAGCTCCCTCTGCCATGGCCTTAAATACTGCCTGCCGGCAGAAGGTAACACCCACATTTGGGGTGGGCCATCCGGGTTGAGGTGGTCCAATCAGAAGACCCTTTTTCTCTTATTTGTTCCTTAGTCCAGTCAAGTTGACACCCAGGATAAACCATCACACTCAGTAATAGAGTACGTGCCTAGCCTGTACAAAGCCCTGGGTTCAATCATCAATACAAATTCCATGGCTGCAAGCTCAGCAAAGAACATGACCTGCTGCAACCAAGGTCCAAGGGCAAGAGCTATGGCAGTCCATAAGGATGGAGCAGAGCTAGGAAGTCTCAAATGCCTTGCTACGTATGGTTCAGTCTGACTGAATGAGTGAGTGAGAGAGTGAGAGAGTGACAGGGTCTTACTATGTAACCCTTCCTGCCCTGGAACTAGAGACAGCCCAGCCTAGCCTCACACTCAGGAATCCTCTTGTCTTTGCCTCCCAAGTGTCTGGATTGTAGTCTGGGTCAGCCCACACAATTTGTGGTTCAATCTTCATAAGATTCTCTTTCAAGAGACCCTAAAGGACTTGAGCAGAGAAAAAATTAAATACTAAGTTAAATCCAGTGGTGGGAAGTGGGATGGAATCCAAGGTGGCTTGGGACAAGGGCTATGAGACTCCAGTAGGGAGGCAGAGAGCATCTTCCTCATGGAAGGCGAGCAGGGGCTGACTGTGGGGAACAAGGAGACAAAACTGACAGATTTAGAAGCCAACGAGGGAAAAGTACAGAAGACTGAAGTCTGCCTGGATGTAGAAGGATTAAAAGTTTCCAGCCTAGGTGAATTAGTGGATGCTTTTCTACTCATGAGGATAAGAAAGAGAATGGGGGAGATGAATTTGGAGAAGTGTGAGGTCAGTATGAGACTGGCTGGTCCGGAGCTAAACCCAAGACATTCAAGTGGACACCTTCTATGTGACAATATTCATAGAGACTCTACAATATTGCCCCACCCCAATCGTTTCTTGGCCTCTTGTATAAGATCAGATAGATGTAAGATATTGGACTCTACCCTCCAGGAAGGAACAATCTGGACAGAGAAACAGTAACTACCTAAGTGATGATAAATAAAGGTTGAGCCCAAATGTGCTCAGAAGAAGCAAAGATAAGACTTTGCAGTACAGACCCCGAGGGCATAGTGGGCAGTTTCCCTGTGACATGAAAAACTTTGAACTTGAGGATCTAGAACAACAGGTTATCATAGACTACTGTCCACAGGCGCTGTCAGGAATTGCTGTGGTTGGGCAGGGGCTAAGGGCTGCCAGTGCAGGTTGCTGTGGAAATCACTATAGGGTAAGATCCATATTGAGAAGTGGTTCAGGACTTGCTTTCTGACTCCTTTCTGAAAACTCAGAGGGAACTTAGTACCAGCTCCTAGCCTTGGCTCCCAAGCAACCTGATGGCAGAGGGCTACACCCCCATGAACCTGTTGGGCCACTAATTTAGGATCCACACCCTGAGTATAAGGGGACATACATTTTTAATATATTTTATTTGTTCTTTTTATTCTATGTGTAAGAGTGTCTTCCCTGTATAGATGTAAATGTGCCTGTGTCCTGCAGTGCACATGGAAGTCAGGTCTTCTGGAACTGGAGTTACAGATTGTTGTCAGCCACCATGTGGGTGCTGGGAATTGCTCTTAAATGCTGAGTCATCTCTACAGCCCAAGAAATGTATTTTAATCTGGCTGGAGAAAAGCAGGAAATACACTCACTAGTCAGGCTCAGTTGGTCCTCCAAGGCAAGCAGGAGGTCTACTAACCCAGCTTTCCACAATCGGTCTAGGTGTTGAGCTCAGTCTTCTCCACCACGTTGGGATGCTTGGTGCCATCTACTGCTCTCAGTAGGGAGCCGGGTTGTAAATTGGACCCAAATGCTTAATAATAAATGGGACTACCATTTTGAAAAACCCTGTGAGTCTTTGCTCTATTGGCATTCCCTATTCTATGCTTCTTCTCACCTGCCTTTCCATTGTGCCTTGCTCCTGTACTCTTGAATGACACACTCTCTCCCTGGTTCACTGGAATAAAAGGCTTCAATTGTTCATTATTTTTTTCTTTGGGATTAAACCTCGCTGAGCTCCCTTACTTGTTTGTGCCCCATGGGAGAAGTGTGCAATTATTGTCTGGGGGAGGGCCGGAGAGGTGTGGGTGTGGGTGTGGATGTGTGTCAGAGCACAACTATCGGGAGTCAGTTTTCTTCTTCCTTGTGGTCTGTAGGATCAAGCTCAGGTTCAGGCATGGAGTCAAGCTGCCATCTTACAGCCTCCTCCTTCTTGGACAAAGTTCTAAAGGGGCAAAGGATGATTTTATTTGATGGTAAACATTTTTAAACATGTTGGTAATGAGATAGGTATTGACTGATGGACAGACTACTTTGCATGACAGGGAAAGTCTGAGAAAAGGAATTCTGAGTTACCATTGAGGATTCCAGACAGAGAGAATGACATGGAAGAAGAAAACGTCTTCAATAAGAATCATAATTTAGAAAAGCCACTGTTTGGATTTTGCCCAGGTTGGGACCAGGGGAGTGGTGGTGAATGGAAACTATAGAAAAAGACTCCTTGTTTCCAAAATTTTAGAAATTTAAACTTAAGGCCGGGTGTGGTAGCACACACCTTTAATCCTAGCACTTGGGAGGCAGAGGCAGGTGGATCTTTGTGAGTTCAAGGCCATCCTGGTCTACAGAGCAAGTTCCAGGACAGCTGGGGCTATAGGGAGACCCTGTCTTGAAAAGAGCAAAAACAAAACAAAAAAAAAAAAGAAATTTAAACTTAAAGCCATTTACAGTGTCATCTAATTTGATAAAGTTTGGTGGAGTTTTTAATTTTGTTTTGCTTTGTTTTTTCTTTGTTGTAACTCAGCTGGACCTCAGTCTCATAGAGGTCTGCCTGTCTATGTCTCCCAAGTGCTGGAATAAATGTGTGCACACCACATCCAGCTACAAATTGGGCTCTTAGGGCAGTATCCTCAGAAAGCTAAGATCCAGAAGAATAGGACTTGCAGCCCCACATCATGAGAGCCCACATCCAACCTGAATGTAGGCCTGGCCCAGTGCAGGGTAAGGAGAGGAAAAGGGAGGCAGTTTCCCATTCCTCAGTCAATGGACACCAAAGCCAAGACAAAAGCTTTAATAGCAGGAGGCAGGACTGACAGGGTCTGGTGGAGACGGGACAACAGCATCAGCCTTTACTGCAGCAAAGTCGAACATAATTAAGATCAATGTCGGGTTGGAGAGATAACCTAGTGGTTAAGAGCGCCGACTGCTCTTGCAGAGGACCCGGGTTCGATCCCCAGTACCCACATGGCAGCTGAGAACAGTCTTTAACTCCAGTTCCAGGGGAACCTGACACCCACTTCTGGCTTCCATGGCATTGCACGACACGGGTGCACAAACCTACATGCAGACAGTACACTCATACACATAAAAAAAATAAATAAAAATTAAAAAAAAGAAGATCAATGTCATCAAATAAGCCTGCAGTCCTCTGGACTCTTATCTCCAAGTCACAGATACCATCGGAACATGCTCCACTCTCCATAGGCTCCCAGTTCAGCCCAGAGCCCTCTACCTCCTCACCATTTGAGCAATGGACTGAAAAATTGTTTGCTGCTCTCTTGTCTGCAGGCATTGGGGCTATGGGCTCCACACAAGGAAGAAAGCTACTACAAAGCCTTTATTTGGACACCACTGAGGCTCATGCCACCCACATTCAACTGTAAGGGAAGAAGAGGTGTACTGGCTATGGGCAGGTGCCTTCTACTGATCACCAGAGCTTGGTTTCTGACTCCTTCCTCAAAGAACAAAGCACAGCCTGCAAGCCCCTTAAATAAAACTCAGGAACAGCTCCTAGCCTTGAGTCCCAAGCAACCTGACCACAGAGGACTACAACCCCCTGTGAACCTCCCAAGCCACTATTTTAGTATCAGTTTTTCTCAAAGACCTGAGTATGAAGGGAAATGTATTTTCAAAATATTTTATTTATTATTATTTATTTTACATGTATGAGTGTATTGCTTACATGAATGTAAGTGCACTTTACTTAAGGTAAGTACACTTACACTTAAGGTGTACTTTTGTAAGCAATACACTCATACATGTCAGTGCCCATGGAGGTCACAGAAGACCATTTGGGTCTTCTGGAACTGGAATTACAGATGGTTGTTAGCCACCATGTGGGTGTGGGAATTGAACCCTGATCCTCTGGAAGAGCAGCCAGTGCTCTTAACTGCTGAGCCATCTCTCCAGCCTGAGAAATTTCTTTTTAATCTGGCTGGAGAGAAGTGAGAAATATGTGGACAGAACCAGGCCCAGGAGGTTCTCCAAAGCAAGGAGGAGGTCTGCTAACCCAGCTTTCCACACTCGGTCTAGACATTGCTCTCGGTCTTCTCCTCCACCTTGGGATGCTTGGTACCATCTACTGCCTCTCGGTGCCAGCAGCCAAGCTCAGAATAGGACCCAAGTGCTTAATAGTAAGTGGGACTACCATATTGAAGAATCCTGTAGGTCTTAGTCTGAACTGGCATTCCCCATTCTATGCTTCTCACCTGCCTTTCCAACATGGCCCAGGAAAGCTGAAGTAGACAGAGCTAGACCACGCCTTCCATGTGGCCCACAGGCCCTTTGTGACCCTCACTGGGGCCTGCTGGATGATCTGCTTCCCTTAAGAGACCCTGTCCATCCACAGAGGCGCTTACTTAGGCAATGGCACACTAGGGAATTTCTGTGAGGCCCCACCCCATGTGGTCCCCTGGAATGTGACGTGCTTCTCTGTGCTGGTGGTCGCCTGGAGCCTGGAAACAGTGCTGTGTAGAACAAAGTTGGGGAATGGAATCACTGGAGTCTTGTGAGCAATTATGGGAAAAAGGAGGTGGGAGAGCAGGAGGTGGATCCGGAGAGGGAATCCGTTGCTCCTGGCTCTGGCCTTACTTTCTGTTTTCTTGCAGGGCACTGCTAACTCACATCCCACTGACCACCCACTATGCCCATTATCCATCCTCCTGGACAGGTGACCGGCCCTGTCCTTGGTTCACTGGAATAAACTACTTTTATAGTTCTTTATATATTCATTATAGTCTGTGAGTGCCATGCCTTGTTTGTGCCCTATGGGAGAAGTGTGCAGGTGTACTGTGCGCGTGTGTGTGTGTGTGTGTGTGTGTGTGTGGTGTGTGTGTGTATGGGAGGTTGTGTAGACATGGGTCAGAGGACAACTTGCCAGAGGCGGTTCTTGTCTTCTAGCTTGTGGTCTGCTGGGTTCAAGCTCAGGTCCTCAGGCATGGAAGTAAGCTCCTTTACCAGCCAGCTGCCACCTCACACCCACCTCCCTCTCCAGAAAAGTTTTTATTTTTTTGTAGTTTTTAAATTTTATTTATTATTTTATGTGCTGAATTTACCTCGCATGCAGGTTTTGTACCTGGTATGCAATGCCTCAGAGGTGAGAAAAGGGTGTCAGATTTCCTTGCAACTAGAGTTAAAGATGGTTCTCAGCCACCATGTGGGTGCTGGGGATCGAACCCGGGTCCTCTACTAGAGCAGTTGGTGCTCTTAACCACTAGGCCATCTCTCCAACCCCCTAAATTATGATTCTTACTGAAGATGTTTTCTCCTTCCATGCCGTTCTCTCTGTCTGGAATCCTCCAGGGGTCAATGGCAGCTCAGAATTCCTTTTCCCAGACTTTCCCTATCATGAAAATAGTCTGTCCATCAGTCAATACCTATCTCATTACCAACATGTTTAAAAATGTTTACCATTGAGGCTGCAGACAGTACATTTTACAATAACGAATAAATAAACACATTTTTAAAAGAGTCATAATTTAGAAAGGGCACTGTTTGGAATTTCTCAGGTTGGGGCAGGGAGTGATTGGTGGATGGAAAACTGTGGAGAAAGAACGAGTTATAAAATGTTACAAAATAGGGCTGGAGAAGAGGGCGACTAGCGTGGTTAAGAGCGCCACCCCGCTCTACAGAGGACCCGGGTTCGATCACCAGCCCCCAAAATTGGCGGCCGAGAACCGTCTGAAACTCCAATCACAGGAGAACTACCAGTGTCCAGGGGAATCCGAAAAACCTCTTCGTTGGACACTTCCGCGGCATTGCACGATGGGTGACAGAACTGCCTGGAGAGACTTACATCATATCATATAAGAAATAAATAAAAATAAAAAAAAAAAGGTTACAAAATAAACTGTTTAAGCCATTTTTAGAATTTACTTGTGTGTATTTCAATTGTCACCTAATTGGTAGAATTTATTGTGAGACTTTTTTATTCTTTGTTTTGTTTGTTTTTGGAGAGAAGGTCTCTTATGAATCAGCTGGACTCATTCTCACTGAAGTCCATGAATGAGTTGCTGGAATTAAAGTGTTGGAGCCACCAACAACTGATTACTCTTGGCTCTAAATGTCCAGCAGTGTCCTCAGAACTCCAGAAGAGTAGGACTTGCAGCCCCACATCATGAGAGCCCACACCAACCTGAAATGTAGGCCTGGCCCAGCGACAGGGTGAAGGAGAGGAAAAGGGAGGCAGTTTCCCATCCTCAGTCAATGGACCACCAAAGCCAAGACAGACGCTTTTAATTACGCAGGGAGGCAGGATGACAGGGGTCCAGTGGAGACCAGGGACAGGAGCAGAAAAACTCAGCCTCTGCAGCAGTTGAAATCAAACATTTGGTGAGGACAGTATTATCTCTGAGCCGTTGGAATCCAAGCACTTTGTCTCCAAGCCACATACACCAAAGATACAGGCAGGTCTCCACAATTCATACGGACTCCTGGGGTTTAGACCATTGACTCCAAACTCCTCGCCATTTGAGCAACAATATGGACTAAATGCTCCCAGGCCAGGGAATTCCCAGGTTATCGTGATCATAAAGTCCACACGTACCAATAAGTTCCTGGGTGTCACCATTTGGAATTCTGCCATGTGTTGCACATATGTTGGCAAGGGTCACATGGGTCACTCCTTTTGAAATGTTACTGTCCAAGATGCCAGCCAAGCCATGTGGCTATCTGCTCATATCAAGATGGAAATCAATCACCATGATGCTGCCTCCCTCTTGGTGAGGTCACTAGCCATGATAGTGACCAACACACAGGGCTACCTTAGTAAGTATGCTCTTGTAATATTCAAGTCCCATCTCCCACCAGGACCACGTCAGTGGGATTTCAACATACCGCGATTAAATAGCAACACAACCCTTTTTATTTTTAGAACAGAACCCAATTACGTTAGGCTTGATTAGTTGCTTGATTCTAAGAGTTTCCCAGAGTCTGAGTTTCTGTAGGAGCAGAGGGAAGGATTCCCAGGGGGTGTTCAGTAGATGATGTTTGGATTGGCGGAGCCCATAGTGAATGTGAAAAAGATAGTAGAGAAAGAGCAGTCCAAGAGAAGAATGGAGGAAAAGGAGACTGATGTGAACCGTGGGTTTCCAGGCCCAGAGGGCAGGAGGACAGAGTCTGGGAGGAGCAGGGGGAGAGAAGAGAAAAGATCGAGGAGGAGTAATGGAGGAATCGTGAGAGCCAAGACTGATGGCCACGGCGCTGGGCAGTGACTGCCAGGAGGCGTCCCTGCCTGGTAGTGTTCCCAACATGAGTGCTCCACGTGCTTGGGGTGGTGTCCCACCAAACCGAAGTAGGGAGAAAAGCCCAAGGGCTCTGAGGTCACCCAGATTCTGAACAATTTTTGAGAGGCGGGACTTTGGAATTCTTTGGGGAGACCCAGAGCAGAAGAACAACCACACGCACAAAAGAGAACGACAATGAGAGACAGTGGTTCGTTTTGGGCTAGAGAAGGACCACTTCAGGGGAAGGAAACGAGTGTTCTCTCCCCCTGAGGAAGACTCGTGGGGGAGAGGAAGAAGAGAGTATTGCTCTCAAGTCTAGGAAAGACTGCATGGAGAGGAAGAAGTTTTCTAGGGAAGACATTTCATGGAGAAGGGGGAATAAAACTAAAGAGTGACAGAGGGACAAGTCCTGCCCCTCCCTTAGGTCGGGCTTCGAGTTCACCAGCAACCATGTGGGCAGATGGACGGTAGCAGAGACCAGAGGGATTCAGTGGCTCATGGGTACTGGTCCAGGAGTGACAGGTTCAGAACAAAGAGGAAGAAGAGAGAATGAGTAGAGGAAGAAAGAGCGAGAGAGACGAGGAGACGAGAGCGAAGAGAGAGCAGACAGAGATGGGTAGCGAGAGGAGATGGAGAGAGGCGAGAGAGAGAGCGAGGGACCATGTAACGGCAAATGGGTCCTCTGTGACAAATCACGATCCATGATGGAGGCAGAGACGTCTTACCTGGAGCCAGTGGTCTGTCGGAGTGGCCTCAGCCATGACCCACCCAAGTGCAGGCCTCTACCTCTCAGTTGGACAGCTGTTAGGTCATACTTGGGGGAGATCCTAGGACACAATAAGTATTCAGGGACTCAAAGAACTCTGGTTTTATTTTAGAGCTGGGCAGTCTGGATCTGTAGCCTGTTAGTACCTTTTGTGTCCTACTCAAATTCATAATAATTGCATCTCTAATGAATGCTCGAAAGGAAGTTACGCATCATGTAGGAACAAACAATAATCACTATCCTAAGGATAAAAATTCAATTCATAAGAAGATACAGAATGGATCTTGCCTAAAATAGTTAAAACTGCTCCTTTAAAAAATGCTGATACTTACTACACTGATGCAGATAAGGATGGTAAGGCTGGGTACTCAGGAAGAACTCAAAAGGTAACACAAACTAAATACACTTCTGTCCAAAAAGCTGAGATTTATGCTGTAATATGTTGTTAAAAGACATAAAAGAGGCTTCATATATTGTTACTGATTCCCAGTATACTGAATTTACAGCTAAACATGTTGAAACTGTATACATCCCTCAAGAAAAACAGAAAACTTAATCGTTATTTTATTGTTTTTATGCATATGAATGCATTCTTGCAGTGTGTAGTAGAGTTGCACCATTGTTGTGCAATGCCATGGAGGGAGTGAAAGAGGGTGTCGGATTACCGGAACATGAGTTAAAGATTGGTTCTAGCTTGCATTGTGGGTTTGATGGGGATGAACCCAGGTCCCTTGCAGAATAGTCAGCACTCTTTAAACCACCTAGGCATCTCTCAAGCCCCCATTTTTTCTAATCAGTTTATTTTATTTATTATTTATTTACTGTATGTGTATGAAGTACTTCTGCAGTAGGTTTGTGCACCTGTGTTGTGCAACCAAGGGAGGTCAAAAAGAAGAGGCATTGGACTCCCTGAACTGGTGTTCTCCTGGACTTGGAGTTCTAGACATCTCTCAGCATGCATGGGTGCTGGGGATTGAAACAGGGTCCTCGCAACGAGCAGTCGGTGCTCTTAACCGAGGGGCCATATCTCCAGCCCTAATCAGTTATTAATAGAACTATGAAACCTAACACAGCACAGACATCCTCCCATTTATTACTCATATTAGAGCTCACACTCAGTTACCTGGTCCCATGGGTAAAAACAATGACTCCATAGATCAGTTACTTGTAGCAACTGTAACAGAAGCACAAAAGTGTCATTTTCAAACTCATATTAATTGTAAAGGTTTACAGGACTGTTTTTTACTAAACAACAAGCTACTGATATACTTTAAAAAATGTCCACAATGCTCAGCCTTATATCATACACCTTTTCCAGCTGGTGTGAATCTCCAGGGACAACATTCTAATGAAATCTGGCAAATGGATGTTACTCACATATATAGTTTTGGAAAAAGTTCTTAGGTACATGTTTCAATTTATATATTTTCAGGATTTCAATGGGCTACTCCATTAGCAGGAGGAAAAGCAGATCATGTTATGCAACATCTTTATGAGGCTTCAATGTTATGGGTATTTCTAAAACTATTAAAATTGATAATGGCCAAGGCTATACATCTATTAATTTTTTTCTCTTTTTAAAAATATTTTATTGAAGTTTTGTGTATTATATACATCATTTCTCATTCCAATTTAGACTCATTTCCCTTCCATTCTTCCACTCCCACCCAAGTCATGCACTGCCTATACAGTATCTTTCCTGATACTTTTAAAGTTTTTCAAAGCAGCAAAATTAGGTTGGAACTTTACTTTTCTTTTCAGTCAGTTCTTTGCCCCACTTCTTTTCTTTTGTTCCCTCCAATTTGTTAATTGCTCACATATGCATATATATGTAGCGCTATATGTCACCTTATACATTCATGTTCGGTCTGAAAATAAAACTGTAGATATTTCCAAATATAATTTCGGAGTCACATTTTCCTTTTAATTTTATATCTTACCTAAAATTATGCATACACTACCTCCCATCCTACCCAAAATAACCTGTCTGAAAATAAGTGATAGGTTAATTCTAGAGCCCATTAGGGATTCACCTATAAACACAGTTGCTTTCAGATAAAAGAAATATAACATAATGTGTTCTAGTTTGCCTTACAACTTGGTGCTATCATCCCAAAATGAGGACCATTATTCATTGTTTTCTGGGACTGTTTACTTCACTTAGTAAATGTCTCTAGTCATCCATTACCTGCAGAGTTCATGATGTCATCTTTCTGTACTCTGCATAGATCACCCAACATTTTCCCTATCCACTCTGTTTTGAGGGGCACTTGGTAGGTTCTAGTCTTACTTTGTAGCGAAGAAGCTGCAATAAACATGGATGCATGTATCTTCGTGGTAGGATGAGTCTTGTGGCTAATATAACCCAGGAGTGGTATGAGGGTCAGGTGGTAGGCTCTTTTAAGTCTTTTAAGGGTTCTCCACACTTCTTTCCAAAGTGGTTGTATGAGTTTCCATTCCCACAGCAGTGGATGAGTGTTCCCCTTTCCCACAACCCTCCCAATTGGTATCTTTTCTTGATTTAGCCGTCTATATAGTGAGATAATATCTTGAAGTGTTTTTTAATGTGCATTTCCTTAATTATTAGTGATGTTGAACACTTTTTGGTGGGGGAAGAAAAAGGTTATTTGGCTACAGCCAGTCCACCATGAAGGAACTCAAGACAGGAATTAGAGGAGGAGCCAAGCAGGACCCAGAGTACCACTGCCCACTAGTTACTGAACACTTTTTACGCTTTTTTTTTGCTTTTGACAGGTCCCTAGCCACGCCGAACTCACTCTGGAAGTCTAGATCCACAAGTCCACCGCATGATCTAGATAAGCGTGCAAGGCATGAACCTTTATTTCCAGCTCTTTCTCCTTTGTATCTATTCCTACTTAACTCCATCTTTTGAGTGAAGTCCCGTGTTTCTTAGTTCTTTACTTTTTTGAGTAATTAGTTTACATATTCTTGAAGTTAATTGCTCTTCAAATGTCTCAGCAGATGAAGCATTTCCTCCACTCGTTGGGGGTTTTTCTCTCACTTCCTGATTGTTTTCTTTGCTGTACAGGCGCTTTGTATAGGTTTACTGAGGTCCCACTTGTCAATTTGTAATACTCTTGTTAATGTGCAGCTGCTGTCGATTTAGAAAGTCTTTCTCGTACACTATGTCTTATAGGTTGCTGCCTAACGTTTTCTTCTATCACCTCAGAGTTTCGGGTTTTCCGTGAGGTCTTGATCCTTTGGAGTTTGATTTTGAACAGGGTGAACAGGTAGGGTTAATTTCATTTTTTTTCTACAAGTGTTTGATACAGTTTTCCAACATTTTGGTTGAGCATGCGTCTTTCTCCTGCGTCTTCTTGACCCCTTGTCAAATATGAGGTTGGCTCGAAATTATATGTGCTCAAGTTTGGATCTTCATTTTGTTCTAGTGGTCTACAGGTCTGTTTTGTGCAGTCCAAAGATATGTTTTTATTGCCACAGCCCTGTAGTTACAACTTTGACTTTTGGTATAGTGGATCCCCCCCGCCCCCCATATGCTCTTTTCACTCAGGAGTCTTTGGCTTCAGGGTCTTTTGTTTTTCCAGTATGAATTTAAGGATATTTTTTTCCCAGTCTGGAAGAACAACTCATGGGGATTGTGAATTGGGATTTCATCATCATATATTATTGGGTAGAATGACATTTTACTATAATTAATTTTTCTAATCCATGCGCTTGGGAGGGTCTTTCCATCTTCTCATATTTTTCTTTCAGTCTTCTTTTAAAATCTTTTATTTTAGAGAAATCTTTGGTGTCTTGGTTAGGTTTGTTCCTAGGTTATTTTATTGTTTTTGAGGCTATTGTGAATGTGAAANGGGCTGGAGAGATGGCCTAGCGGTTAAGAGCGCCGACCGCTCTTACAGAGGACCCGGGTTCGATCCCCAGCACCCACATGGCGGCCGAGAACCGTCTGAAACTCCAATTCCAGGAGAACTCCAGTTCCAGGGGAATCCGAAACCCTCTTCTGACCTCCGCGGCATTGCACGACATGGGTGCACAGACCTGCATGCAGACACTACATTCATACATATACAGAAATAAATAAAAATTAAAAAAAAAATGTTACAAAATAAAATGTTAAAGCCATTTTGTAGAATTTCTTACTTGTGGTATTTGCATTGTCACCTAATTTGGTAGAATTTTATTGGAGATTTTTGATTCCTTTTGTTTTGTTTTGTTTTTTGAGAGAAGGTCTCTATATAGAATCAGCTGGACCTCATTCTCACTGAAGTCCATGAAGTGCTGGAATTAAAGGTGTGGACCACCAACACCTGATTACTACTTGGCTCTTAAAGGTGCCAGAGTGTCCTCAGAACTCCAGAAGAGTAGGACTTGCAGCCCCACATCATGAGAGCCCACATCCAACCTGAATGTAGGCCTGGCCCAGCGCAGGGTAAGGAGAGGAAAAGGGAGGCAGTTTCCCATTCCTCAGTCAACGGACACCAAAGCCAAGACAGAAGCTTTAATAGCAGGAGGCAGGACTGACAGGGTCCAGTGGAGACAGGACAGGAGCAGAAAACTCAGCCTCTGCAGCAGTGAAATCAAACATTGGTGAGGACAGTATTATCATCTGAGCCTGTGGGATCCAGCACTTTTGTCTCCAAGCCACATACACCAAAGATACAGGCAGGGCTCCACAATTCATAGGATCCTGGGGTTAGACCACTTGACTCCAACTCCTCGCCATTTGAGCAACAATATGACTAAATGCTCCCAGTCCAGGGAATTCCCAGGTTATCGTGATCCCATAAAGTCCACAAGTACCAATTAGTTCCTGGGTGTCACCATTTGAATTATGCCATGTGGCTACATTAAGGTGTTGGCAGGGTCGCAAGGTCCCTGCCATTTTGAAAATGTTACTGTCCAAAATGCCAACCAAGCCATGTGGCTATGCTGTCATTCACCAAGATGGAAATCAGATCACATGATTGCCACCCTCTTGGTGAGATCACTAGCCATGATAGTGACCAACACACAGGGCTACCTTAGTAAGTTCGGCTTGTGATATAATAAGCCCATCTCCCACCAGGACACACGTCCAGTGGGATTCACATACCGCAGATTAAATAGCAATCACAACCCTTTTTACTTTTAGAACAGAACCCAGTTAAGTTAGACTTGATTAGTTGCTTGGTTCTAAGAGTTTCCCAGAGTCCTAGAGGTTGTAGGGAGCAGAGAAGGCATTCCCAGGGGGTCAGAGAGATGGGCTTGGATTGGGAGGAGCCCATAGTTGAAGTGAAAAAGATAGAGAAAGAGAGTCCAGAGAAGAATGGAGAAAAGGAGATGATGAACA
This sequence comes from Rhizomys pruinosus, assembly GCA_009823505.1. Lineage (NCBI taxonomy): Eukaryota > Metazoa > Chordata > Mammalia > Rodentia > Spalacidae > Rhizomys > Rhizomys pruinosus. Next base: position 394,304 of record VZQC01003946.1, on the reverse strand, counting down.
GTGGGTTTCAGGAGGGCAGGAGACCAGAGTCCTGGGAGGGGAGGGGGGAGAAGAGAAAAGACGAGGAGGAGTAATGGAGGAATCGTGAGAGCCAAGACTGATGGCCACAGCGCTGGGCAGTGACTGCCAGGAGGCGTCCCTGCCTGGTAGGTGTTCCCAAATGAGTGCTCCACGTTTTGGGGTGGTGTCCCACCAACCGAAGTAGGGAGAAAAGCCCAAGGGCTCTGAGGTCACCCAGCATTCTGGAACAATTTTTGAGAGTGGGACTTTGGAATTCTTGGGAGACCCAGAGACAGAGACAACCACCACGCACAAAAGAGAAAGACAATGAGAGACAGTGTGTTCGTTTTGGGCCTAGAGAAGACCACTTCAGGGGAAGGAAAGAGTGTTCCTCTCCACCCTGAGGAAGACTTCGTGGAGAGGAAGAAGAGAGTATTGCTCTCAAGTCTAGGAAAGACTGCATGGAGAGGAAGAAGTTTTCTAGGGAAGACATTTCATGGAGAAGGGGGAATAAAACTAAAGAGTGACAGAGGGACAAGTCTGTCCCTTAGGCGGGCTTGAGTTCACCAGCAACCATGTGGGCAGATGGACGGTAGCAGAGACCAGAGGAGTTCAGTGGTCATGGGTACTGGTCCAGGAGTGACAGGTTCAGAACAAAGAGGGAAAGAGAGAGAGGATGATAGAGGAAGAGAGAGCGAGAGAGACAGCGAGAGAGAGGAGAGGCGAAGAGAGAGCGAGACAGGAGGGAGCTGAGAGGAGGAGAGAGAGCGCGAGAGAGAGAGCGAGGGACCATGTAAGGCAAATGGGTCCTCTGTGACAAATCGATCCATGGTGGTGAGCAGTACCTTATACCTGCGAAGTGGTCTGGATCAGGAGTGTCAGCCATAGCCAGACCCAATGACCAGGGCTCTACCTCAGTTTGGACAGATGTTAGGTTCATATTGAGGGGAGATCCTAGGACACAAAAGTATTCAGGACTCAAAGATAACTTAGGTTTTATTTTAGAGCTGGGCAGTCTGGCATCTGTAGCCTGTAGTACCTTTTGATGCTACTCAAATTCATAATAATTGGCATCTTAATGAATGCTAGAAAGGAAGTTTAGCATATTATGTAGGACAAACACATAATCACTATCCTAAAGATAAAAGAATTCAATTCATAAGAAGAACAGAATGGATCTTGCCTAAAATAGCTAAAACTGCTCCTTAAAAATGCTGATTACTTACTACACTGATGCAGATAAGGATGGTAAAGCTGGGTACTCAGGAAGAACTCAAAATGGTAACACAAATAACATACTTCTGTCCACAAAGCTGAGATTTATGCTGTAATATGTTGTTAAAAGACATAAAAGAGGCTTCATATATTGTTACTGATTCCCAGTATACTGAATTTACAGCTAAACATGTTGAAACTGTATACATCCCTCAAGAGAAAACAGAAACTAATCAGTTATTTTTATTGTTTTTTTGCATATGAATGTACTCTGCTTGTAGTGTTGTTCACGCCTGCGTGTTGTGCAATGCCATGGAGAGTGAGAAGAGGGTGTCGGATTACCGGAAATGGAGTTAAATGGATTGGTTCATCAGCTTCCATTGTGGGTTTGTGGGGAGAACCCAGGTCCTCTGCAAATAGTCAGCTACTCTTAAACCACTAGGCATCTCCAAGCCCCCATATTTTATTTTCTTTATTTTACTTATTTATTTACTGTATGTTATGAAGTACTGTCTGCATGTAGGTTTGTGCACCTGTGTTGTGCAACGCCAACGGGAGGTCAAGAAGAGGGCTTGGAATCCCCCGGAAGGAGTTCCTACTGGAATGGATATGGGAACATTTCTCCAGCTGCCATTGGTTTGTGTGTGTTGGAGATTGAACCCGGGTCCTCTGCAAGCAGAGTCGGTNCATTGGCTGCTTCGTCTCTTTCCCCTGTCCACCCACATAGTGTCGGTGTCCATCTGCACTGCCACAGCTACCCATTCCTGTTTGGCTCCCCGGCTGATGCCATCAGCATACCAGGCATCACCAGGAACTGGGGATTTCCTTCTAATACTCTGTCTGGTTTTGTGGGGGTAGGGAGGAGGTCACCTAGAAGAGGTGAAGGGAGAGGATCGGTGCAGCGAAATGACACCCGCCCTAGTACTGTCTGCATGGCACTGATGATTGGGCTGGTGGACACCATCTCTCACTGTTATAAACATGCATGCCACCTTTGTAATGTTTGGTTTTGTGCTACCCAAACAGAGGCTTAACTAACAGACCCCTACCCATCCCTTTATGGAGTGTGCAATCTTCACAGTGACCAAGGTTGGGGCCTGTAGCTGATTCTACCTGTTGCAATGCTGTGTATACCATCAGCACTTTCTGTTCTAGTGCTGTGTGCCAGGATTCTGCCCCTTTCCACGACAGAAACCACAGCTTATTTGGAATGGTCTGTTCTGGTTGCTGTTGCCCTAAGCCCCATCCATAGCTCTCAGGACTCCTAAGAGGAAGGGACACCGAGGTATTCGGGCACACCATTGTTTAGCTTGTCTGACCAGTATCTTGGCCTGTTCAAAGGCCTCTTGGGCCTTTATGTCCAATGTAGCACCTCTTTTTACTAAATTATACAAGGGGTGGGCGACCTGAGTAAGGTGAGATAGAAAAATTCACTAATCCCCTAGAAGCCCCCAGATACCTGCAGCTGCTTTGCGTTTATTGGTACTGGCTGCTATAGAATTTTTTCAACTACTGCCCTAGGTATCGTGGGAGTTCTGCCTGACCATAAAATTTCTAAAAACTTTACTGTTATACCAGGCCCTTGTACCTTGTGCGAGTTGATTTCCCATCCTTACTTCTGCAGATATACTTACATGTCCCCCTAGTGGGCTTCCACCTCTGTAAGGACTCAGAAGTCAACATTACATCATCTATATAGTGGAACCTATTCACAGAGGGAGGGCAGGGTAACAGGGCCAGGACTTTGGCCACCATCCTGTGACAAACAGCAGGGCTGTGGAGATAACCTTGGGGAAGTACTCTGAAAATCAGCTGCCATACATTCCAGGTGAAGGCAAACTGGTCTTGGGATTCAGCAGCTAAGGGGATACTAAAGAACAGGTTAGCAAGGTCCACTGTGGCATGGAAGGACCCTATTTCTTGTACCAGATGTTCTGTTAGGGGTGCAATGTTGGGCACCTCTGCACGGATGGGAGATACCACCTTATTTAACTCTTTGTAATCTATAATTCTCTGGGAGCCATCTGGCTTCCTGATAGGCCATATGGGACTATTGAAGGACTTTGGTCGGGGCAGAGCATCTCCACCCTCTCTAGCTCCAGTATGGTTTCTGTTATCTCATCTCAACCCCAGGCAATCTATATTGTTTGATATTCACCACCCTTCTCAGGGTGGGCAATTTGACTGGCTCCCATTTTGCCCATCCTCAAGTAATTGCTTTCACTGTTCGCACCCTCAGTTGGAACTCACCAACAGTGGTATGCAGGGTATGTCGCAGTAGGAAATCCACCCCTAGAGTGTTATCTTGTAAAGTGGAGATGTACACTCTGTACTCCTGGGGGTGGATAATTGCTCACCCATAGAATGAGTCTAGTCTGCTCACTCATATGGTTTTATCCCCATACCCATTGGCCCTGATGCTTTTCAGGGTTGCCGTGAATCAAAGTACACTCTGCTCCAGTATCTAATAGAGCCCACCGTTTTGAATATTAGTGGGGGACTAATAAGTTCTCAATTCAACACGGGCCTCCAGTTGCCCAATACGGCCCTGGGCAACCTTGGACACCCCCTCAGGGGAGTGGCTGGGGGGCTCCCATCCCACGCAACTATCTTCTTCCAGAGCGGGGGTGCTGTTGGAGCATCTCCTGGTCTCTGTTTTCTCTCCTCCTGTGGTGAACCACTGCTCTGGTCTTAATGCTGTCTGTAAGCTAACTAGCACTGTGTGTGATTGCCCAGCCAGTTTTGTGTCTGGCATCCCCTTCTCTGTGCAGATCAGGCCAAATCTTTTCTGGGGAAAGTTAAGGGGCCCTTTCGAAGGGTTCCTGTCCTTCTTTGTGTCTACCTGCTTTGTGGACCCGGTTTACAAGTTAGTCTAAATCATTTAATTCAGCTAAAGCCTCTCCGACCTCATACAGGTCGCGCCCAACCATGGAGCTCAGCACTGCCACCAAAGCCCATAGCAGTAGCAGCAGCAGCTTGGCTCCATTGCCTGACTCCATCCTGCAGTGTCTGTGAGCCTGACTGGTTACGCAAGTTTATACCAGCTCTGTCCCTATCAGGACTCACATTACAGATTCATACCAGCCCATTCCCTGTGACATCTCAGATTGCAGAAGGACCCTCAAGATTAAGTTATACTGAAAACTAATCTGCTCCAGGAAATTTGATCTTTGATCCCTGACTCTGGGATGCAGAGTCACCCTCATCTAAGGAGCAATTAGAGCCATTTAGTTGATAAAAACCACCAACTAATGAGAAAACTAATTGTGACCGCCACAATGTAGACAACTTTCATTTAAATCTCACAGACATTTTTTTTTTTGTCTTTTTGAGCAGGTTCCTGCAGTCCCAGCTGGCCTGAACCCACTTTGTGACCAAGCTGGCCTTGAACTCACAGAGATCCACCTGCCTCTGCCTCCCAAGTTCTGGGACTAAGAGCATTGCACCACCATACCCAGCTCACAGAGATTTTAAAACATACAAATTATGTTTCCTATTTTGTAGAAGAGAAATAGGTCTCAGAAAGAACAGCCTGAGGTTGCTCCCAAAACTGTGAGAAACAATTCCAGCATTGGACATGGAGCCAGGGCTGTTGACTGAAATGATGAGATCATACGGGGATGGATCAGGATCAGGATTAGGCAGGGGACAATGTCACAGAGTGACAGAAGGCAGAGTATGAACATAAGTCAAGAATCCATGAACTTTTTGGACTATGGCCCTGACCCTTTGAGAATCTGGGACACCCAATATGCCAAGAGAGACAGGGCCTCATTCTCTAATCCAGATTTTTCTGTAACCCAGTAAGTAGCCCAGGCTGACCTTAAATTCTCAACAATCTTCCTGCCTCAGCTTCCCAACTGCTGGGGAATTAACAGCATGAGCCACCGCATGTAGCAAGACAGTAATTCTAAGAGTTCATGAATGACACTAAGAATTCTAAGCATAATTGTGGCTATTATGTCTTGTATACCTTAAGACAAGGTCTCACTATGGAGTCAAGATCAGCCACCTCCACACCCCACCCTGCAGCTGGTTTATATTCTTTCATCTTCTCTTTTCCTTCTGGGACCAATGGATGGACTCCTAGTTTACAAAACAAGAAAACAAAGCCTGGTTAGATTTGTTAATGGGGCCCAGCCCTGATTTGCCTGCCTAATACACATCCTTCTTTATTTAAAATGTATTTATTGGGGCTGGAGAGATGGCTCAGCAGTTAAGAGCATCGACTGCTCTTCTACAGGACCCGAGTTCGATCCCCAGCACCCACATGGAGGCTGAGAACCATCTTTAACTCCAGTTCCATGGGAATCCAATGCCCTCTTCTGACCTCCATGGCATTGCACGACACAGGTGCACAAACCTACAAGCAGACAGTATATTCATACACATACAAAAATAAATTTAAAAAAATAAATAAAATAAAATGTATTTATTGACAGTGCTTTTGGCATAAGCAATATTCCAAATAGCTAAAGTGTCCAAGAAAAATGAGGTACCCAGTCAGGGCAGTGGCTGAAGCCTGTGTGTGATCCCAGCTACTCAGCAGTTCAAAGTAGGAGAATAGAAAGTTCCAAAGGGCCAACCTGGACAATTAGAACTTGTCTCCACATAAAAAGTTAGAAGAGAAGGGGCTGGAGAGACGGCTCAGTGACAGCATGCTTCCCTAGCTTGTTCAAAGCCATGGTTTCTATGAGTACAGCTCCATAAAGAAAAAGCAAGGCACTAGTGAGAGCTTATGCTGCAGTGCCTGAGACAGAAATTTTCTCCCCAGTGGACCTTGAGCTATGTGGAAGCACTCCCCTTTACACATTCCAGTATTGGTGATTGAACAGAGGGTGATGCATACTAAGGAGATGTTCTACCTCTGAGCTATATCCTCTACTCTTTTTATTTTGTTTTGTTTAGAGATAGGGTCTTGCTATGTAGTCCTTGCCTGACTGGAACTCACTAGATCAGGCTGGCCTCCAGCTTACATAGCTCCACCTGCCTCTCCCAAGCACTGTGCTTAAAGGCATGTGCTACCATGACCAGCTGTCATCATTTTTTTAGACATAGTCTCATTTTGTAGCCCTGGCTGACGTGGAATTCACTGTATAGCTGAGTCTGTTCTCGTACTTTACAGGAAACCTCCTAGGTACTGAGATTATACTTACATACTACCATGCCTGGCCTTTCACTTTAGAAATATCACTATAAAGCATTAAACAAGTTAAAAGAAGTAATACCAAATACCAATTACCACATAATTGTCTAGAAGTCAGAGACAAATAATTGAAACAGCTGGGGACAGTAAAAGTATTTTCTTCTTTCAGGCATCCTTTCACTCAAGAGGTAACTCCAGTTCCAAAGTATTGAACCTTCCTACTGACCTTCCTGGGGCACTGCACAACATGGGTGCACTTACACACATGAGGGCAATACATACATACACATGAAATAAAAATAATAGGGGCTGGAGAGATGGCTCAGCAGTTAAGAGCACCAACTGCTCTTACAGAGGACCTGAGTTGGATTCCCAGCACCCACATGGCGGCTAAGAACCATCTTTAACTCCAGTTCCAGGGGAATCTGACGCCCTCTTCTGACCTCCAAGGCATAGTGAACACATGGGTGCACCAACCTACAGATCAGACAGTACACCATACCAATTAACAAAATTAAATAAATAAATTTTAAAAAATAAAAAAAATAATAAAATAATTTTATAAAATGTCAGATAAGGAACAGAGGAGGGCTGTAGAAAACTATGTCCGAGCCGGGCGTGGTGGCGCATGCCTTTAATCCTAGCACTTGGGAGGCAGAGGCAGGCGATCTTTGTGAGTCAAGGCCAGCCTGGTCTACAGAGTGAGTTCCGGGACATCTGGGGCTACGGGAACCTGTCTCAAAAAAAGACAAAAAAAAAAAAAAAAACTATGTCCGGAAAAGAGGAGGAAAACAATAACCCCAGACAACTTCCATTGTGTGACAAGCTCCCCCATCTCCTCTACTGCCACATCCTCCCCTCACTACCTGCAGCCCTCGGCCTCCTCAGGGCCTCTCGCCGTCATTCTGATCCTGCTGCTTTCTGCCACACCTCTTCTCTGACCTTTACTCCAGCTCCGGCCTCTTTTCCTCTGGACCTGGCGTGCTCCTGCTCACTTTCACTCACTTTCACTATTGCTGAAGCCTCAACATGTGCACGGGAAAATGTGCTCGCTGCGTGGGGCTCTCCCTCATCCCCCTCTCCCTGATCTGCATCCTGGCCAATGCCCTCCTGCTGGTACCTGATGGGAAGACCACTTGGACCAACAGCAATCTCAGTTTGCAAGTATGGCTGATGGGTGGCTTCATTGGAGGGGGCCTGATGGTAAGAACACTGGGGCATGGGCCAAGGGTCATTTTTTTTTTTTTGGTCTTTTTGAGACAGGGTCTCCCTACAGCTTCAGCTGTCCTGGAACTCACTATGTAGACCAAGCTGGCCTGGAACTCACAAAGATCTGCCTGCTTTTGCCTCCTGAGTGCTGGGATTAAAGGTACGTGCCACCAGGCCCAGCCTGGGTACCATTCTTTTTTTTTTTTCCATGTCTCACCATTCACAATACAGACCAGGCACAGTGGCCTAGGCTGAGGTGTACATGGGGTAGGTTTGCTCTGCCTCCTCCTTCTATACAGTCAGTGCAGAAACACACCGTGCGGGAAGCACCAGGAGGCTGGTACCATTCTTTTGTTTTCTTTTTTTTTTTTTTTTTTATTAATTTTATTTAGTTCTGTATGTGTGTGAATGTACTGCCTGCATGCAAGTCTGTGCACCCGTGTCGTGCAATGCCGCGGCGGTCAGAAGAGGGTCTCGGATTCCCCTGGAGCTGGAGTTCTCCTGGAATTGGAGTTTCAGACGGCTCTCGGCCGCCATGTGGGTGCTGGGGATCGAACCCAGGTCCTCTGTAAGAGCAGTCGGCGCTCTTAACCGCTAGGCCATCTCTCCAGCCCCCGTTTTCTTGCTATTTGTATTTTATTCTTTTTTTATTTTTTTTTTCTTGGTACATTTTTAAGGGCAAAGAGGAAGAAAGAGAAAAGGACCAGTGCCCAGGAGAATATAGCAAGGGCCTAGTGGGAACTAAGAGCCTGTACAGTTTGTCCACACACAATAAGCCCAGTCTGAGTGTCTGAGGGGAATGAGAGGACAGACCTTTAAGTCTCTAAAGAGCTTTCCCTCTCAGTGAGATCAAGTTCTACTGCCCTTCCCAGCCTCCACCATCAAGCAGACGCTGAGAATGCCTCATCACAAGGGCAGAAGCAGGAGCAGCTGCTGTGTGGGAGGTTATCAGGGCAGGGTAATGGCAGGGTGGGTGGGTGCCCTGAACAACGTCTGCAGCCAGAGTTGACGTCCCTTCCGTATCAGTTCCCTGTTGCTGCCCCTCCTCCACGGCCGTTCCCTCTCAGTCCTCCTTTCAGGGCCTCCAGTCTGTGCTTAGCGCTCAGGATAATAAACTTGAACCCTACGGCAATATTTCAGAGAGGGCGTCCCCAGTCTTCCAGGAGACCAGGATCTGGGAAGTGGAGGAACTAGAGACACAAATTTCCTATACTTCCTCCACATCTTCCAACTCACTCCTATTGACAGGAAATTTGAATTTTAAAAATTCTGTTTATTTTAATTAATTTATTTATTTTATTCATTTAGAGATAGTATCATGCTTTGTAGCTCAGGCTGTCCTAGAACTTGCAATCTTCCTGCCTCAGCCTCTCAAGTACAAATCTGTGGTACCATACCTGACCATTTGGGGGAACCTTTGGATCATCAACATAGTGTAACTTCAAGGGATAGAGACAAAATATCTACCTAGTACAGCTTGGCACCTTTAGGGGGGCCAACTATTAAAATTCTCTGGAAGAGGTCTTGATCCGGCCCCTCCACTGGTCATGTCTTTAGCAGCTAGACAGTCGCACCACTCCTAGAACCGACCGCCCTCTCCCCCTGCTCTCTGGCATCTTCCCTTCTAAATCCCCTGCTAATCTGCAACTTCTGCATGTACTCTGGTTGTTGGACTCTACTCCATCTATCTGATATGAACTCTCTCTGAGCCACAGTTCTCCCAGGACCACATACGCACACAGTGTCCCATCAAGTGCTGCCAACAGCCTAAACTACCTGTACTCACCCTCCCAATCTAACTTTTATGGAGCTTGCCAAAGTTGCTGCAGTGGTTTGAATGAGAATGTCCCCCAAAGGCTTCAAGTATTCAGACATTTTGTCCCCAGTTGGTAGTGCTGTTCTGGGAGGTCTTAGAAGGTGTGGCCATCCTGTAGGAAGTATGTTACTGGGAGCGGGCTTAGAGAGTTCAACAAGCCTTGCCAGTCTCCAGTTGCTCTCTCTCTCTCTCTCTCTCTCTCTCTCTCTCTCTCCTTCCTGTGTTCACTGGAAGATGTTAACCTCAGCTTTCTGCTCCAGCCCCAGCCACCATGCCTCCCCGCCACAATGGACTCTAACTCCCTGGAACCATCAATCGTAAGCTCAAATAAACTCTTCCTTTTATAAGTTCCCTTGCTCATGGTGGTATTAACACAGCAACAGAAAAGTGACTAATGCAGTTGCATTATACCATCCTCAAGTAAAGCTCCCTTTCTCCCCTACCACACCAACAGGCACTCTTGTGAAGCTCATTATCGTGCCATAGGAAACAAAGTTCTTGTTCCTTCTGAAGTGTGTGCTGTGTTCCTGGGTCACACTGTACCAAGGACACAAGGATGGAAGTCCCATGAGAGCCAGGACTGACTCATTAAGCTGTGTTCAGTTTCTATGTGCTGGATGAATGAAACAAATAAATAGGAAGAGGATGTCGATGCACTGGCCCTTTCCTGCAGTGCCACACTCTAGAAGCTGTCAGGAGCCGGGCGTGGTGGCGCACACCTTTAATCCTAGCACTTGGGAGGCAGAGACAGGCGGATCTTTGTGAGTTCAAGGCCAGCCTGGTCTACAGAGTGAGTTCCAAGACAGCTGGGGCTACAGGAAGAACCTGTCTCGAAAGAGACAAAAAAAAAAAAGAAGCTGTCAGGAAGATGGAGAGTTCAAGACCAGTAAGGTAGAATATATAAGGCTCCTAGGGCAAGAAGAAGAATTTTTTAATTTTTCTTTGTTTTGTCCTCTTATTTATTTGGTACTAGAGACTGACCCCATGGCTTGGTGCCTCCTGGGTACTGGCTCTAACACTGAGCTACACATCCAGTCGAGGGCCAATTTTGTATCATACCCAAGGATGCTTCTATGAGAGGATGTCAGAACTGATATTCAAATTTTAAAAAAGAAATCTGGAGCATTATAAACAGAGACCGCCACCCGACACAGAAGATCAGACAGGCCAATGTATGTGAAATTTGAGAGATGAGGTCTGAGGGGGGACAGGCCTGACTATATACTTTAATGAAAGGCACTTCATTAATTATTTGAAGTCTGCTACAAGAATCACTGAAAACTATTGCAGAACTTTTCTTCTTTTTGATCCCAGTCTAGCTGTGATTACATGCACGGGCCAACACACCTAATTCTCTATGTTTTCCCCATTTTAAACCTTTGGGGCGGGAACTGCTGAGTATGGAACCCAGGGTCTTTTGTATGCAAAGCATCTGCTCTACCACTGAGATACACTCCCAGCTCCAAGGATTTTTCACAAAGCTAACATGCCCTGTACCCAAAAACCATGTTTACCTGTAGTCCCTGATACTCAGGATGCTGAGGCAGGAAGACTGCTTCAGCTTAGGAGCTCCAGAAAAAGAATTAAGAACTTTGATAAAAAAAAAAAATTAAAGTCTCTGACAGCTCCAGAGAAAGTAGACTGTTTTGCTTCTCGTCCACTTGTGCCACTTTTCTAAGCCTAGGGAACAATCTGCAGAAGAGCGGGCATGGGAGAACGTAAGGACTGCAATTGGGGTGAATGGTGAAACTACAGCAATATAGACTGGACACTTATTTGATCAACTTGATTGTACATACAAGCCCCCCCAGCTGGATAGTGGGACCCTTGGGCTGTGTGGGTTTGGACACAACTACTTGAAAATTGGTTTTACATGAAGGATGCTTGTACTCATAAATTATTACTTATTGTTTAAAAATGAAAAAAAGTAATAGAAAAAAATAAATAATTTTTAAAATTAAAGTCTCCATCCAGGTGTGGTGGCAGACACCTTTAATCCCAGCACTGGGGAGGCAGAGGCAGGTGGATCTCCGTGAGTTCAAGGCTAGCCTACTCTACATAGTGAGTTCGAGGACAGCTGGATCTACAGAAAGACCCTGTCTCAAAAAGACCAAAAAAAAAATTTTTTAAGTCTCTAGTCAGGTATGGTGGAGAATACCTTTAATCCCAGAACTTGTGAGGCAAAGGCAGGGGGATCTCTGTAAGTTCAAGGCCACCCTGGTCTACAAATTGAGTTCCAGGCCAGCTAGGACTAAAGGGAGAACCCGTCTCAAAAAAAATTCAAGTCTTGCCGGGGCATGGTAGTGCACGCCTTTAATCCTAGCACTTAGGAGGCAAAGGCAGGCAGATCTTTGTGAGTTCAAGGTCAGTCTGGTCTACATAGTGAGTTCCAGGACAGCTGGGGCTACAGGGAGACCCTGTCTCAAAAAAAAACAAAAAAAAATTCAAGTCTCTTAATTCTCTCTTGAGAACCCTGTGCCTATTCAAAGGCACACACTACTGTCTTCTTAGTCTCTCTCCTCTCTCTTAATGCCTGTATTTCAATATACCTTTTCTTTTTTTTTGGTGTTTTTGAGACAAGGTCTCCCTGTACTCCAGCTGTCCTGGAACTCACTATATAGACGAGGCTGACCTTGAACTCACAGAGATCCGCCTGCCTTTGCCTCCCAAGTGCTGGGATTAAAGACATGCACCATCATGCCCAGCTCTCAATATATCTTAAGAGCTTTGTTAAATGCTAATTTTGCCCCAGAAATGTAAGGAAGAGAAAATCTCCTATGCCTAGCTCACTCAAAATTGGATATATCTAGAATGAGGAATAGAGTCATTTATGAAGCTTTGCTGGATCCCTGTAACTGCAGAGAGACAGAGAGAGAGGGAAAGGAGAGAGAGGGGGGAATTTAGAGATAAGCCTGCTAGCACTCAGGAGGCAGAGGCAGGCAGATCTCTGAGTTCAAGGCCAGCCTGGTCTACAGAGCATGCTCCAGGACAGCTGGAAATCCTGTCTCAAAAAGAACAACAAAAAAAAAAAAAAGATAAGCTTGGTTGCTCCCACCCATAATGCTAGCACTTGGGAGACTGAAGCAAGTAGATAACTAATAGGTTTAGGAATGAGGGCAAGCTCAGCTACGTATTCAGTCTCTAGTCAGCCTGGATTACAGTGTGGTAGAGTGCCAGCAACATGCACAAGTCCCTGAATTCAATCCCCAGTACCACAAAATAAGTAAATAGATATACTTACAACAGGCATGATGGTTGCATGCATTTAATTGCAGTAATTGGGAGGCAGAAGCAAGTGGATCTCTGTAAGTCTGAGGCCAGCATGGTCTACACAGAAAGTTTCAGGCTGGCTAGAACTACACACTGATTAAAAGCAAGCAAGACCGAACCGGGATTTCTTGGGAGACTAAAGCAGGAAAATGAAGAGTGTGAAGTCAGCCTGGGCAGAGATCGTATCTTTAAAAAATATAGAGCCAGGTGAGGTGACAAATACCTGTAATCCCAGCATTTGGAAGGCAGAGACAGGATGATGAAGAGTTTAAGGCCGCCATGGACTACCTGAGATCTTGTCTCCAGAGGGAAAGTTAGAAAGAGAGACAGAGGGAGAGACAGAGAGACAGAGAGAGGGAGAGACAGAGAGAGACTGAGAAATTAAATTTAAATGAAAAGAAAAAATTAGCTGGAGCGTGGCTCAGTAAGAGAGCGCTTGCCTAGCCTGTACACAGCCATGGGTTCAATCATCAATACAAATTCCATGGCTGCAAGTTCAGCAAAGAACATGACCTGCTGCAACCAAGGTCCAAGGGCAAGAGCTATGGCAGTCCATAAGGATGGAGCAGAGCTAGGAAGTCTCAAATGCCTTGCTACGTACAGTTCAGTCTGACTGAATGAGTGAGTGAGAGAGTGAGAGAGTGACAGGGTCTTACTATGTAACCCTTCCTGCCCTGGAACTAGAGACAGCCCAGCCTAGCCTCACACTCAGGAATCCTCTTGTCTCAGACTCCCCAGTGCCAGGATTGTAGTCTGGGTCAGCCCACACAGTTTAAGATTCAGTCTTCCCAGGGCTGGAGAGATGGCTCAGCAGTTAAGAGCACCGAATGCTCTTGCCGAGGACCTGGGTTCAATTCCCAGCACCCACATGGCATCTAAGAACCGTCTTTAACTCCAGTTCCAGGGGAATCTGACACCCTCTTCTGACCTCCTTGGCATTGCATGACACGGGTGCACAAACCTACATGCAGACAGTACATTCATACACATAAAAAAAAAAAGATTCAGTCTTCATAGGATTCCCTTTCAAGAGACCCTAATGGACTTGAGCAGAAAAAAGATCAATTAAACACTAAGTTAAATCCAGTGCTGTCCTGTTGAATGGAATCTGGGGTAGCTTGAGACAAAGGCTATAAGTCTAGTCGGGAAGCAGATAATATCTTCTTCATGGAAAGTGACCAGGGGCTGACTGTGGGGAAGGAGAAGAGACTAACAGATTTAGAAGCCAGTGAAGGAAAAGTACAGAAGATTGACGTCTGCCTGGATGTAGAAGGATTAAACGTTTCCAGCCTTGGTGAATTAGTGGATGCTTTTCCAATCATGAAGATAAGAAACAGAAAGGGGAGATGAATTTGGAGAATAGTGTGAGGTCAGTATAAGACTGGCTGGTCCTGAGCTAAACCCAAGACATCCAAGTGGCCTTAACTTGCAGGCAGTCTGAGGTGGCTCTCTGGGTACCTGGAGGTGACTATTAGTAGAAGAGAACCAGTAGTTGTCTGAGAGAATGAGCTTTATGAGAAAGGAAACAAGGAGAAAAAGACCAGAGGATGAATCATAGGAGAGCCTTCCATCCCACACCAGAGTCAGTGCAAATTCTCACACGTACACTTCCATAATTGTAGCTCATTAAAATTTCCACAATCTCATCCGACTGCTGAAGACAGTTCTTGCTAAATATCAGGTGTTATATATTGGACTCTACTCTTCAGGAAGCAACAATATGGACAGATGACTGGTAGGTAAGTGATGAAATATAAAGGCTGAGTCCAACAGTCCTCACAGTAGAGACAAGACTTTGAAATCCAAGGACAGAGGGCATCATGGGCAGTTTCCCTGGCCTGTAAACAACGATATAAGTTTGAACTTGAAGATCTGGGGCAACAGGCTAACACAAACTCTTGTCCACAGGTGCTATGTCCAGGAATTGCTGCAGTTCGGGCAGGGGGCAAGGGCTGCTGTGGTGCAGGTTGCTGTGGAAATCGCTGTAGGGTAAGATCCATATTGAAAACTGGGGTTCAGGACTTGCTTTCTGACTCCTTCCTCAACAGCCAAAGCAAAGTCTGCAAGATCCTCAAAAAGAACTCAGGAACAGCTCCTAGACTTGGGTCCCAAGCAACCTGATATCAGAGGACTACACCCCCATGAACCTGTCAGGCTTCTAATTTAGGATCAGTTTACCCCCAAGACCTGAGTATAAAGGGAAATGTATTTTTTTAATATTTTATTTATTATTTTTATTTTATGTGTATGAGGATCTTCCCTGCATGTGCGTAAATGCACCTGTGCCCCGCAGTGGGCATGGAGGTCAGAGAAGGCTTCCAATCATCTAGAACTGGAGTTACAGGTGGTGGTTGGCCACCACGTGGGTGCTGGGAATTGAACTTGGATCCTTTGGAAGAAAAGTCGGTGGTCTTAACTGCTGAGTCACAGCTACAGCCTAAGAAATGTATTTTTAATCTGGCTGGAGAAAAGCAGGAAATACGCAAACTAAACTAGGCTCAGTTGGTCCTCCAAGGTGAATAGGAGGTCTACTAATGCACTGCTCTATGGTCCATCTAGATGTTGCACTCTGTCTTCTCCTCCGCCTTTGGGGTGCTTGGTGCCATCTACTGCCTCTCAGTGTCGGGAGCTGGGCTCCGAATAGGACCCAAATGCTTAATAAACAACAAGTGGGACTACCATTTTGAAGAAACCTTGTAAGTCTTAGCCCGTATTGGCATTCACCATTCTATGCTTCTCCTCACCTGCCTTTCCAATGTGGCAGGAAAGCTGGACTAGACAGAGCTAGACTGCTCCTTCCACGTTGCCCGTCTAGCCCTTTGTGAACCTCACTGGGGCCTGCTGCATGATCTGCTTCTCTTAAGAGACCCTATCCATCCACAGAGGCGCTTACTTGGGCAATGATACACTATGGAATTTGTGTGAGGCCCCACCCCACGTGGTCCCCTGGAATGTGACGCTCTTCTCTGTGCTGGTGGTCACTTCAAGCCTGGAAACGCTGCTGTGTGGAATACAGTTGGTGAATGCAACCATTGGAGTCTTGTGCGGCGATTGCAGGAAAAAGGAGGTGAGACAGCATGAGATGAAGTCCAGGAGGGAATCTACTTGCCCTTGGCTGCAACCTTTCTCTCTGTTTTCTTACAGGGCCCTGCTAACTGACGTTCCACGACCACTTATGATACCCATTTATCCTTACTCCCAGATGCTTGAGTACTCCACTCTTTCCTTGGTTCACTGGAATAAACTGTTTTGTTGCTCATTATTTTTTCTTTGTGTAATAAACCTCCCTGAGCGCCCTTTCCTGTTTGTGCCCTGTGGGAGAAGTGTGCAGGTGTACCATCTGTGGAGGGGTGCAGTGTGGGTATGGATGTGTGTCAGAAGGCAGCTTTCCAGAGCAGGCTCACTTCTATGCATTGGTCTGCTGGAATCAAGCTCAGGTCCGCAGGCTTGGAGTTCGGCACCTTTACCTAGCCAGCTGCCATGTTACGTTTTCTTCCCTCTTGGGCAAAGTTTTAAAGAGGCAAAGGATGATCTCCTTTGATGGTAAACAGTTTTAAACACCTTGGTAATGAGAGAGGTATTAAGTGATGTACAGACTAGTTTTCATGATATGGAAAGTCTAAGGAAGGGAATTCTGAGCTGCCATTGACACCTGGAGGATTCCAGACAGAGAAAAGAGCATGCATGGTATGAGAAAAATGTCTTCAATATGAATTATTATTTACAAGGGAGACATGGCTCAGCGATTAAAAGCACCGGCTGCTCTTGCAGAGGACCTCAGTTTGATTCCCAGCACCCACATGGTGTCTAAGAACTGTCTTTAACTCCAGTTCCAGGGGAATCCAATGGCCTCTTCTGACCTCCATGGCATTGCACAACATGGTGCACCAACTACATGCAGACAGTACACTCATACACATAAAAAAAGAATTATAATTTACAAAAGCCACTGTTTGGATTTTGGTGATGGATGGAAACTGTAGGAAAAGACTCTTCATTTCCAAATTTTTAGAAAATCAAAACTTAAAGCCATTTTCATTGTCACCTAATTTGGTAGAAGTTTGGTGGAGTTTTTTTTTTTTTTTCATTTTGTTTTCTTCTGTTTTGATTTTTGTTTTGTTTTGTTGGAGTTTAATAATCGTCTGATAGTCCTTTAGACACACGCATGGGCACAATCCACATGATCTGCTTCCCTCCTTGAGCTGGCTGGCAGTTCTACTGAAATGCAAGCTTCAAGGCTGTCTCCTGACTGCAGGCTGATAGTCTCTTGGCTTAGCTCCTGGCAAGGAGAGGGGAGGGGGACCAGGGGAGATTACCCATGGGAAAAGAAAGACAGACAGACATGGACTCAGAAAGCCCAGGAGAATAGACTCAAGTGTAATGTTGGAACTCAAAGCTTTTATACTAACCCAGGCATGGGCCGGGACACACGTACACACAATTGGGGGCTGGGGCAGGCAATTGGGACAAGGGAACCTCAGGCTATAATCCAGATCAAAGTTCTTTCCTGAGAGATCAAAGGACAGCCCAGGCAGCACAGGTCTGTGAAAATAACAGCAGGGGTAACTGCTCTTAAGTGCTTCTGCTAAAAGAATACCTACATTGTTTGAGATAAGGTCTCCCTGTAGAACCAGCTGGACCTCAGTCTCACAGAGGTCCACCTGCCTATGTCTCCTGAGTGCTGGAATTAAAGGTGTGCACTACTGACTGCTACTTGGGCTCTTAAAGGGGGCAGAGTGTCCTCAGAAAGCCAAGATCCAAAAGAGTAGGACTATCCGGGCATGGTGGCACATACCTTTAATCCCAGCACTCGGGAGGCAGAGGCAGGCGGATCTCTGTGAGTTCAAGGCCAGCCTGGTCTACATAGTGAGCTCTAGGCCAGCTGGGACTAAAGGTGTAAGGTTATGGCGCGCTCCCCCCAGAATGAAAGGCCACGAGGTCTAAGCTCTTCGGAGCAAAGTTTAATTCAGGGTAGCCAGGGCTAGGCTCAGGGGAGAGGTAGAGCCAAGCCCAGAATGGCGTCTGGCTTGGGAATTTAAGGGAGAAGGTGGGAGTGGGATTCAGTGAGAGTGGGGGTGGGTAGCACACTCTGCAGGAGTCTGGAGTCTGGCTTTCAGAAAAGGTGGAAGATTCCTGAATAATCGGTGATGGCCCGTTTTAGCATAGCAGGATCCTGGGCACCACCAGTCTTAGGTGTCTCTGCATTTCAATGCCTCTGGAACTCACACCCTGACATTCCAGCCTTTTGTTTCTATGGGATCAAGGGCGGAGGTCTGTCTTCTGTAACCGCTTCAGAGCTGAACATGGATGGCGCAGGATAATAATTCTAGGCTGGAAAATCAGAGCATGATTTTTCAGCTTTGACCACCTTGGGTGTCCAGTGCCCAATCCGGGTCAGCAGCGGCCAGTTGTTGGTAGGCGGCTTTTCCATCTGCAACTGAGAGAAGAAGCTGGTTAAATCTTGTATGAGTGAGGTGTTGGATTTGGTTTTGGAAATATCGTAAAAGGCATGGGGCCACCGTACACAGAATTATTAGCACTATCAGTGGGCCTAGTAAAGGCATTAGCCAGGGAAGGATTGCTACCCAGGGACCCCAACTGGAGGGGCCATCTCCATTAAGGGTCCTCTGAGACAGGTCATGCACTACTTTCTGCAAACACTGGACATTTTGTTCCACCTTTCCAGACTCATTGACAAAATAGCAACATTCTTCTCCTAGGAAAAGGCAGGTTCCCCCTTTCTCAGCTGTAAGTAACTCCAAAGCCCACTGATTCTGAAGGGTGACTTCTACTAAGGAGGAGAGCTGCCTTTGTAAGGTTTGAATGGATTGAGCAGTGGCCTGCACCACGGTTACGAGTTCTGTGTTCAGTTGCTGGAGTTCCTGGGAAAAACGCTGAGTTGTGACAAGGGTGTGTCCCAAGCTGCCTGCAGCTAACCCAGTGGCTGCAACAGCAGAGACCAGACTGATACCCACTAAAACTGCCAACGTGGCTGCCCTCTTGGTCCTGGGATGGTGATCAGTTAAGGAATTTACCCAAGTTTCTCGAGCCTCTAGGTGTGCCTGGATCTCCCCTGAAGTGTAGAGAGTAAGACTAGGCACCAGTGCTATTGGAAGACATGGGCCAGAGGTGTCAGTAGAAATGCAGGTGTATACTCTAGAGGAGCATAGAAATGCCAGTCCTGGGGCTGGAGGGATGGCCTAGCGGTTAAGAGCGACGACCGCTCTTGCAGAGGACCCGGGTTCGATCCCCAGCACCCACATGGCGGCTGAGAACCGTCTGTGACTCCGGTTCCAGGAGAACTCCAGTTCCAGGGGAATCCGAGACCGTCTTCTGACCTCCGCGGCATCGCACGACACGGGTGCGCAGACCTGCATGCAGACAATACATTCATACACATAAAAATAAATAAATAAATAAAAATTTAAAAAAGAAATGCCAGTCCTGGGTCCAGAGATGTTTGGCCTCTGACAGTCACATTCCTATATGAGGAGCCTGGGCAGTTTGAAATCTGAGCTGCCCAGCATTCAGTTAGTTTAAGATGGGGGGGGCAGGGGTGGTAAAGGAGTGTTTAGGAGAGGAGTTAGAGAACATTTAGAAGTGGTTTGATTAGAAACATTGTACACCGGGAGAGGAAGGAGTAATGACTTCTGCAGTGGTGCACAGAGAAAACATTCAGAGGCATTAATAGTGGAGTAATTTCCTAAGAGTGAGGTAGATATGGACAGTACTTCATCCCATGAGAATCTAAGTGAAGAATTTAGGCGCTGTAGACTTTGAATGGCCTGATGTCTAGTGTTGTTTAGAGCATTCAAAGCCTGTAGGGCATGAGAGTTCTGGATGGTCTTTTTAATCTTTATCCTGCCCTGGCTGAATAGAAGTAATGAGTTTCATAAAAGATGCCTGCAGCTGCTACACGATCCCTGGGCCAGGAGGAGGGGTTTGCAATTTGAAAAGTTATATTTTTCTCTCCTGGTTCTGAGAAAAGCCATTTGGGCTTCATGCCCCATGAAAATCCTGACAGTGATACTTGCAGGACCAGTGAGGACACCCTTCCCACCCCCAAGGATCTCTACAATCAGCCCTGTCTTGTTCTCCAATAAAGCAGAGAAATTTGCAGTAGTTCTCATATCCTGAGTTGGCTCCTGGGCATCGGTAGGTGCACGGGTCCAGGATGTCAAAAGAGAGTGAAACAGAAGAACAGAAGGAAAACTGACATTCTGAATAATTAAGAAGCCTGGTTTCCTGGTTTCTATCATCAAGTGTCCAGACTTCAAACCTGTAGGCACATGGAGGGGCAGTACAGGAATCCTGGTTGGTACTAGCCACGGTCAGAGGGACAGCTACAGACAGGAGACAGGCAAAGAAAATTAGCTGCCACATAATGATATGACTATTCCTGTATAGGGGGCAGGGATGGGATCCTTTGGATCTTAAGTTTTAGATGGCCAGTTGGGGTGGCCAAGTACTTGCTGTGACTCCTTGCTGGCTTTAGTTTAGAGAGAGGTATCCAGCCCTGGACTCCAAGGAGTTTAGCTGCAGTAGGAGTGGCCAGGATCACCAAGTAAGGTCCAAGCCAGCGGGGCTGTAGAGCTGCCCCAGCAGTTGTGTTCTTGGTAGTAGAGCAGAGGAAGGCATAGACTGGGTTGTAGAATGCCAGGTACTGGATCCTTAGAAGCCTGTGGGATGATTTGGTCTGTGTGTTCCCTAAGGAGCTGTCTTAGGAGAGAGAAGGCAGGCAGGTAATCATGAAGGAGGGATGGATCCTGTAGTGGAAAATTACTTAGTAAATAGGGCCAGCCATACATGAGTTCAAAAGGACTGAGAAAGGAAGGTGCTCAGGGAATGGCTCTGAGCCTTGTTAAGGCCAAGGGAAGGAGGGAGGTCCATGACTGATGGAGCTCCAGAGACAGCTTAGTCAGTTGGTCCTTAAGGAGCGAGTTGGCCCTCTCCACCTTTCCTGATGATTGGGGGTGGTAAGGAACATGAAGCTTCCAAGTGATGCCCAGTGCCTGAGAGACTAACTGGGTCACTTTTGAGACAAAAGCTGGACAATTATCTGATTGGAGGCTGAGAGGAAGGCCAAAACATGGGAGAATATGTTGGATTAGATGAGTAGCAACAACATCTGATGTTTCCTTCTTAGTAGGGAAAGCTTCTATCCAGCCAGAAAAGGTGTCAACTAGAACTAAAAGATACCTGACACCCTTACAAGGGGGCATGTGTGTAAAGTCAATCTGCCAGTCAACCCCTGGGAGGATGCCTCGGTGCTGATGAGGCTTGAAGAAGGGAGGGGGTCGCCCACCCCCTTGTGGAGAGACAGAGGCACAGACAGAGCAAGAGCGAGAAACGTCAGTGATGATTTGGAAAAGTTTGGGGTGATAGAGAAGGGGGTCCAGAAACTTATAAAGTGCACGTGGCCCAGTGTGGAAGATCTGGTGCAATCTAGTCAAAATAGGGAGGGCTTGGTCCTCAGGGAGACAGTATTTGTCCTTAAGGGTTAGCCAGCCATCTAGTCCTGGCGTGGCACCTAGAGCACAGAGGTGGGAATACTGTTTAGGGGGGTAAGAGGGGGAGAAGGCAGCAGAGGTCAGGAAAGAGATATTAGAGGCCTTAAAAGGGGTTTGGCTAGCTTCTTTGGCCACACAGTCTGCTAAAGCATTGCCCTGTGCTATGGGATCACCTGTATGCTGGTGGCCCCTGCAGTGAACAACAGCTGCCTTAGAAGGGAGATAAGAAGCTTCTAAAAGCTTGAGAATGAGGGGGCCATTGGTGATCGGGGTACCCCTTGTGGTTAAGAGTCCCCTATCCTTCCAAATGGCTGCATGGTGGTGGAGGATGTGATAAGCATATTTGGAATCAGTATATATAGTCACATTGTGTCCCCAAGCAAGAGTCAGTGCTCTAGTAAGAGCCACCAGTTCCGCCTTCTGAGAGGTGGTTCCAGGTGGGAGGGGTCCACTCTCAATAATGTCTGGCGGAGAGACAATGGCATAGCCCGCTCTACGGGACCCCGTAGGGGTCAAAGTGGAGCTTCCATCCACAAACCAAGTAAACTTAGAATCAGGCAAGGGACTAAGGGAGATTCGGGGCTCCTGGTAAGTAAGTTCTTGAAGTACTTCTGGACAGGAATGAGTAAGGGGTCCAGGCAAGGGCAGGAGGGTGGCAGGATTAAGGGGTGAGCATGAGTCAAGGCTGAGAGACGGGTTCTCAAGAAAAGGAGCATGGAACAGTTGGAGTTTGGATTGTGGTAGAATAGCCAGAGAAGAGTGTGTGAGCAGATCCTGAAGGCGGTGAGGAGAGAGAACAGTGATGGGCTGCCCTAGAGTCAGCTTAAGTCCTTCTTGAGCTAAAAGGGCTGCAGCAGCCAGTGCTCGGAGGCAAGGCTGCCACCCACGGATGGTGGAGTCCAGTTGCTTAGATAAGTAAGCCACAGGAGCAAACGTAGGTCCCTTCATCTGGCCTAAGACTCCTAGAGCCAATCCCTTGTTCTCACAGGCATAGAGGAGAAAGGGAGCAGTGAGGTCTGGAAGGGCGAGAGCAGGGGCTTGAAGAAGGGCATTCCTGATAGAGAAGAAGGCGGCCTTAACAGGGCCTAAGGGATCCACAGGTTCAGAGACATCTCCCTTCGAAGCCTCGTACAGGGGCCTTGCCAGGAGAGCAAAATTAGGAATCCAAGTTCTTAGATATCCTGCTATGCCCAGGAAGGAAAGGATTGCTTCCTTAGTAGTGGGGGGCTGTAAAGATTTGAGGTGACTTTTGCAATCAATAGTTAGGGTGCGAGAAGTGGGGGTGAGCAGGAATCCAAGTTACTTAACCTGGGGAAGGGAGAGTTGGGCCTTGGAGGGAGAAACCCGGTATCCCTTCTCACCAAGGAAGTTGAGAATGAAAGAAGTGTGAGTTTTGGAGAGAGCAGGAGATGGGGAGCAAAGGAGTATGTCATCCACATACTGTAGCACTGTGGATGGTCTTAAGTCTAAAGCAGTAAGATCCTGGGCTAGAGCCTGACCAAATAAATGTCAGGCTGTCCCTGAACCCCTGAGGGAGAACTGTCCAGGTAAGCTGTGAACTTGTCCCAGTGTCGGGATCCTCCCAGGTGAAGGCAAAAAGGTTGTGTGAGTCAGGATGCAGGGGGATGGAAAAAAAGGCATCTTTAAGGTCTAATACAGTAAAGTGAGTTGTGGAGGAGAAAATATGAGACAGAAGCATATGAGGGTTGGGAACTATGGGATGAGTAGGAACCACAGCTGCATTAATAAGACGGAGGTCTTGCACTAGGTGGTAGGACCCATCTGCCTTAAGAACAGGGAGAATTGGAGTGTTATAGGGGGAGTGGGTAGGTTTGAGGAGGCCTGCTGTGAGCAATCTCTGAATAATGGGTTTGAGACCCTGTCTGTGTTTGAGAGCTATAGGGTACTGAGCCCTGCAAGGAAAAACAGAGGGATCTTTGAGAGCAATACGAACTGGGGCATGGTGGGAGGCTAGCCCCGGGGTAGAAGTGTCCCACACCCTGGGATTAACTTCTTCGGAGGCCAGGAGCGGCCAGGAGCAGGGTGGAGAGTAACAGGGAGGAACTGAAGTGAGAAGGAAGATTGGAGAGGGGGAAGGGAGGGATAGTGTAAAAGACAGCTTTTGCATTAAATCTCTTCCCAGAAGAGGGGAGGGACAAGAGGGCATGATTAAGAAGGAGTGGGTGAGGGGAATATCCCACAAAACACAGGGAACCGGGCCTGTACTCTTAGGACTGTGGGTCTTTCCATCAACACCCACCACGGAGAGCTGCGAGGGGAAAGTT
The DNA here is from genome assembly GCA_009823505.1 of Rhizomys pruinosus. Classification (NCBI taxonomy): domain Eukaryota; kingdom Metazoa; phylum Chordata; class Mammalia; order Rodentia; family Spalacidae; genus Rhizomys; species Rhizomys pruinosus. The sequence goes on along the minus strand of VZQC01003946.1, from coordinate 370,853 downwards.
TTGCCTGAGTAGGAGGGGAGAACTGACCATGTAGCGCCCGTGTCTATGATGAAAATAAAAGTCTTACCCGCCACGTGGGCACTGGCCCTGGGCTCCCCCATGGTGATAGCGAATGAGGCATTCCTGGATGGAGGTGCAGGGCCGCATCAGTCTTCAGCCACCAGTCCCAGGATGTTGCGAACAGCATCGGGCCGGTGTAGGGGTGGGGCCTCAGAAGGGATGGCTCTCCCGTGCATCGATGCACAGTAGGACAATCACTTCTCCAGTGGCCCCTTTCCCCACATGCAGGGCACAGTCCCCTTGGTTGATGAGTTGTGGGGCAGACGTGGGACCAGTGTCCCCTTTGTCCACACTTGAAGCAGGGTCCTGGCGGCACGGAGTCAGCTTCATTTCTCCATCAGGTCTCTTAGGAGGAGACCGGAGGGCAGCAAGGAGGTGGCGGGTTTGTCTGTGCTGGGCCTGAGATTCAGCTCTCTCCAATTCCTCCCTACCATTATAGACTTTTTTTTTTTTTTTTTTTTTTTTTGAGACAGGGTCTCCCTGTAGCCCCAACTGTCCTGGAACTCACTCTGTAGACCAGGCTGGCCTTGAACTCACAAAGATCCGCCTGCCTCTGCCTCCCAAGTCCATTATAAACTTTAAATGCCGTTTCAAGCAGCTCTCCTTGGGGGGTGGCTTGTCCCTGTTCTAAACGCCTAAGTTTTTTCCGTATATCAGGAGCAGATTGAAGAATGAAATGGTGATTAATCATAAGGATACCTTCCCGAGACTCTGGGTCATATCTAGTGTATCTTATCAGAGCCTGGGTGAGCCTGGCTAAAAATTGGGAGGGGTTCTCGTGCTTATCTTGGATGACTTCCTGAAGCTTATCGTAGTTAACTGATTTATGAGAGGCCCTCTGAAGGCCTTCCAAGAGGCAGGTAATCACGTGATCCCTGGCTTGGATATCAGGGTTGGGTTCCTCTGCAGTTGGAATTTGATAATTCCAACCTGGGTCTTGTTTAGGTACAGCTATTTCCCCCACAGGTAGCACGCAGTTTTCACTATGAGTCTTATCTCCGTGAGCCTGGGCAGCTGTCCAGACCCGCTCCTTTTCATCAGGAGTAAGGGAGTTAGAGAGAACCACAAACAGATCATGCCAGGAAAGATCATAGCTCTGGGTGAGCATACAAAATTCCTTAATGTACCTGGCAGGGTCTGTGGAAAAGGAGCCCAAGAGCTTTTCAATCTGTGATAAGTCAGCCAAGGAAAAAGGGACCTGGACCCTCACTAAGCCTCGCGCCCCTGCTACTTGTTGGAGGGGGAAAAGTCTGCCTGGATCAGTATGGGAACGGGTGTGGTGGGAGATGGGTGAGGGGTCTGGAGCAGAGGAGACTGTGGCTGGCAGAGGAGAAAGAGCAGTGGGAAGGGTAGGCAAAGGGTAAGCGGTTGCTGGAGCTGTGGGAGGAGGGGTAAGCAAAGGAGAGAGAACTGCCAGGTAGCCATAGCTGGAGCCGTGGGAGGAGGGGTAGGGTTCAGCGGAACGCGCAGGTTGGCCACATCAAGGTCAAAAGCAGAGGTGGAGTTCTGGTCTAGTGTATAGGGAGGGGGTCAGGAGGCCTCCTTAGTTGTCTGTAACCCAGACCTGGGTGTCGCTGATTTGTCAAGGAGAACCTGATGAGGGTGGCAAGAGGAGTAGAGAGAGGGACAGGAGCAAAGGGCAAAGAATGCCTGTACACACAAGCGTTGTGACCATTTACCGGAGCGCTGGCAGAAGTCTCTCAATGCTGTGAGAATTTGGAGATCTAAGGTACCTGTCTCAGGCCAGACAGTATTGTTAGCTAATTGGTATCCTGGCCAGATAGTAGAGCAGAGTCTCTCAAGGACCTTAGGGTTGATGTCCTTGGAGAGGTTTAGTTTCCTTAAAGAGTGTAGGAGACACTCCAAGGGTGTGAGGCCCAGGGCCTCTCTTTTAGAGTGTGAGGCTCCCATATTAGGAGTCAGAGGATGAGGAAGAGGGGAGAAGAGAGGAAGAGAGAGAGAGAGAGAGAGAGAGAGAGAGAGAGAGAGAGAGAGAGAGAGAGAGAGAGAGAAAAGAGGTCTGTAGGAAGGAAAATAGATTCTTTTTAGTCACAGCACCCACCTGAGTGCTAAGGAGCATCTACCATAGTTCTAAGTGGGCGCTCAGAGACCCCAGGTCCGTGTGACCAGTGTGGGAGTCTCTGAAATCGGGGCCTGCATGTCTGTGAAGTCGGCATCCCAAAAATCACAGAGGAGGCCAAAATTTGGGTCCAGAGTCTGTCCCCAGCGTCCTGGTAATAGACAGCAAATGGGACAGGGAAAATCAGAGGGGATCCCTGACTTAGCCGGCACTCAGGGATCCAAAACGGAACGGAACAGGAGACTAAAAAGAATGGGAAAAGATCAGAGAGAAGGCAGATGGAACAGTAGTTAGAACAGGAAGTGTCGAGGCAGAGGGGGCAGCTAGAGGGGGCAGAACATACACAGGGTTACACAGAAGGTAGGGTGGGAGATGGAATCTCCCCTCACTCAGGTGCCCGGCGGCCAGCCGCCCATGAGGCGACTTAGGAAGTCTTACCATGAGGGCCACACGTATAAACCCCGTGCTCAGTCATCACGAGTGTGATGAGTGCCCAATGAGGTGAAACGACTTGCAGCGGAACCGCGGATTAGGGCCCGATCACATTCTGTAGCCCAAGAGCTGTGGAACCATAACACGCACTCTTAACTCTCACACACAGTCACACGGGAATAGAGTAGGGTAGGAAAAGGAGAAGAGAGAAGGTACCTTTGGCCGAATGCTGGTGGATGCTGTTGTAGCCTGCGCTCGGTATCCAGCTTGCCGGCTACCCTGAAGCCGCCCCAACGGGTGGCGGGGGCGGGGGGGGAAACAGCAATCCGAGTCACCGGCACCAGAATGTAAGGTTATGGCGCGCTCCCCCCAGAATGAAAGGCCACGAGGTCTAAGCTCTTTGGGGCAAAGTTTAATTCAGGGTAGCCGGGACTAGGCTCAGGGGAGAGGTAGAGCCAAGCCCAGAATGGCGTCTGGCTTGGGAATTTAAGGGAGAAGGTGGGAGTGGGATTCAGTGAGAGTTGGGGGTGGGTAGCACACTCTAAAGGAGTCTGGAGTCTGGCTTTCAAAAAAGGCGGAAGATTCCTGAATAATCGGTGATGGCCCGTTTTAGCATAGCCAAAGGCTGGCCTGGTAGAGCAGGATCCTGGGCACCACCGGTCTTAGGTGTCTCTGCATTTCAGTGCCTCTGGAACTCACACCCTGACAAAAGGGAGACGCTGTCTCAAAAAGACCCCCCCCCCCAAAAAAAAAGTAGGACTTGCAGCCCCACATCATAAGAGCCCACACCCAACCTGAAAGTAGGCCTGGCCCAGCGCAGGGTAAGGAGAGGAAAAGGGAGGCAGTTTCCCATTCCTCAGTCAATGGACACCAAGGCCAAGACAGAAGCTTTAATAGCAGGAGACAGGACTGACAGGGTCCAGTGGAGACGGGACAGCAGCAGCAGCAGAAGCAGCAGCAGCAGTGGCAGCAGCCTTTGCAGCAATGAAATTGAACGTCATTAAGTGCAGTGTCATTAACTAAGCCTGCTAGCTTCTGGACTTTTGTCTCCAAGCCACAGACACCATGGGGACATGAATCACTCCACTCTCCATAGGATCCCCAGGTTAGCCCAGACCCCTCTACCTCCTCACCATTTGAGCAATGGACTCAGAAATTGTTTGCTGCTGTGTTGTCTGCAGGCATTGGAGCCTTTGGCTCCACCCAAAGGGAGAAAGCTACTACACAGGCTGTACCTGGAAAAACTGAGGCCCACCCCATTCACCCCAGCTGCAAAGGAAGGTGAGATGCACTGGCTGTGGGCAGGTGTCTCCTACCCATCTCCAGAGCAACCAAAACCTGGGGACTTCCAAACCAGGTGCTACCAACAGTCTCTCAGTAGGGTCTGGTCATCTGAGCTTCCCTGAGATGCAGAGGGTGGTCTTCCATCCACTCCTCCATGAATCTAGAATTACCTTCTAGAGATGCATGGAAAAGAGGGTAAGGAACATACCTTCATGCTAGGAGAGTAGGAATTGAACCTAGGGCCTTACACATGCTAGGTAAATGCTCTACCACTGAGCTACATCTCCATTCCTGCCACCCCTGCTCCTTCGTGGCTTTTTGAAACAGTGTCTCTCTGTAACCCAGGCTGAAGTCAAACTCACAGTGATCCCTCCTCCTTAGCCTTCCGAATGCTAGTATTCCAGGGCCTGTGCCACCAGCCCTGCCAGGCCATAGGGAATTCTTCATCCTTAATTCCTACCTTCCAGGATCAGCTGTCACACCAATGGGGTTTGAGTTCTCGCTTATACAGTACTACTGGATCCTGTTCAGAGCTGCGTCGTCTTTAAACATGCCTTGATTAGACTCCACTTAGACAGGAAAGAGAAAAAGAGTGAAGTCCATTGTAGGTAAGGCCATCTCAGCTCTGCAATCTGGCACATCTCTACTCTATTCAAGACATGGGTCTGAGTCTTTTTTTTTTTTTTTTTTTTTTTCTGAGGGAGGAACACACATCTGGTACGATAAGCCAGGTCAACCCCCAAGTGGCAGGGGAAGTTACAGGCCCCACTGGGGAGACCACTACAATTGTTTTTTTAGATGGCTGTGATGCCCCTATTAAAGTACCATACAAAGCATTGTGGGTTTGTGCCTGTAGATTTAGGTTGTTATCATGGGAAGATCCAGTTTGAATGGGTAGTTCTCAGCTAGCACCCCCAGGGCACCATGTGGAGGAGGTCAGGGGATTTCTCTGACCCACCCCAAGGAGGAGCAAACAAGTGGCCGGGTGGCTGATGCTGGGTGGGGCAACGGTATGCAGTGGGGGCCCTTATGATTGACTCTGGGAACTGATGTCATTTGGTTTATAAAAGCAGGCTGTAGCAAGGAATAAATTGAATTCCCATTAACATCATTATGGAATTCCCTGCTGTCATTTTTTAAAAATTATTGCATGCATACAGGCCAAGGCAGGCCTGCATTTCATTCAGGTGGCCAGTGGGTTGGAAAAGGTTCCAGTGCTGACCACCAATCGGACAGCTGGTGTTGTGAGTGGACATAGGCCTAAGATAGGCCAACAGCTGTCAGCCTGAAATTCCTGTCCAGGATTCAGCAGTCTCTGGGCAGGCAGGAAGTCACCACCAAGAGTGGGAAATGTGTCTCATTGTCCCAGGCTAAGGTCCTGAGTTGGAAGTACCACCCAGGCTGGGCTACAGGAGTAGCTGGCTGGTCTCCTTGCTGAGAGGCCAGCTCCCTACAGCAGCTGCTGGCAGCTGCTGGGTCCCCGTCCCCTTAGCAGGGCCACGTGGTCCCTGTTCGGCACAAACGAGTGCTTCCTACATGTTATAATGGCCAGTATTTGCTTAGATGTTTGTGCTTCTTGCTATTTGTGTTTAATTAGTAGGAATAAAAAGAAACCCCTGAAATGAGGCAACAATCCCTTGAAAACAGAAAATGAGCACACCTGAGAGCTTGATTTCTCACCACTTGGGGAAAAAAGGGAAAAAATATTTCTCTGTCTCTGTCTGTCTCTGTCTGTCTGTCTCTGTCTCTCTCTGTCTCTGTCTCTGTCTCTCTCTCCCTCCAAGACAAAGGGATTCTTGTGGAAGAGGTAGGCAGAAAAGATTGTAAGGGTTGGAGGAGTGGGTGGGTTATAAGGTGGAGGTGGGGGGGTCCTCTGAGAAAGGACAGACTTTACGTTCGAAGATGTGTTTCTACAACGAGTCAAGTTCTGGGGGGGGTATGCTGGCAACGGGGTCCTGGGGAGGGAGGGGCAGCAATCCATAATTGTGAACTTGACTGGTTCTTTTGACGGAAAGGGAGGGGCCAGAAAACCAACCACCCTGCCCACACAGCCAGACTACCTTGACTGCATAAGGGGGGGGGCTGGCATGTTAAAGGACACCATGTGTGGCGTTCTCTTGCATTTTGTCATCTTGGGTGGAGGTCACAGAGTCCATTCTGGGACTTTGGGTGGACATGAGGGGAGGGAATTGCTGCTGGGCCCTTAAGTGATGCTGTCCCCCATTTGCTCTGTAAGTACCACCTGAGTCAATTCACTAGACTCCCCCAGATTGTAGTTCAGAGAGCCTTTCCTTGTTTTGCCTTGGGAACTGGGGTGATGGGGGCAGGACACCACGTGTGTGGGTACCTCCTGGGGGAAATCTCTGCAGCACCATCAGAGCTGGTCATGGTACCGAATGCCGTTAAGCTGAGTACTTGTGAGGCAGGGGTAGGTGAAGCTGTGTAAGTTCCAGGCCAGCCTGGTCTACATAGTGAGTTCCAGACCCACTAGGTCTACACAGGAATGCCCTATCTCAAAACAAAACAAAGTAAGAAGAGGGATATGGCTCAGTGGTATGTATAACACTCAAGGTTCAATCGCCAATACTGGAGTTTGTAGAGGGGAGTGCTTTCACAGGCTCAAAATTCACTGGGAGAAACTTTCTGTCTCTCCAACTGGGACATGAGCTCTGATGAAGACAAGTGCTTTTTTTCTTTATGGAAGTGTTCAGATGGAAGCCATAGCTTTGAACATGCTAGGCAAGCAGGCCGTCACTGAGCTATAGCCACAGCCCTCTTTTCTCTTAATTTTTCTTTTTTTTTTTTTTGAGACAGGGTCTCCCTATTGCCCCAGCTGGCCTGAAACGTACTTATGTAGACCAGCCTGGCCTGAACATGGAGATTGCCTTCCCTCCCCTCCCAAGTGCTAGGATATAAAGGTGTGCCCACAACACGCCCGGCTTTCTCTCTTAATTTTTTATTAATTTTAACTTTAATTTATATTTATATTTATGTTTATGATGTAGTGTCTGCATGTAGGTTGTGCACCCGTGTTGTGCATGCTGGAGGTCAGAAGAGGGCTCGAATTCCCCTGGAACTGGAGTTAAAGATGGTTCTATATCTGCCATGTGGTGCTGGGAATCAAACCTGGGTCTCTGCAAGAGAGTTGGTGCTCTTAACCGCTGAGCCTCTCTCCAGCCCCAGATTCGGCGCTCTTAACCCGTGAGCCATCTCTCCAGCCCCGCAGTTGGAGCTCTTAACCGCTGAGCCATCTCTCCAGCCCCGCAGTTGGCGCTCTTAACCGCTGAGCCATCTCTCCAGCCCCTCTCCTCTTAACTTTATTTGGAGTCAGGTTCTAACGTCCAGGTCGGTCCTTCGGGACTTGCTGTTCTCCTGAGTAGCTGGGACGTCACGTAGGCTCCAGCCCACAGGCCTGGCTGGGGCCTTATTTTTCTTGTTCACTTTAACTATTTGGAATATTGCTTATGCCAAATTCGCTGTTGACAAATATGTGTTAAATAAACAGCAGATTGGACAATTCCCTTTTCTTTCTCTCTCCTCCCCCTGAGAAAGATGCTGAAAGGAAAGAAGGTCAAGGGGAAGGAGGTGGCCAGCCCCAGCCCCTGCCCTGGTGAAGAAGCAGGAGGCCAAGTAGGTGGTGAACCCTCTGCTTGAGAAAGCACCCAAGAACTTTGGCACTGGACAGGACAGCCAGCCCAAGAGAGACATCACCTGCTTTGTCAAATATCCCTGCTCCATCCATCCAGCTGCAGTGACAAAGGGCTATCCTTTATAAGTGGCTGAAAGTGCCACCTGCGATTGAGCAGTTCACCCAGGCCCTGGGCCACCAAAGCATTACTCAGCTATTCAAGCTTGCACACAAGTACTGGCCAGGGACAAAGCAGAACAAGCAGAGACTGCTGGCCCGAGCCACGAAGAAGGCTGCTGGCAAAGGGGTTGTCACCACCAAGAGACATCCAGTCCTTGGTACAGGGGTCAGCAGCATCACTACCTTGGTGGACTACAGGAGGCTCAGCTGGTGGTGACCACACCTGACATGGAACCCATTGAGCTGGTGGTCTTCCTGCTGGCCTCTGTTGCAAGACAGGGGTCCATTACCACATCACTAAGGAGAAAGCCAGGCTGGTCCACAGGAAGACATGCACCACGGTGGCCTTCACACAGGTTAACTTGGAAGACCAGGGCTGTCTGGCTAAGCTGGTGAAAGCTGTCAGGACCAATTACAATGACAGATATGATGAGATCCACATCACTGTTGCAGAACCTGGGTTCGGTTGCCAGTACTCAGATGGTGGCTGATAACTTTCTCTAACTCCAGTTCCTGGGATCCATTGCCCTCTACTGACCTCCCCAGGTACTGTAGGACTCGGGTGCTCTTAAACACATGCAGGAGATATTCATACACATAAAATAATCTTTGTGAGTTCAAGGCCAGCCTGGTCTACAGAGTGAGTTCCAGGACAGCTGGGGCTACAGGGAGACCCTGTCTCAAAAAGACCAAAAAAAATAAAAATAATAAATAAAATATTTTTTCAAAAAGTTAAATGGGAAAGGAACATAGTGTTAGATCTATAATTGTGCAAATCCCCAATTAAAAAAAACAGGCACATGAGGCTTAAGTTCACTCCAGGAACATATTCACTTTAGGAACTGCCAGGGCTGGGTACCCGTTGGCACATGTGGGGCAGCCAGCAAAATGGCAACTGAAGTACACCTGCCCCTTTATAGCCACTGGGAGGGACCTCAGGTAAAGGGGAAGAGGTCATAGATTGACAGCCTCTGGAGGAAGCAGAGATCTGTGTGTCCCTTGGGATTCTGGGAAACCCAGACCTAACAGACCAGGCTGGGATCAAACTTGCAAAGCTCTATCTGCCTCTGTCTCCCAAGCACTGTGCTTAAAGCCTGCACTATCACGCTGTCATTGTTTGTTTGTTTGTTTGTTTGTTTGTTTGACAGGGTCTCATTTTATAGCCCTGGCTGAACTGGAACTCACTGTACAGGTCAGTCTTCCCTCAAACTGGCAGGAATCCTGCCTCTGCCTCCTAAATGCTGAGATCAGTTGCATCCCACCACACGTGGTCTTTCATTTCGGAACTCCAGTGCCAGGGACCCCTCCCCCTCTGCTGACCCCCTGGGCCCTGCACAACATGGGTGCAAGAAAAAGAATGAAGTACTTTGACCAAAAATTCAAATCTCTTGACTCTCTCTTGAGAACTCTGTGCCTATTCGATGGCACACACTACTCTCTTCTTATGTCTCTGTCCGATCTCTTAATGCCTGTGCTTCAGCCTATATTATCAGCTTTTGGAGGGGGGGGTTGAGACAGGGTCTCCCTTTTCAGTCCCAGCTGGCCTGGAGCTCTCTGTGTAGACCAGGCTGGCCTTGAACTCACAGATATCTGCCTGCTTCCACCTCCCAAGTGCTGGGATTAAAGGGCTCCGCCACCACACCTGGCCATATGATCAGCTTTTTCTCCCAAAGGGAGATGAGAAGCCCGAGCGCAACATCTGGACTGTGTGGCCAGCTGCATCTGTAGGCCTCCTCTGGCCCTGGAGAGCCACACCTGGATCTATTCTCCTCCACGCAGTTCTCGCTTCTCTCCAGCCAGATTCAAAACACATTCTCATGCTGGAGAGATGGCTCAGCAGTTAAGAACACTGGCTGCTCATGCAGAGGACCAGGGTTCCATTTCCAGCATCCACATGGGGCTAACAACCATCTGTAACTCGAGTTCCTGGGGAATCCGACACTTCCTTCTGATTTCCATGGACATAACATGCCAAGGGTGCAGTTACATACAAGCGGGCAACATACTCTCACACATAAAATAAAAATAATAAAGTAAAAAATAGAAATAAAATAAAAATTAAATAACAAGTTCAGCCGGGTGTGGTGGTGCACGCCTTTAATCCTAGCACTTGTGAGGCAGAGGCAGGTGGATCTTTGTGAGTTCAAGGCCAGCCTGGTCTACATAGCGAGTTCCAGGACAGCCGGAGCTACAGGGAGACCCTGTCTCAAAAACACCCCCAAAAATAACATGTGTTCAGTTAATATGTATTGCATGAATGAAGCAAACAAATAAGAAGAGGATGTCCAATGCTGTGGCCCTTTCTGTAATGCCAGCGCTCCAGAAACTGAGGCAGGAAGATGGAGAATTTGAGGCCAGTCTGGACTGCATAGTTCTCTCTCTCTCTCTCTTTTATCAGGTACCATCACAAAGGGCTCCTAGGGCATTAAAGGGCATTTTTTATTTTTATTTGTTTGTTTTGTCTTTATTTGGTGCTAGAGACTGAACCTGGGTACTTGATCTAACACTGAGCTACTCTTCCATCTTGAGGGCTTCTATGAGAGGATGTCAGAACTGGTTTTCAAATTAAAGAAAAAAAGATATCAGGAGCATTATAAACAGAGACACCACACACAAAAGATCAAACAGGCCAACGTAGTTGAAGTTTGAGGAGACAGGTTTGAGGTGGGGAGAGGCCAGACCATACACATCAATGAAAGGCACAGTCATTACTAAAGTCTGCTGAAAGAACCACTGAAAACCATTGTAGAAGTTTTCTAGCTAAGATTATAAGCATGGGTCAACGCACCTAATTATCTACCTTTTTCCCATTTTAAAATTTTGGGGTGGGGACTGCAAAGTATGGAACCTAAGGCCCTTTGTATGCTAAGCATATGAACTACCACTAGGCAACACTCCCAGCAACATGGAAATTTCACAGAGTGAACATGCCCATGTATCTAGCACCCAAACCAAAAACCAGATGATTTTTCTGACCTATAGTCCCCGATACAGAAGAGGCTCATTCAGGAAGACTACTTGAACCCAGGACCTCAAAAAAGTAAAATTGCTTGGCTCTCTCTTGAGAACTCTGTGCCTATGCAAAAGCAACTACTGCTATCTTCTTTTTGTTTGAGTTGTATTGCTGTGTTCTTAAGTCTCTCTCATTAATTTCTGTGCTTCAGCCGAGCATGGTGGCGCATTCCTTTAATCCCAGGACTCAGGAGGCAGAGGCAGGTGGATCTTTGTGAGTTCAAGGCCAGCCTGAAAAAAAGGCCACCTGGTCTACAGAGTGAGTTCCAGGCAGCTGGGGCTACAGGGAGACCCTGTCTCAAAAAGACCAAAAAAAATTTCTCTGTGCTTCAATTTATGTTAACAGCTTTGTTAAACTCCAATTTTGCTTCAAAAAAGTAAGAAACTGAAAATCTCATATGGCTAGCTGACTCAAAATTGGCTGTATCTGGACTACTGATGGGATGCAGAAGTAGATGCATGCATGAAGCCTTGATGTGGATCCCTGTGGCTGCAGAGAAAGAGACAGAGAGAGAGGACTTATGTTAAAAGTGTGATGGCTCACACCCATAATCCCAGCACTTGGGAGACTGAGCAGGTAGATAACTAATACGTTTAGAATCGAGGCCAACCTTGACTATGAATTCAGTCCCTAGAGAGCCTGGATTACAGTGTGATCTAATACAGTGTTAGAGTGCCAGCAACATGCACAAGTCCCTGAATTCACTGCCCAGTACCACAAAATAAGTAAATAGATATAGTTACAACAGGCATGTGGGTGCATGCCTTTAATCCCAGGACTTGGGGGACAGAAACAGGTAGATTTCTATAACTTTGAGGTCAGCCAGGTCTACATAGAAATTTTCAGGCCAGACAGGATTACACAGTGATTAAAAGTAAGCAAGATTTAACCAGGATCCCCTTGGGAGACTAAAGCAGGAGAATTCAGATTATGATTTCAGCCTGGGTAACAGAGGCAACATAGAGAGGTCCTGTCTTTAAAAGATTATGGTCAGATGGGTGGCAAATACCTGTAATCCCAGCACTTGGAAAGCAGAGACAGGATGGTGAAGAGTTTAAGGCCTTCCAGGACACATGAGATCTTATCTGCAGAGCGAGAAAGAAAAAGAGACAGAGAGAGTCACATACACACACAGAGAAAGAGAGAGATAGAGACAGACAGACAGACAGACAGACAGATTAAATTTAGGAGAAAAGAGAAAATGGGCTGGAGTGGTGGCCCAGTGATGGAGCACTTGCCTGGGTCAGTGGTCAACACATATTCCTTGGCTGCAAGCTAAGCCAAGAACATGACCTGCTGCAACCAAGGTACAAGGGCAAGAGCTGTGGCAGTCCGTAAGGCTGGAGCAGAGCTAGGAAGTCTCAAGTGCCTTGCTACAGTTCCCTCTTTATTTCTTTGTAACTGAATGAGTGATTGACAGGATCTTACTATGTAACCCATGATGCTTGGGAACTTGCTATGTAGCCTAGGCTAGCCTCATACATTAAGGAATCTTCTTGTCTCAGCTTCCTACATACCAGGATTTTAGGTTAGGTCATCCCACCTATGTAGGGTTCAATCTTGATAGGATTTTCTTTGAAGAGACTCTAAAGGACTGGAGCATAGAAAACATCAATTAAACACTAAGTTAAATCCAGTGATGGTGTTTGGGATGGAATCTGGTGTGGTTTGGGACAAGGGGAGGCAGAGAACATCTTCCTCCTGGAAGGCAGGCAGGGGCTGACTGTGGGGAAGAAGAAGAGACTAACAGATTTAGAAGCCAGTGAAGGAAAAGTACAGAAGATTGATGTCTGCCTGGTGCAGAAGGATTAAACATTTCCAGCCTTGGTGAATTAGTGGATGCTTTTCCACTCATGAAGATAAGAAAGAGAAAGGGGAGATGAATTTGGAGAATAGTGTGAGGTCAGAATGAGGCTGGCTGGTCCTGAGCTAAACCCAAGACATTCAAGTGGCCTTATCTTTCAGCCAGTCTGAGGTGGCTCTCTAGTACCTGGAGGTGACTATTAGTAGAAGGGAAACACTGGTTGTCTGGGCAAATGAGTTTTATGATAAAGGACACAAGGAGAAAAAGTCTAGAGGATGAATCTTGGGATATCTTTCAATCCACAACAGAGTCTCTGCAAATTCTCACACACTCTACCATAATTCTAGCTCATTAGACCTTCCAATATGACAATCTGACCTGACTGCTAAAGGCATGTAGCATCATGTAGCATTTTCTATGAACAGTCCTGACAGAAACCAACCTGCTGTCTCATTAAATACTGAGATCAGTCCTTGGAGGTTGGTCTTGCAGGTCCATTTTACAAATAAACAAAACTGAGACCCGGAGAAACCAATCAGCTCCTAGTGTGACCGTGCAGGGTCGGCCTTGACCCCAGTCCTCCTCAGGACCATTCTATGTGACAATATTTGTGGAGACTATATCACCACTTCCAATTATTTCTTGGCCTCTTGTCAAAAGTTGGGTGTAATATATTGGACTCTACCTTGAAGTAGGCAACAATCTAGACACATCCAATGTAGGTAGATAAGTGATAATATATAAAGGTTGGGTGCAACTGTGCTCCAGAGAGGTAAAGATAAGACTCTGGAAGTCCAAGCACAAAGGGCATCATGGGCAGCTCCCCTGGGATGTGAACAACCACATAAGTCTGAACTTGAGGATGTAGGACAACAGGCTATCACAGACTTTTGTCCACAGCTGCTATATCCAGGAATTGCTGTGGTTGGGGCAGGGGTAAGGGCTGCTGAGGTACAGGTCGATGTGGAAATCACTGTAGGGTAAGATCCATACTGAGAAGTGGTTCAGGACTTGCTTTCTGACTCCTTCCTCAAGAGCCAATGCACAGTCCGCAAGCCCATCAAAAAGAACCTAGGAACAACTCCTAGTCTTGGGTCCCAAGGAAACTAATGGCTGAGGACTACAACCCTCATGAACTTGTTGGGCCATTAATTTAGGATCAGTTTACCACCAAGCCCTGAGTATAAAGGGAAATATATTTTAAAATATTTATTTGTTATTTTTATTTTATGTGTGTGAGTGTACTAGCTGCATGGATGTAAGTGTATCTGTGGCGTGAAGCACCCACAGAGGTCGGAGGGGGCTTTGAATATTCTGGATCTGCAGATAAAGATGGTTCTTAGCCACCATGTGGGTGCTGAGAATTGAACCTTGATCCTCTGGAAGAGCTGCCAGTGCTCTTAAACACTGAGCCATCTCTCCAATACAAGAAATGAATTTTTAATCTAGCTGGATAAAAGCAGGAAATATGTGGACTGAACTAGGCTCAGGAGGTTCTCCGAGGTGAGAACATCTAACAACCCAGCTTTCCACACTCGACCTAGATGTCACCCTCAGTCTTCTTCTCCACCTAGGGATGCTTGGTGCCTCTCGGTATCTGGAGCGAGGCTCCAAATTGGACCCAAATGCTTAAGTCCAAAAAACAGTAAGTGGGACTCCTGTTTTGAAGAATCCTGTAGGTCCTAGCCTGCATTGGCATTCCCAATTCTATGCTTCTCCTTACCTGCATTTCCAACCTGGCCCAGGAACCTGGACTACACAAACCTAGACCACTCCTTCCACATGGCCCATGAAGTCCTTTGAGAACCTCATTGGGGCCTGCTTCATGATCTGCTTCTCTTAAGAGACCCTGTCCAATGATATGCTGTGGAATTTGTGTGAGGCCCCACCTCAAAGGGTCCCCTGGAAAGTGAGGCTCTTCTCTATGCTGGTAGTCCCCTCAAGCTGGGAAACAGTGCTGTGTGCAATGCAGTTGGTGAACTGTATTGGACACAGTGGTTTTGTGTGGCTACTGCAGTGAAAGGTGTCACGCGCAGCAGTCTCGCTGGCAAGAACTTCACACAGACAACAGGATTCTTCTGCAGCAGTATTTATTGTGCACAGCTCTTTTGTGAGAAGGACCCCGAAATGGGGCAGAAGCACTGCTTATATAGCAGTCTAGAGGGTTCGTGTATGCTCTGGATTGGTGCAGTGCCCTGATGCCTCATTAGCATGCCCAAGGCGCGGGCTCAGAGAGCGTGGGCTCAGAGAGTAGTCATGCGCAGTTTGGAGGCAATGGCGGGAAGCGGCTTGTTGTTCTAGCGACTCAGGAAGTTGGCACCATCTTAGGGCGTGGTACAGCACACATTGTTTGTGTGGTAGGCTGCCAACAGTTCCCCCTTTCTGTTTTAATAGAGCAAGGTCTCTGGGCCGCAGCTGACTGTTGAATTCAACAATCCTCCTGCAGTAGGATTGTGAGAATATTCAGGGGCGACATGACCTGTCAGAGACTCTATTAAAATTGGCTGGGAGAATGCCTGTCTTAGGTTGCCTCTGCAGAGGTATTCCTTACCCGTCATGGGGTGGACAGACAGCTTTTGGTCTGTTCCCTGTCTTAGGTTGGTAATACTTGCAGCAGGTCTTACCCGTCATTGACTACTTCTCCAGCATACTAAGCCAAATGTTTGGGGAGGAGCCTGCTTCCAAAGCCGCAAGGGCCTGTGCAATGACTACTTTATCGCGCTGATGCTGGGCACGGAGCCTACACATAATCCAGAGCATAATTATAATCCCTCCACATAGAAATAGGCCAAACCCTGCCACCCCTGCCCATTGTTTGAAGTGTGAGACGGCAGCAGTAATCCAGGAGGCCAGTCCTTCAGCAAGGGAGGCGTCCACTCTAGTCGAGTTCACGGTGACAATAGCCATACGAAGTTGGTTCATCAAGCTGTCAAATTCTCCAGTCCAATTACCTAAAAGATATCTAGACAATTGGTTAGACAAATTTGCTGCCCTTGTGAAGTTTTGATATTGGATGCTGGTCACACATAGGCCAGAATATTTCCACTCACAGCCAAGCTGGGCTAGCTGCCATAGTTCAAATGTAGTAGAAGTATTCCAAAAGGTAAAAAGCCGTTAATTGTCCAGCGTACTCCCCGTGACTGGCATCCTGTCCAAGGGGGCAAAGCTGTTTCCCTCCGGCCAGTACAGAAGGGTGACCAATTAGGTTGCAGCAACACTTTTTCCCTTCTCTATATAATACAGATTACATAAAGGCAGACAAATCCACATTTATGGAAAGCATTAAGCATTTGCTGCATGGAAGATTTTTTAGTTCTAATACTAGTAGTACAGAGTCACAGAGCATATTTTTAACACTTAACTTGCAGGTTCATTGAATATGGTTATGTTTTTAACTCCTGGAATAAATGGGTAGCTGTTTTTAAATCTCTACTGACAAATTAATTGAAATAGCTCTGGTTAAGCATTGATATTTAGAAAAAAAGTAAAAATCAAATGGTTTATTGTTGGTTTTTGCCATTTGGTAGCATTTACACACAGGCTTCGATCTTCAGAATACCCTGGATTCAGTAGAAAAACCTTTTAAATGAAGTTTTGTACAATAGAAACTTCTCAGCAGTCAAAATTTAAGACTGTAAAAAAATACATGCAAAACATACTTTTTTGAAAACACTTAACTTTGAACAAAGCACCAAACTACACAAACGCAGATTGGGAACATTTGCCTCATGGCATGTCGCGCCTCCGGGGAACAAAAGGAGGTGGAGCATTTCCCAGATGCATAAGGCGGAGGAGCCGAAGGCAGGGGAGCGGGAAAGCTATGGGACCTGTTTACTTTCAGTTTTAACCTTTTCTTTCGCCGGGCGGGGCGAAAGTGTTCATTTTTGTACCGGGCTGCTTCCTCCTCTAATTCCTCCTCCTCAGATAGCGGTAATTTTTCATTAGAATCTGAATCATTTAATGTCAGGGCTTGTAGGTCTCTAAATGGGTATAAGGTACCTTTATTAATAATCTCGCTAGCATCCTCTTTTTTCTTTGAATGCGCATCTAACCTTTCACTCCGTTCTGTTTCTGACATGCTTTCCTGAAGGTCCGCAAGGGCTTGTTGTCCTTTCCTAATTTTTTCTTTACAGTTTTGATCGTCCCAGCAAGAGAGAGTAAACAATGGTACAAGGACAATTACAACAGCCAATAAAATAATTAGGCAAGCTTCCAATCCCTCTAGATCATCAGAGAAAAGTATATCTCTCAGAACTAACTTTAAAATTACAACCTGAGCGCAGTTCTGAATCCACTTTGGAAGTCGAAGGGTCCTCTCGGCGCCAGCGATGTCAGGTTCCCGGGCCCGGGCTCTCGGCACCACTTGTCCCACACAGCAGTCTCGCCGGCAAGAACTTCACGCGGACAACAGGATTCCTCTGCAGCAGTATTTATTGTGCACAGCTCTTTTGTGAGAAGGACCCCGAAATGGGGCAGAAGCACTGCTTATATAGCAGTCTAGAGGGTTCGTGTATGCTCTGGATTGGTGCAGTGCCCTGATGCCTCATTAGCATGCCCAAGGCGCGGGCTCAGAGAGCGCGGGCTCAGAGAGTGTGGGCTCGGAGAGTAGTAGTCATGCGCAGTTTGTAGGCAACGGTGGGAAGCGGCTTGTTGTTGTTCTAGCGACTCAGGAAGTCGGCGCCATCTTAGGGCGTGGTACAGCACACATTGTTTGTGTGGTAGGCTGCCAACAAAAGGGAAGTGGGACAGCAGCACAAGGTGGAGTCTGAGGGAATCTACATCCTGCTGAAACCTTTCTATTTCCTTGCAGAGCGCTGCTAATGATGTTTCACAGACCACACATGACACCCATTTATCATTACTCCTGGACACTTGGATGTCCCACTCACTCCCTGGTTCACTGGAATAATCTGCTGTATTTTTTCATTATCTTTTCTTTGTAGAATAAATCTCACTGAATATCCTTCCATGTTTGTGCTCAAGGAAGAAGTGTGCAAATGTACTATGTGTGGTGTGGGTGTGGTATGGGTGTGGTGTGGGTGTGGGTGTGGTGTGGGTGTGGGTGTGTTGTGTGTATGAGTTTGTGTGAGTGTGGGTGTGGGTGGTGTTGGTCAGAGGACAACGGGCCAGAGTGGTTCACTTCTTCCACTTTGTGGGTTGCTGGGATCAAGCTCAGGTCCTCAGGCTTGGAGTTAAACACCTTTACCCACCCAGCTGCCATCTTACACCCTCCTCCATCTCAGGCAAAGTTTTGTTTGGTTTTTTTTCTTTGTATGTATATGAATGTACTGTCTGCATGTAGGTTTGTGCACCTGTTTCATGCAATGCTGCAAGGTCAGAAGAGGGCATTGGATTCCCCTGGAACTGGAGTTAAAGACAGTTCTCAGCTTCCATGTGGGGGCTGGGGATCGAACCCAGGTCCTCTGCAAGAGCAGTCAGCACTCTTAACTGCTAGGCCATCTCTCCAGCACCTCAGGCAATGTTTTAAAGAGATGAAGGATTATCTCATTTGATGATGAACATGTATTTTTATATTTTTTTTAATTTTTATTTATTTCTGTATGTGTATGAATGTACTGTCTGCATGCAGGTCTGTGCACCCATGTCGTGCAATGCTGCGGAGGTCAAAACAGGGTCTCAGATTCCCCTGGAGCTGGAGTTCTCCTAGAATTGGAGTTTCAGACGGTTCTCGGCCACCATGTGGGTGCTGGGGATCAAGCCCGGGTCCTCTGTAAGAGCGGTCAGTGCTCTTAACCGCTAGGCTATCTCTCCAGCCCGATGAACATGTTTTAAATCTGTTGGTAATGAAATAGGTATTGACAGACAGACTACTTTTCATGATAGGGAGTCTGAGAAAGGGAATTCTGAGCTGCCCTTGACACCTGGAGTATTCCAGACAGAGAAAACAGCATGGAAGGAGAAAACATCTTCAATAAGAATCATAATTTAGATGCACACACAGCACACAGCTCAACACCAGCATATGCCCAGCCCATGGCATGAGCAGACCTCACCTGCGTCCTGCACAACATCAGTATGCGAAAGACGAGGTGAGCCCCACCTGCCTTGGTGCTTTGGGCACCCCTGTGCCCTATGGAGGTTTGGTATTACCCAGGACCATCCAACCTTTGGGTTCCAGCGTGCAACATGGGCAGAGTTAGACACATACACAGCACACAGCACAACACCAGCATGCGCCCAGCGTGAGGTGTGACCTATTAGGTCAAGGTAGCTAATCCCCTCCCCCCAGCCTGGGGGAGCGGTGGTGCAGAGGATCTAGCAGGCACAGTATTGGTAACTATAGGCTGTGCAGCCAACGTGAGTCACCAGAATCTAAAGAAACAAATAAACAAACAAATCCACATGCCAAAGACACAAAGAAAAAAACATGGGAAAAGCTCATAATAAATCCATGCTGAACTCTACCAACCCTACTGAAGATTCCTACAATGAGATCTCCCTGGAAGGAAACCAAGACATGGACCTTAGAGGAACAATTGTAGACATATCCAAAGAAATTAGAGAACTAAGGGAAGAGAATGAAAAACTCAAGAAGGACCAAGAGGGAGATAATGAAAAACGTTGGAAAGAACTAAAGGGAGAAAATTACAAACTCCAGAAGGAAGTGGAAATGCTGAAAAGATCCCAAGCCGAAATGAAAAAAGAAAATGACAAACAAACCTAAGAGCTACAAGATGAGAATGACAGGCTCCAGAGGGAAGTGGAAATACTAAAGAAATCACAGGATGAAATGAAAAAGGAAATTGAACATTCATCCAATCAACAGGAAAGGATGGGGAAAAGCCTCAGAAGCAGAACAGAAGAAGCAGAATGGAAGCAATAGAAAAAAGAATATCAGACCTGCAGGATAACTAGAATGTTCAAGTAAAGATTATGAAAAATTAAAATAAAAAACACAACAGTGGAACAACCAGGATATGTGGGACACTATGAAAAGGTCAAACCTCCGCATCATAAGGATAGAGGAAGAAGAATCCCAAGACAACATTACTGACCAGATCTTCAACAGGATAAAAGAAAATTTACCCAAACTGAAAAAAGACAAATCCATACAAATACAAGAAGCACATAGAACACCAAACAGACAGGACCAGAAAAGAATTCCCTATGCCATATAATTGTTAAAACACTAGATGCTCTGCACACCATGGGTGCACAAACCTACATGCAGACAGTACATTCATACACATAAAAAATAAATAAATAAGCCAGGCATGGTGGCGCACGCCTTTAATCCTAGCACTTGGGAGGCAGAGGCAGGCGGATCTTTGTGAGTTCAAGGCCAGCCTGGTCTACAGAGTGAGTTCCAGGACAGCTGGGGCTATAGGGAGACCCTGTCTCGAAGAGACCAAAAAAAAATTTTTTTTTTAATGTATATGAGTTTATTGCTGCAAGTGCACCTGTCTGCAATGCCCCCAGAGGTCAGAAGACAGCCCCAGATTCCCTGAAACTGGAGTTCTGGATAGTCATTAGCTGC
>VZQC01003946.1:207512-348594 GCA_009823505.1 Rhizomys pruinosus | reverse complement strand
CAAATGAATCACTCAAAAGATGGAGCAAAGAGCTAAAAAGAGATTTCACAAGTAAGGAATTAGAGATGGCTAAGAAATATCTTAAAAAGTGTTCAACCTCACTAATAATTAAGGAAGTCCAAATTCAAACCACTTTATGATACCATCTCACTCCAGTAAGACTGACTAGGATCAAGAAAATAAGTGATACCAAGTGCTGGGTTATGTACCCACAAGACTCATCTTACCACAGATATTCATGCACAGCCATGTTTATTGCAGCTCTGTTCCCAATAGTAAGGAGCTGGAACCAACCCAAGTGTCCATCAACTGACGAGTTGATAGAGAAAATGTGGTACATCTACACAATGGAGTTCTATGCAGCGGTAAAGAAAGATGACATCATGAACTTTGCAGGTAAATGGATGGAACCAGAAGACATTATGCTAAGTGAAGTAACACAGTCCCAGAAAAACAAACAACCAATGGTATCCTTCATATAAGGATGCTAGCACCAAATTCCTAGTAGTAAGGCAAACCGAGTAATATTTATTTTACCTGAAAGCAACTGTACCATTATAATGTGAATACCTTAATGGGATCTAGAATTAACCTACCACTTATCTTCAGACTTTATAATTGTGGTATATGGGGGAGGGTATGTATGCATACTTTAGAGGAATGTAAAATTAAAGGGGAAAATGTGAAATTCAAATAAATAAATAAAAATGAAAAAAATATATATACTTTCCATTCAGCACCTCACAGACCATTCTCTAAAACTGACCACATGCTGGGGAACAAAAGAAATCTCAACAAATACAAAAGGATAGAAATTATTCCATTCAGAGCTGGAGAGATGGCCTAGCGGTTAAGAGTGCCGACTGCTCTTGCAGAGGACCCGGGTTTAATCCCCAGCACCCATATGGTGGCTGAGAACCATCTTTAACTCCAGTTCCTGGGGAATCCAACACCCTCTTCTGACCTCTGAGGCATTGCATGACACGGATGCACAAACTTCCATGCAGACAGTACATTCATACACATACAAAATAAATAAATTTTTAAAAATTTTAAAAAAAGAAATTCCATTCATTCTATCAGACCACAGTGCAATAAAGCTCAATATGAACACCAGAATAAGAACATCTAGCTAAAAGAACACATGGAGACTAAACAACACAATCCTGAATAATGAATGGGTCAGGGAAGAAATAAAGAGTGAAATAAAAGTATTCATGGAACTAAGTAAAAAGACAATACAACACAACAAAACCTGTGGGATACTTTAAAAGCAGTCTTGAGAGGGAAATTTATAGCCCTAAGTACCCACATCAAAACAAACAAACAAACAAACAAACAAAAAAAAAACAGAAAGGGAACAAATAAACAATCTAATACTGCAGCTAAAAACACTTGAGAGACAACAACAAATGAACCCTAAACCCAACGGACAGGAAGAAATAACAAAGATAAAAGCAGAAATCAATGAAATAAAAACAAAGAAAACAATACATAAAATCAACAAATCCATAAGTTGGTTCTTTGAAAAGATAAATAAAATAGACAGACCTCCCCAGTTAACAAATAGAGAGAGAGCGAGAGAGAGACTCCAAATCAACAGTATTCATGATGAAAGGGGAAGCATCACAACACACAAAGAAAAGTTCCAGACAATCATACAGGAATACTTCAAAAACCTATACTCCACTAAATTTGTAAACCTAAGAGAAATGGATGAATATCTGAAATCCTGGGAGCCAACAAAGCTTAACCAAGAACAGACTGACAGTTTAAACAGACCCATAATAATTGAGAAAATTGAAGATGTAATTAAAAAATCCCAACTAAAAAAAGCCCGGGTCCAGATGGTTTCATGGCATAAAACATTTAAAGAGGTCCTACAACCATGCTACTCAAACTGTTCAGAAGGATGCAAACAGAGGGAATTCTCCCAAACTCCTTCTATGAAGCCAGCATCACTCTGATGCCAAAACCAGGCAAAGATACAAGCAAAAAAGAAAGCTATAGACCCATCTCACTAATGAACATAGATGCAAAAATTCCCAACAAAATACTTGCAAATCGCATACAGACCCATATCAAAAAGATCATCCATCATGATCAAGTTGGATTCATACCAGAGATTCAGGGATGGTTCAACATATGCAAATCAATAAACATCATAAAACACATGATGGACTGAAAGACAAAACCACACAATCATCTCAATTGATGCAGAAAAAGCCTTTGACAAGATCCAGCATCCCTTCATGTTTAAAGTCCTAGAGAGAATCGGAATGAAGGGAACATTTCTCAACATGATCAAAGCTGTATACAGGAAACCCACTGCCAACATCATCCTAAATGGAGAAAAACTGGAACCATTTCCCTTAAAGGCGGGAACCCAGCAAGGCTGCTCCTTATCACCACTCCTCTTCAACATAGTGCTTGAAACACTTGCTAGGGCAATAAGACAAAAGAAGAAAATTAAAGGAGTACTAATCAGAAAAGAAGAAGTTAAGCTATCCCTTTTTGCAGATGATATGATAGTTTACCTAAGGGATGCTAAAAACTCCACCAGAAAACATCTAGAAATGATTGAGAGTTTTAGTAAAGTGGTGGGCTACAAAATTAACATAGAAAATCAGTAGCCTTTCTTTACACCAACAATAAACAAGTGGAGAAGGAATATAAAAAGACCTTCCCACTCATGATAGCCTCAAAAATAATAAAATACCTGGGAACAAACCTAACCAAAGATACTGAAGACCTCTGCAGCAAAAATGTTAAGCCCCTGAAGAAGGAGATTGAAAATGACATCAAAAGATGAAAAGAGCAGGGCTGGAGAGATGGCTCAGTGGTTAAGAGCGCCAACTGCTCTTGCAGAGGACCCGAGTTCAATTCCCAGCATCCACATGGCGGCTAAAAACCATCTTTAACTCCAGTTCCAGGGGAATCCAACGCCCTCTTCTGACCACCGCAGCATTGTACAACACAGGTGCACCAACCTACATGCAGACAGTACATTCATACACATAAAAAATTTTTTTTAATTTTTTAAAGATGAAAAGACCTCCCATGGATTGGGAAAATTAATATTAAAAATGTCCATTTTACCCAAATTAATATACAGAGTCAATGCGATCCCAATCAAAATCCCTATGAGCTTCTTCGCAGACTTGGAAAAAAATCCTTAAATTTGTATGAAAAAAAAAAGACTCCGAATAGCTAAAGCAACCCTGAGTGAAAAATGCAAAACAGGGGGGATTGCTTTACCAGACTTCAAACTATATTACAGGGCCATAGTCATAAAGACAGCCTGGTACTGGCACAAAAACAGACCCGTTGACCAATGGAACAAAATTGAAGATCCAAACTTGAGCTCATACAATTTCAGCCACCTCATATTTGACAAAGGAGCAAAAAAAAGCTCAATGGAGGAAGGATAGCATCTTCAGCAAATGGTGCTGGCAAAATTGGATCACCATTTGTAGAAGAACAAAATTAAACCCCTACCTCTCACTCTGTACAAAAATCAACTCCAAGTGGATCAACAATCTCAACATGAAACCCGAAACCCTGAAGGTGATAGAAGAAAAAGTTGGCAACAACCTACAAAACATAGGTGTAGGAAAAGACTTTCTAAATCAGACAGCAGCTGCACAGCAAATAAGCTCAACAGCTGACAAATGGGACCTCATTAAACCCAAAAGCTTCTGTACAGTGAAAGAAACAATCAAGGAAATGAAGAGAAAACCCACAGAGTGGGAGGAAATCTTCACCAGTGATACATCTAACAGAGCATTAACGTCAAGAATATATAAACTACTCAAAAACAAGAAAGAAAACAAATGACCTACTCAAAAAATGGAGTAAAGAGCTGAACAGAGACTTCACCAGTGAGAAATGAAAGATGGCTCAGAAACATCTTAAAAAGTGTTCAATGCTGGGTGTGGTGGTGCACACCTTTAATCCCAGCACTCAGGAGGCAGAGGCAGGTAGATCTCTGTGAGTTCAAGGCCAGCCTGGTCTACAGAGCAAGCTCCAGGCCAGCCTGGACTAAAAGGGAGACCCTGTCTCAAAAATACAAAAAAAAAGTGTTCAACATCATTAATAATTAAGAAAATGCAAATTAAAACCACTCTCAGATATTATTTCACTCCAATATGACTACGTAAGATCAAGAAAACAAAAGACACTAAATGCTGGAGAGGTTGTGGGGAAAGGAGAACACTCATCCACTGCTGGTGGGAATGTAAACTTCTACAACCATTATGGAAAGCAATGTGGAAAACCCTTAAAAGACTCAAAATGAGCCTACCACCTGACCCAGTCATACCACTCCTGGGTATATACCCAAAAGACTCAACCTACCACAAAGATACATGCACATCCATGTTTATTGCAGCTCTTCACAATAGCAAAAAGGTGGAACCAACCCAAATGCCCCTCAACAGACGAATGGTGACAAAAATGTGGTACATCTACACAATGGAGTATTATTCAGCAGTAAAGAAAGATGGCATCATGAACTTTGCAAGTAAATGGATGGAGCTCAAAGCCATTATGCTAAGTAAAGTAACGCAGTCCCAGAAAAACAAACAGCAAATGGTTTCCCTCATTTGTGGATGCTAACACCAAATCACCAGATGAAAGGCAAGCTGAACAAAACATTATTGTTATATTTCTGTTTATCTGAAAGCAACTATGTTGTTATAATGTAAATCTCTCAACAGGCTCTAGAATCCACCCACCACTTATTTTAAGACTCTGTAATTACTATATATGGGTGGAGAATATGTATCCATATTCTAGAGTAGTATAAAATTAATGGAGGAAAATGTGAATTCCTAAACATAAGAAAAAAAGACAAAGAAAGATGCAGGACAGTTATGGCACACTGCATGATCTGGGTTGAGGTGGGGGAAAGGGAAAAGGGAATATGCCTAAAATGAACCAAAAAATGATGTCTGAAATACACAAAACATCAATAAAAACATTAAAAAAGTATCATAATTTAGAAAAGCCACTGGTTGGATTTTACCCAGGTTGGGGGCAGCAGGTAGTGATGGATAGAAACTGTGGGAAAAGAATCTTTAGTCTCCAAAATTTTAGAAAATTAAAACTTGTAAAGCCATTTGCATTGTCACATATTTTGGTAGACATTTGACAAAGTTTTTACTTTATTTTATTTTGTTTTGTCTTCTTCTGTTTGAGACAAAGTCTCAGACCCAGTTGGACCTCAGTTTCACAGAGGTCTGCCTGCCTATGTCTAACAAGTGCTGCAATAAATGTGTGCACACCACACCCAGCTACAACTTGGGCTCTTAAAGGGGGCAGAGTCCGGGGGCTGGAGAGATAGCCTAGTGGTTAAGAGCACCGACTGCTCTTGCAGAGGACCCGGGTTTGATCCCCAGCACCCACATGGCGGCTAAGAACCGTCTGTAACTCCAATTCCAGGAGAACTCCAGTTCCAGGGGAATCCGATGACCCTCTTCTGACCTCCGTGGCATTGCACGTCATGGGTGCACAGACCTACATGCAGACAGTACATTCATACACATACAAAAATAAATAAAATTTTTTAAAAAAGGGGGGGGCAGAGTTCTCAGAAAGCCAAGATCCAGAAGAGTAGGACTTGCAGCCCCACATCATGAGAGCCCACATCCAACCTGAATGTAGGCCTGGCCCAGTGCAGAGTAAGGAGAGTAAAAGGGAGGCAGTTTCCCATTCCTCAGTCAACGGACACCAAAGGCAAGACAGAAGCTTTAATAGCAGGAGGCAGGACTGACAGGGTCCGGTGGAGACGGGACAGCAGCAGCAGCAGCAGCAGTCTTTGCAGCAGTGAAGTTGAACATCATTAAGTGTGGTGTCATCAGCTAAGGCCACAGGCTTCTGGACTTTTGTCTCCAAGCCACAACACCATGGGGACATGAATCACTCCACTCTCCATAGGATCCCAAGGTCAGCCCAGAGCCCTCTACCTCCTCACTGTTTGAGCAACAGAATCTAACATTGTTTCCTGCTGTTGTCTGCAGTATTGGTGCTCTCAGCTCCACACGAAAGGAGAAAGCCCCTATGAAGGCTTTACCTGGACACCACCAAGCCTCATGCCACATACCCCACCGGCAAGGGAAGGAGAGACGCACTGGCACCTGCCCATCTCCAGAGCAACTAAAACCTGGGGAATTCAAAACCAGGTGCTACCACCAACCTCTCAGTAGGGTCTGGTCATCTGAACTTCCCTGAGGTGCAGAGGGTGGTCTTCCATCCACTCCTCCATAAATCTAGAGATTACCTCCTAATCTCTAGGGGTGCATGAAACATGGGATAAGGGATATACCCTTCGTGCTAGGAGAGTACGCTTCTGCCCACTCGGAATTGAACCTAGGGCCCACACATGCTAAGTGAATGCTCTGCCACTGAGCTACAGCCCCACATCTACCACCCTGCCCCTTTTTGGCTTTTTGAGGCACTGTCTCTCTGTAACCCAGGCTGTCAAACTCACAGTGATCCCTCTACCTTAGCCTTCTGAATGCCAGTATTCCAGGGCCTGTGCCATCAGCACTGCCAGGCCCTAGGGAATTTTTGGTCCTCAATTCCCACCTTCCAGTTTCAGACACCACACTAATAGCCCCTGCATTCTCACGTGTGCAATACAGCTAGATCCTGTCCAGAGCTGTGTGGTCCCTAAGCATACCTTGGACTCCACCCATTCAGGAGGAGAAAAGGGGTGCTGTCCAGTATGGGGAATGCCATCTCAGTGCTGCACCTGGCACATCTCTGCTCTATCCAAGACGCAGGTCTGAGCCTTCATGAACCCTGTAGCCATGAATCCTTTCAGGACACATCTCAGGCTGGGCTCAGTCACCCTGTGAACCCCCATTTTTTCACTTTAATAGTGGATCCAGGTAGGTTCGGCCCATCTGCCTATTCATATTGGAAGCACAGCACCCAGAGCAGTAGCAGCAGCAACGTGGTTCTGGTGCCCAACTCCATCCTGCAGTGTCTGTGAGCCTGGCCACTTATACACGTTTATACCAGCTCTGTCCCTGTCAGGACTCACATTGCAGATTTATACCAGCCTGTTCCTGTGAAGTCTCAGATTTCGAAAGGACCTCCAAGATAGTGATATTGAAAACTAATCTGCTTCAGGATCTTTGATCTTTGATTCCTGGTTCTAGGAAGCAGAGTCCTCCACATCTAGGGAACAAGGAACAATGAGAGCCATTTAGTTGACACAACCACCAACTACTGAGGACAGCTAATTGGGGCTGGCACAATGCAGACAACTTTCATTGAACCCTCACAGTGATTTAAGGAAATAGGAATATGTTTCTTATTTTGTAGATGAGAAATGGATCTCAGAAAGGATAGTCCTAGGTTGCTCCCAAAAAGCTGAAGAATCATTCCAGCCTTAGACATGGGAGCCAGAGCTGTTGATTGAAATGATCCCATAGGAATCCACCAGGATCAGGATTAGGCAGGGAACAATTAGGACAGCAGACAGCAGTGTGAACATAAACCAAGAATCCATGACTTTTTAGACTGTGGCCCTGACCCTTTCAGAATCTGGGACACCAGGTATGCCCAGAAAGACAGGGCCTCATTCTCTAACACAGATTCTTCTGAAACTCAGTTCATAGCCCAGGCTGATCTTAAATCCTCAACAATCATCCTGCCTCAGCTTCCCAAGTGCTGAGATTATCAGCATGAGCCACCACAGCTAGCAAGACAGTAATTCTAAGAGTTTATGAATGGTACTGAGAATCCTAAGCACAAATGAGGCTGTTTGACCTCTGCTTCCTATATTCAAGACAGGGTCCCACTATGTAATCAAGATTGGCCACCTCCTCTCCCGACTTCTCAGCTGCTTTATATTCTTGCATTCTCTGCTTTCCTTCTGTGACCAGCAGGTGGACTCCTATTCACAAAACAAGAAAACAAAGTCTGGTTAGGTTTGTTAAGGGGCCCCACCCCTGATTTGCCTGCCTCATCCATAACCCTCTGTTTAACACATTGTGTGTGTGTGCGTGTGTGTGTGTGTGTGTGAGTGTACTGTCTGCATGTAGGTTGGTGCACCCATGTCATGCAATGCCGTGGAGGTCAGAAGATTCCCCTGGAACTGGAGTTAAAGACAGTTCTCAGCAGCCAAGTGGGTGCTAGGAATCGAACTCCGGTCCTCTGCAAGAGTAGTTGGCGCTCTTAACCTCT
Source organism: Rhizomys pruinosus (assembly GCA_009823505.1). Lineage (NCBI taxonomy): Eukaryota > Metazoa > Chordata > Mammalia > Rodentia > Spalacidae > Rhizomys > Rhizomys pruinosus. Next base: position 340,398 of record VZQC01003946.1, on the reverse strand, counting down.
AGGCCATCTTTCCAGCCCAACACATATTTATTAACAATGCATTTGGCATAAGCAATACTCCAAATAACTAAAGTGTACAAGAAAAACAACGCACCTACCCAGGCCTGCTGGCTGAAGCCTGTGTATGATCCCAGTTAACTCAGGAGGCTAAAATAGGAGAACAGCAAGTTCCAAAGGACCAACCTGGACACTAGAACCTGACTCCAAGTAAAAAATAAGAAGAGGAAAAGGGCAGTATGCTTCCCTAACATGTTCAAAGCCCTGGGTTCAATCTGGATAGTTTCATTTTTTAAAAAATGGCATTGGGGCTGGAGAGATGGCTCAGCAGTTAAGAGCACCGACTGCTCTTTCAGGGGACCCAGGTTCAATTCCCAGCACCCACATGGTGGCTAAGAACCGTCTTTAACTCCAGTTCCAGGGGAATCCGACACCCTCTTCTGATCTCCGCGGTATTGCACGACACAGGTGCCCCAACCTACATGCAGATAGTACACTCACACACATAAAAATAAATAAAAATAAGCCGGGCGTGGTGGCTCACGCCTTTAATCCTAGCACTCAGGAGGCAAAGGCAGGCAGATCTTTGTGAGTTCAAGGCCAGCCTGGTCTACAGAGCGAGTTCCAGGACAACTGGGGCTACAGGGAGACCCCGTCTTGAAAAGGCCAAAAAAATAAAATAGGCCGGGCATGGTGGTGCTCGCCTTTAATCCTAGCACTTGGGAGGCAGAGGCAGGCGGATCTTTGTGAGTTCAAGGCCAGCCTGGTCTACAAAGTGAGTTCCAAGACAGCTGGGGCTACAGGGAGACCCTGTCTCAAAAAGACCAAAAAAATAAAATAAAATAAAAAATGAAAATAAATAAATAAAAAAAATGGCACGTCTTCATCAGAACTCAATGGGAGAGACAAAAATTTTCTTCCCAGTGAACCTCGAGCTATGTGGAAGCACTCCCCTCTATGCACTTCAGTATTGTTGATTGAACCTAAGGTGTTATACAAAGGAGATATTCTACCACTGAGCTATATCCCTAACTTTTTATTTTTTGTTTTGAGAGAGGGTCTTGCTATGTAGCCCTTTCTGGCCTGGAACTCACTATGTAGAACAGGCTAGCCTCAAACTCATAGAAATCTGCCTGCCTCTGCCTTCAAAGTGCTAAATGCTGGGATTAAAGGCATGCACCACCACTCCATGCCATCTTTCTTTTTTGTACTTTTTCATTTTTTATTTTAAAAAATTGTTTTTACAGACCAAGCCTTGATTTTTTTAAAGATTCTTTATTAATTTTATATGTGTCTGAGTGTACTCCCTGCATGTATGTAAATACACCTGTGTTGTGCAATGCCCACAGAGGTCAGAAGAGGGTGTTGGGTCCCCTGGACCTGGAGTTACAGTTGTTCGCCACCATGTGGGTGTTGGGAACCAAAATGAGTTCTCTGCAAGAGCAGCCAGTGCTCTTAACCACTAAGGCATCTCTCCAGCTTTAGACAGGGTCTCCCTGTAGCTTCAGCTGCTCTGGAACTCACTGTGTAAACCAGGCTAACCTCAATCTCACAGAGATCCTCCTATCTCTGCCACCTTAGTATTGGGAATTTGTGTGTGGCACAACACCTGGTCCAAGCCTTGATTTTTTTTTTCTGCTCCTCAGTAAAGAAAGAAAGCATGCGCGTTCCTGTCACAGGCACACTTAGCACACATGGAGTCAGCCTAGGCCCTGCTAATATGTTTTCTGTCCTAGATACTCTCGTAAGGACTTTCAATCTACAGCACGAAATCCTGGGATTCTGCCTGTGCACATGCCACATTCGGATTTAGGTGCTTTCCAGCCTTCTTGGTATGCAGGTAAACAATTCTGTGCCAGGGATTCTGGACAGCCTCGTTTTGTCAGTAAGCACTTTACTTACCAATCTGAGTGTCTGTGTGAGCAACATCCTTTTGAAGCAGGAAAAAAAAAAAAAAAAAAGAAAAAAAACTTTTATAACTCTTTTTTCTTTTTAATTTTTGAGAATAGAGTCTAGATAAGTGCCCCAGGCTGCTCTTGACTTTCAACCCTCCTGCTTCAGCCTCCCAAAGACCTAGCATTCATTATATGTAGGCCTCTACCTTCATGCCCAGCTGGGAAAACACTTTTGTATTCTGGAAGCCCAGTACAAGGCCTGCTGTTGGGAAATAGTGAATAAAGATTGATTTAACAAGGGGCTAGAGAGATGGCTCAGCAGTTAAGAGCACCGACTGCTCTTGCAGAGGACTGGGGTTCAATTCCCAGTACCCACATGGCAGCTAAGGGCCGTCTTTAAGCCGGCCTGTGGTGGCACAGGCCTTTAATCCCAGCACTCAGGAGGCAGAAGCAGGCAGATCTCTGTGAGTTCAAGGCTAGCCTGGTCTATATAGTGAGCTCCAGGCCAGCTGGGGCTATAGGGAGACCCTGTCTCACACACACACACACACACACACACACACACACACAAGATTGATTTAATGAATAAAAAGCCAATGTGGAATTTTAAATTTTTTAAACCACAAGAATGTAAAAAGAATAAAGCCTAAAGCCCCCACCGTCCCACCTTAACAAGGAGAACTTATTGGGCAATTGTGGTCAGCTTTTCCACTTACAGCATTTTTATATACATTACTGTTTGATCCTTACATTAGGCTTCCAGAGTACCCATCATTGCCTTCAATTTATAGTGAAGGGAATCAAAGCCAAGAGTTAATATAGGGCCCACACCGTTGCTCAGTAAGGGAACAAGAGGCTGTCTCTTACTACAAGCTGGTCCTATCCATACAGGCCATGCAGAGACCTGTCACACACCAAATCCCCCAAATCTTCATTGGGTTACTAACCCTAGGATCTGCCCTCTGGGGCAAAGGACACAGGGGAGGGGGCCTCAGTAGGTTAATTATTAAACCTTTGCAACTCTGGACACCACGGGGTCCACCCTGGGGTCCACCACGCCTCCCAGAGGCGAAGGGACACCGCCTAACTAGGGGTTGCTGAGGGTGGTGCCTGCAATGGTCATGGGGGTTTCCCTGACACCCCCAGCCCTGGGCCGTTGCTTCCGACATGCAATTCCTTTCACTGTCCTCACATTCTTACTTCTTTACCTCAGTGTGCGGGTCCTCCATGACTGGCCCCTTGCTCAGAGGACCCAGGAGTCCCATCCGTGGGAACTCAAGCCCCCTTCTCCTCGAGCCCTCACTGCACGGCTTCGTTTCACTCCAGGTGTCCTGCCAGGCTGCAGGCCCGGGGTACAGTCCTGCATTTCCGAGGGACCTCTACCCTTCCAGGTACGTTTGGGTATGGCCGATTCTAGGGAGTGCCACATAGGGCTCTGAACAGGGAAGGAAACCAGGCTGAGAACTAGTGGCAGAAGGAGCCTGCCCTCTTTTCACCTCTCCCTTCAGAAGCTGAGAGAGCAGGAGAGGCCCCAGCTAAGCCTGAGGAACAGTTTCTTTAGAGCCCAACAGTGGCTGAATAGGCCTGAGAGGCTGGAAACTCTGCCCACCCGGCCCCTGTCCCTTGTCTGCCTCCCAGGTCCAGCCAGAGTTGAGACCCCAGGTGGCCTCAGAGTGGGAAGAGCCTCCCTGTCTGGCACCTCAAGGTATGCTGGGCCGCATGATGGGGCCTTTCCGGGCTAGTCTGAGCCCTGAAGGGGACGTGGAGTTGTCCCAGTACCTGGCAGGATGGAGGGAGCTGCTCAGGTGAGTGGTCCCCATCCCAGCCAGTCCTCCTCTCCAAGGGAATCATTCCTGTTCTCAATCATCTCCCCCCGGGATCTCTCCACCAAGCAGGTTCCTAGCCCCCCTTGGCTCCATCTTCGCCTTTGCCACCAGCGAGGCCTTTGTCAAGGTGACAGCCCTGGAGGCTCGCGTGCACGGCCCGGAGGCAGCACACTATCGCTCCCTGGCGACTATGGCGGTGTGGGAGCAGCGGGCAGGCCTGCTGCAGCCGACTGGGCCAGCCTCCCGGGACTCCGCGCCGTCTTCGAGCTCCCGTACGCTGCTCCTGCTGCACCGTGCGCTGCGCTGGTCACAGCTCTGCCTCCACCGGGTGGCGACGGGGACGCTCGCAGGGCCGGACGTGGGCGCGCAGTGCCGAGACGCCTACCGCACCGCCCTGGCCGCGCACCACCCTTGGCTCGTTCGCCAGGCCGCCCACCTCGCCATCCTCGCCCTGCCGAGTCGCGACCGCCTGCTCCAGCTGGCCTGTCCCGGCACTCGGGAGGCGGATGCGCGGGTCGCCTTGGCCCGGGCCGCTCGCCTCCTGGAGGAGGTCTACAACCGCACCCAGGGCCTGCTGGCCGGCCACGGGCTGCTGCAGCTGGCTTGAGAGCCGGGGCGGTGGGTCACCTTCCGGTGACCAGGAAGGCAGTGCAGGGGGCGGAGATCGACGACTCCCTGGGTCTCCCCCCGCCCAGGTCAGGTCCTCAGGGACCTAGCGACCTTGTTAGCCTTCCTCCTCCGTGACATTACCACAACCCAGGCTTGCCACCCAGTAGGGCGAGCGGGGGGGGGGGGGGGGGGGGGAGCGGAGGGAAGCGAGTTCGACCTTTATTTGCAGCCCCTGGAGGATGGAGGAAGCAATGGGAAATAAAGAATTCTTGAGCAGCTACCGACCCAGGGCGTTTGTGCCGTGACCTAGGAGCTTAACCGGAACAGGATGTGGCCATCCCCGTTCGCTGCATCAGGGAGACTCACACTCCCCAGAACCACTCCCATGCCTTCTAAAGCTCCACTGTGAGGGCCAATTCTTTTTCGCAGATAGCCCAAACACAACACAAGTTCCACCTTCTCCCTCAGAAGTGCGTCCCTTGTGTTCTCAGTCTGCACGAATAAATAACATCCTTGCCCTTCCACTCAACTTAAACCTAAAACCTGTGCATCATGCCTCACACCAAGCAGGCACACCACAATGTATGTATCTCTCTTTTTTTTTTACAAAAGAGCTACAGTAGGATATGTACGTTTCTCAAAGGACTCCTTGACCACTCCCTCAATTGTGAACATGAAATAGCTTGGCCATTCCCTATACTAACTCCCAAATTACATTACTGTAGAATTCAGTAGTGTAGAACTACATTTTCACTTGAAAAACATCATTTTTCACATTTCCTATGCTTGTTGTCTAAGTCAACTCTATGTAGCACCTACATTATTAAAAGAGCCTGTCTCTTTGTCCATCTTTTCCCTACCTTACAATGTTCTCTCACTAAAGCATAAAAAAGTAATCAAAATGTAGATAATGGGCTAGGCATGGTGGCGCACGCCTTTCATCCTAGCACTCGGGAGGCAAAGGCTAGAGGATCGTTGTGAGTTCAAGGCCAGCCTGGTCTACAGAGTGAATTCCAGTACAGCTGGGGCTACAGGGAGACCCTGTCTCGAAAAAAAAAAAAAATGTAGATAATGGGCTTTAGAGAAATGGCTCAGCCCGTAAAGCACTTGAAATGACGACTAGAGTTTGGATCCCTAACACCCACATAAAAGCAGGTTGATGGCCAGGCATGGTGGCGCATGCCTTTGATCCTAGCACTTGGGAGGCAGAGGCAGGCGGATCTTTGTGAATTCAAGGCCAGCCTGCTCTTACAGAGTGAGTTCCAGGACAGCTGGGACTACAGGGAGACCCTGTCTTCGAAAAGACCAAAAAAAAAAAAAAAAAAAAAAAAAGGTTGAGCCAAAGCCCATGCCTTTAGTCCCAGCACTTGGAAGGCAGAAGCAGATGGATCTCTGTGATTCAAGGCCAGCTGGGACTAAAGGGAGACCTATCTTCAAAAAATACAAAAAAAAAAAAAAAAAAAGGGTCGAAGGTCCGGAGAGATGGCTCAGCAGTTAAGAGCACCGGCTGCTCTTGCAGAGGACTAGGGTCCACATGGCGACTAACAACCATCTGTAACTCCAATTCCAAGAGAATCTGATGCCCTCTTCTGACCTCTTTGGGAATTGCATGACATGGGTACACGCACACATGAAGGCAATACACTCGAACACATAAAAAAAGTGGTGTGGGGGGTCAGAGGGGTCAGTTCACCTACAATCCCAGAATAGGGTATGTAGAGGCAGTAGGATCAGAAGTTCAAAGCCAGTCTGGATTACATAGCAAGGTTCAAGGCCGGCCAGTTTTGGTCTACACGTTTTGGTTGTTGGTTTTCTTTTTTTTTTTTTTTTCTGCCAATGAGGTATGTTCAACTAATTTAGGAAGTACAAATCAAAACCACAAGATAGCACCCTCACCCACTAGGATGACTGTAATAAAAAGAAGAGATAATACCAAGCACTGGTGAGAATGCATAAAAATGAAAACTCTCAAATGTAGCTGATGGGACTGTAAAATGGTGCCGATGCTATAGAAAGTAACGGGTGGTTCTTCCAAAATGTTCAACAGAGTCATGAGACCCAGCAAATCAAATCAACTAGCATGCCCTACTAAAATGGGTGCTGCAGAGAAATGAAGGCATGTCCTGATCATGAGGACTTTTTCAAACGAGGATTTTTTTTTTTTTTTGGTCTTGTTGAGACGGGGTCTCCCTTTAATCCCCAGCTGGCCTTGAGCTCGCTATGTAGACCAGGCTGGCCTTGAACTCCCAGAGATCCGCCTGCCTCTGCTTCCCCAGTGCTGGGATTTAAAGGTGTACACCACCACGCCCAGCAAGAGTGCTTTTACCTGCATGCAAGTGCACCGGTGTACTGCAGTGTCTGGGAAGGCCAGAAGAGGGCATCGGAACGCCTAGAACTAGAGTTACAGTCGGTTGGTTGGTAGCCAAGTGGGTGCTGGAAACTGAACCTGGGTCCTCTGCAAGAGCAGCCAGTGTGCTCACCACTGAACCATCCATCTCTCCAGCTCCTAACCTTCTAAAAAGAGATGTGTGTGTGTGTGTCTGTGTGTGTGTGTGTGTGTGTCTGTGTGTGTGTGTGTGTGTGTGTGTGTCTGTGCGCGCGCGCGTAAAAGCTAAAAGACAATGTCGGATCCCCTGGAGCTGGAATTACTGGTGGTTGTGAGCTGCCTGACATTGGTACTGGCAATTGAACTCTGGTCCTCCAGAAGAGCAATTGCTTTTAACCACAGAACCATCTCTTTCAGTCCAACCTTTTGAGATTGCAACACAATGTCGTTACCTACAAAACGTTCATACTTGAAAACTGCACAATCGAGCAATCGAGGTTTTTTTTTTTAATCTCAGTATTTTAAGCTTATGATTTGTATTTGGGCCGCATCCATAACTGTCGTGAACCTCAGGGCGCCGGCAGTCTACAAGTTGGACATGCCTCCAAAAGAGCTGGCTAATAATGAGTTTGGGGGATTTTTTTTTCTCTCTTTTCCTCCCTTTTTTTTCCTTTTTCTTCTCTTCCATTTCCTTTTCCTTCTTTTCCTTTCGCTAGTTTGTTTGATACACTGCCATCAAGCGCTCAACTGTCGCAAATTAACCGTCCTTACACCCATTCCCCCCCCCACCCCCGCCGTCAACCGCTGCCATCAAGTGCCCAACTGTCGCAAACAAATCCTCCTTCTACCGTCAAGTGCAGCCTAGCTTCCTTCCCAGAAGGCCGCAGAGGGTCTAAAGGGAGTGACAGAGCGCTTTACGACAGAGTTGCTTTGTGGTAGCAGCAGAGGAGGAAGATGGCGGCCACCTTAGTAGCTGCTCGCGGAATAGGACCCGCACCGGCCTGGGGGCCAGAGGCCCTTACTCCAGATTGGGAAAACCGGGAAGTCTCCACAGGGGTGAGGAAAGAGTCAGAATCCAGGAAAGAGTGAACGCGAGGCGAAGCGTAAAGCCTGAGTGGGTTAGGAGAGCGTCGTTACGGGGAGAGGTGGACTGTTGCTAGGCTGGAGAGAGGAGAGGCGCTCTCAGGATGCTAGAGCGGTGGGAAGGTTTAACCATGGGCCAAGGCATAAATGCCTGAATCCTGGGCTTGGAAGACTGGAATTTGTGTCCGTCCGCCCCCCCCCCCAAGACCTGATAATGGCTCCGTGGCTCACGCATTTTATGTTAATGGAAACTGGGCGAGTAATCACTGAATTTGTTCTCCGCTGGAGAAAGGCAAGGCTCAGACTCACCCTCCTTTCTGTTCCCAGACCACGATCATGGCTGTGCAGTTTAATGGGGGCGTGGTTCTGGGAGCAGACTCCAGAACAACTACTGGGTGAGTCCAAAACAGAAAGGTCTTCCCATCTTTACCTCCCTACCCAGCCTGCCAGCCCGTCCTTAATCCTCTCAGACCACTGTAGGGAGGAGTTTCTCCTCTCCCCAGAGATACAAATGCTACCCGATCTGCTACTTCTAGTTCCCCTCATCCTTTGGTGAAATACTTTTAAGAAGTTCCTTCTCCATGCATCCTACTTCCGTTTCAGTAAGAACTGATAGGAGGTACTAGTAATATTCCCGTCCCTGAGGCCTGCAGGAACGATGAGAGAGGCAAGCTTTGTTCTGCCATCCTGCAGGTCCTACATCGCCAATCGAGTGACGGACAAACTGACTCCTATTCATGATCATATTTTCTGCTGCCGCTCGGGCTCAGCAGCTGATACCCAAGCAGTAGCCGATGCTGTCACTTACCAGCTTGGTTTCCACAGGTGTGTATGGACAAGGGAGGAACAAGTATCCAAAGGGAGCAGGGCATGGGGCACTCAAAGCCTGGTTCCAGCTCCTGATCTTGCTTCCTTTGTGACCTTCCAACTCCATCCTCTAGTATTGAACTGAATGAGCCTCCGCTGGTACACACAGCTGCCAGCCTTTTTAAGGAGATGTGTTACCGATACCGAGAAGACCTGATGGCAGGAATCATCGTTGCAGGCTGGGACCCTCAAGAAGGAGGGCAGGTCAGGCCCGTCCCCACCAGACACTGCAGTCACACCTTTGAACCTCCACCCATTTTGTGTATCTGTGTCCGTCCTTTGTGTACATGTTCATGTGGGTGTCTCCATCTGTGGAGGCCAGAGGTCTCCCTGAGGTGCCTGCTCTGTCCTCTTGACCTTATTTCTTGAGACAGTTGCTCACTGAACCTAGAGCTCACCATTTGACTGGGCTGGATGGCTAATGGCCTTCAGCGATCATCCCTTCTCTCCCCACTCCCGGTGCTGGGGTTATAGACATGCCCAGCATTTACATGGCTACTAGGGATTCAGAGGGCCTCATGGTTGTCCAGCACCCCGCCCCACCCCCACTCCCGACCCCAGCCATTTTTAAATTTCCCTTTCTGTCTCTACCCCACTACAAACTCAAATCAAAATGGATGAGTGAGTGCACCTATGTTGGGGAAAGGTGCAGCTGGTGACTTTTTCCTCCTTCCATCTGGCAGGTGTACTCAGTTCCCATGGGAGGGATGATGGTAAGGCAGTCCTTTGCCATTGGAGGCTCCGGGAGTTCCTATATCTATGGCTATGTTGATGCTACCTACCGAGAAGGTATGACCAAGGAAGAGTGTCTGCAGTTTACTGCCAACGGTGAGGAAATGGGCTTCTGGGCCTGTGGGCGTTAGCCCTCACTATCCGAGCCCCTTATTCCTAGCTCAGCCCCTGACTCCAAACTCAATGTTCTCCTTTTCTCTGCAGCTCTCGCTTTGGCGATGGAACGGGATGGCTCCAGCGGAGGGGTGATCCGCTTGGCAGCCATTCAAGAGTCAGGGGTAGAGCGGCAGGTACTTTTGGGAGATCAGATACCCAAATTCACCACTTCCACTCTACCACCTCCCTGAGTCCTGGTATCTAGGATGCAGTAAAAGACATCATGTGAATACAAGAGTTAATAAACAGTTTGTCTACCGGAATGCTTCTTTGGAGTTTGTTGTTGTTGTTGCTATTGTTGGGTCTTTTTGAGACAGGGTCTCCCTGTAGCCCTAGCTGGCCTGAAAGTTGCTGCATAGACCAGGCTGGCCTTGAACTTGTAGCAATCCCCTGCCTCTGCTTCATGAGTGCTGGGTATACCAGCAGGCCCAGCCATGAGTGTTTTTTTAAGCCTTTTCCTTTAGACCACCTTTGCTCACAAATCTAGGTACCTGGACACCACTAGAGTGTGGTTGATAGGGAACTGAACACCACTAGAATGTGGTTGATAGGGAACTGAACACCACTAGAGTCTGGTTGATAGGGAACTGAACACCATTAGAGTCTGGTTGATAGGGAACTGAATACCACTAGAGTGTGGTTGATAGGTACCTGAACACCACTAGAGTCTGGTTGATACGGAACTGAATACCACTAGAGTGTGGTTGATAGGTACCTGAACACCACTAGAGTCTGGTTGATAGGGAACTGAACACCACTAGAGTCTGGTTGATAGGGAACTGAACACCACTAGAGTCTGGTTGATAGGGAACTGAATACCACTAGAGTCTGGTTGATAGGGAACTGAATACCACTAGAGTCTGGTTGATAGGTACCTGAACACCACTAGAGTCTTGTTGATAGGGAACTGAGCACCACTTGAGTCTGGTTGATAGGGAACTGAATACCACTAGAGTCTGGTTGATAGGTACCTGAACACCACTAGAGTCTGGTGATAGGGAACTGAACACCACTAGAGTCTGGTTGATAGGGAACTGAACACCACTAGAGTCTGGTGATAGGGAACTGCCAGCAATATCCCAAGGCCAAGGTGGAGCTTGGGTCACCTCTCAGCCCTACCTGCTGCCAGTCATGCTGACTGCTGACCCTAAGGACAGAACTCTTTCCCCCAGACCAGCTTCATGATCCCTTCTTTCCCCTGTCACTTCATCACACAGCAATGTGTCTTCCTTGGCTTTGGGGAAGAAGATGGGTTTTGTCTTCATGCAGAATTTAAGATGGATGTTGGTGGCAGGGGCACCCATACTTTTGTCCAGCTCTGTAAGCTACACTCCCATAAGGTTGAGAATGGACTCTGGCTCTTTCAGAGCTGTCCCTACTCAAGCCAAGAACCCAGGAACTCAGAGGTGCTCAGTGGCTGAGCAGTCTTTTTTTTTTTTCTTTTCTCTCCTGTGGATCAGAGAGCCATAGAAGTCACATGTGTTCAGGAGTATTGCCGAAGTGGGAAGGACCATTCCTAAGGAAGTAGTGCGTTAGTTACTTACTGCATTGCTGTAATGAAATATTCTGACAAAAGCAATTTTAAGAAAAAAAAAATATTTGGGCTGACGTCTGAGTCCATATGGTGGCAGGAGGGTGAGACAGCTGGTTACGTTGTGCCCACAGCAGGAAGCAGAGAGGAGTGGATGCTGATGCTCAGCCGCCTTACTCATTATGGCACCCCAGCCCATAGAATGTGCAACCCACATTTTGGGTGGGTCTTCCACCTCAGTTAACCTGGACCCTCAGACATGCCCAGAAGTTTGACACTATGGTGACTCTAAACTGTACTAAGTTGGTAATGTAAACCATCATATGTGGTTAGGGTCTAGATAAAGTGAAAACACAGATCTCTTACCCCAAATGTGGACCTCAAACTTAAAATACTTTTTAAAAAAAATTAGCCGGGTGTGGTGGCGCACGCCTTTAATCCTAGCACTTGGGAGGCAGAGGCAGGCGGATCTTTGTGAGTTCAAGGCCAGCCTGGTCTACAGAGTGAGTTCCAGGCCAGCTGAAGCTACAGGGAGACCCTGTCTCAAAAAGACCAAAAAAAAAAAAAAAAATTCATTATTTTTTATGTATATGAGTGTATTGCCTGCATGTGTGTAAGTGCACCCCTTTCATGCAATGCCCTCAGAAGGTCAGAAGAAGGCATTGCATTCCCTTGAACTGGAGTTAGAGATGGTTGTTAGCCACCTTGTGGGTGCTGAGAACCAAACCCAGGTCCTCTGCAAGAGCAGCCAGTGTTCTTAACCACTGAACCATCCCTCCAGCCCCTAAAATGCCTTTAAAACATATGTGTTTTATGGGGCAGGCATGGTAGTGCATGCCTTTAATTCCAGCACTTGGGAGGCAGAGGCAGGCAGATCTCTGTGAGATTGAGGCTAGCCTGGCCTACATAGTTCCAGGCCAAATGGTGCTATAAAGAGACCCTGTCTTAAAAAGAATGACAGGGCTGGAGAGATGGCCTAGTGGTTAAGATTGCCGACCGCTCTTGCAGAGGACCCAGGTTCGATCCCCAGCATCCACATGGCAGCCGAGAACCATCTGAAACTCAAATTCCAGGAGAACTCCAGTTCCAGGGGAATCCGACACCCTCTTCTGACCTCCACGGTGTTGCACGACACAGGTGCACAAACCTACATGCAGACAGAACATTCATACACATACAGAAATAAAATTAAAACTAAAAAGAACAATGACAACAACAAAATTGCATATGTTGTATGCTTGGGTGTTATGTAAGTGCATCACATGCATACCTGGTGCTCATGGAGACTCAAAAGAGAACTAGATCTCCTGGAACTGGAGTGGTTGTGAGCCACCACGTGGGTGCTGGCACCCAAACCTGGGTCCTCTACAAGAGCAGCCAGTGCTCCTGACTTCTTAGCCTTAGCCTTCTCCCAGCCCTTAAAATAGTTTTGCTTTTCATGCCGAAACCTGTCTCCCTAAGCGTTGCCTTTGATTCCTCTCTCTCTTGCTCTCAACAGTTCTTTTCTAAAACCTTTCTGAAAGTATTTTCCTCACCATCTCCACACGACTCTCCTGTCCCCCAACTGCCCTCACATCCTTTCCTATGTTGCACCAAAGAAATCATTGTAAACATGAGACCATATTGGTTCTAATTCACCTGCAATAATACTTTGGCTGCTTACTATGACGTAGAAGACCTAACAGCTGCCTGCCTTTAATAACTCTAATGACTTTTTGTTGTTGTTTTCTGGAACCTATGGGATTTTGTATTTAAATATGTGCTACATGGTTTTTTTGGCTGTTATTTTTCTTTTGCAGTGCTAGGTATCCAACCCAAGGCTCTGCACATGCTAAACAAGTGACCTCCTCCTGTGCCCTATGAATTTACACAAGGGTTCTCTGTATAGCCCAGGTTATCCTCACACTGTGAGGAATTAGAGGCCTGTGCTATGATGTCCAGCTCCCTCTCACTCTAACCCAGACTAACCTGGAACTTACTGTGTAGCCCAGGGTAGCCTGGAACTGGTGGCAACATTCCTTCCATAATCTCCCAGGTTCTGGAATTAAAGACCACGCTTTTTTAGAGTAATTTGAGATTTGCTTCAGAATTAAGCTATCATCACAGAGATTCCTAGATATCTCTTCCCTGAGCATACGCACAGCCTCCTCCCTCATCAGCATCCCTCCCCAGAGCCTCACACCTGTCTGAGTCGGTGACCTGCAGTGTCACTCTCCAGCTCTCCTGAAGCTGCTTGTCATCCAGGTCTCAGCCTCAATCTCATCAGGAAGGCCTTTTCTCATCCTGAAACAGGAAACACACGAGCCTCCGCCCACTCTCATGTTGCCCTGTTTCATTGTCTTTGTCACTGTCTCCTAGTCTCCTTTCTCATTTGTTACTTACTGCTACCTACTGCTACCTACTTGGGAAAGGAGAAGAATTCTTCCTGGTTTATTGGTAAATCCTCAGTACCTAGCAGGAACTAGATACTACATTTATAAAAATAGCTGGATGTTGCACTGCATGGCTTTAGTGCCGGCACTCAGGAGGCAGAGGCAGGAGGATCTCTGTGAGACAGGGGCTCACCTGATCTACATAGCTAGTTCCAGACTGGCTTCAGCTGCATTGAGAACCTGTCTCAAAACAACAAAAATTGTTTTAATTTATTCTTTGGAAATTTCATCCATCTATACAATGTGTCTTGATCATACCCACCCCACACCCTCCTCCGGGAAATGCCCCCAGATGTGCCCCTCCCACCTTCATCTGTGCATGCATGTGCGCACATGTGTGTGTGTGTGTGTGTGTGTGTGTGTGTGTGTGTGAGATAAATCACTGCTGCACAAATCCATACAGGTGTGAAGCTCTGGGACTTGGACAGCATATTAGGGGCCACACCCCCAAAGAAAATCACTCTCGCAGGGCGTGGTGGTGCATGCCTTTAATCCTAGCACTTGGGAGGCAGAGGCAGGCAGATCTTTGTGAGTTCAAGGCCAGCCTGGTCTACAGAGTGAGTTCCAGGACAGCTGGGGCTACAGGGAGACCCTGTCTCAAAAAGACCAAAAAAAAAAAAAAAAAAATCACTCTCCTTTCCCCAGCAATCATCAGGTGCCAGTAGTGTGTCCCCTAGGGCTGGGGCCACACGAGCTCCTTCCCAGCCATGTTGGAAGATTGATTGGCTTGATCTTATCACTGCTGTGAGTTCATAGCACAAGGACCATGTCATCTAGAACACAGCGTTTCTCCCCATTCTGTCTCTTATATTCTTTCCACCCCCCTCTTCCACTTAAGCTTTTTCTTTTTTTGAGACAGGGTCTCCCTGTAGCCCCAGCTGTCCTGAATCTCACTCTGTAGACCAGGCTGGCCTTGAACTCACAGAGATCTGCCTGCATCTGCCTCCCAATTTCTAGGATTAAAGGCTTGCACCACCATGCACAGCCCATAAGTAACTTTTTTTTTGGGGGGGGGAGGTCTTTTTGAGACAGTGTCTCCCCGTATTCGGTTCTACCTGCTGTTCTGCCCAGCCCATTTCCGGCTCACACTGACCACTCAGCCTGAAGCTTCATCTCAGCAAACTTCCTGCTAGCCATACTTTGGGGTCTGCCTCATATTCACCATTTTGTGTGCCACCTCAGCCCTGGACCCCAGGGGTGTTACCCCCACCCAATACTCATACACAACAACTTGGCAACTCTGAATGCATTTAAATTTTAAGTCATTAGAGACAGGGACCACTGAGAAATGTGACAGAAGGTTGCCAGTCTTCTTGAAGGTTCAGCTCCTGGATGTCCCCTTCAAATGGTCGAGTCATTGGCTGATGCCACATCATGCAGCTGGTGGCGGAAGGAGAGTCGGGCTTTTCTGGTTAAGTAGGCACCAGCCCCTGGAGAGGGCAGCCCTCCTTCAGCCACAACAGGGGCTACAGCTGGGCTAGGATCTGGAGGGGAAGCAGGACCCAGGCCTAAAAGGGAAATTGGAGGCTGAAGAGGGGTTGGTGGTCAGGGTTCAATTTCCCATACCTCTCCCCACGGTTGAAGAGGAAAGAACGTAGAGAAGCCTGGGTGTGGTGATCACAGTGGGACCATGGAGAGGGGGCGTCTAGTGTAGAGCTGGTCTCCTGGGCTATGGCTTGAGCAGTGGCAAAGGGCTCCCCAAACCCTTTTCATATTTGAAAGCACACCAGGCTCGAGGCAGTGCTCTGCTGTCACCACCTTGACATCCTTGCATTTTTACCACCGGGCCCCACTTTCTCATTTTTGACTAGTCTCAGCCATGTCTTCAGCTAGTCCTGAGGAGACCGGAGAAATCCCCATCCCACCAAGGTCACAGGATTTTCTCCTTCGTTAGTTTGAGGGTTTGTCTTTCTCCCCCATGCCTGCCTGACAACCCCTTTCCGCCTGGTCACCCCCATACCTGTTCCTCTTTCAGTCCCCCGCTGTCTCCGGCACCCACACCATGGGAAACACCAAGCCCCCTTCAGACCCATCTCAACAGTGGAGGAGACTGGGATGTTGAGAAGGGCCAGGAGAGCCTCGGAGAGAGGGGTGTGGTTTCCAAGCCCCTCCACCGTGGGCAAGACTACCACTTAGCCTCAGACCGCCTGGTGATTATAGGCGCCAGGGGCTGGAGGGGGAAGAAGGGGGAGGAGAGAAGGGGTGAGGGAATATCCCCACTCAGATACTTATATCTTATACCCCCTTAATTTAGGGGTCCTCTAATCCCCAATGGAAAAGTAGTAGGATATTGGGTGGGAGAGGGAGACGGGGCGTGCATTTTGACACTGAAAACTCAGGAGAGCAATGGCCCACAATTTGGGGTCAGGCTAGACATTGCCAGGCATGAGGATTTGTTTTGTTTAGAATTTGGTTTTGGCATTGGGGGTCAAACCCAGGGCCTCCCATATAGAAGGCAAGTATGCTGTCACTGAGCTCCACGATGTCATCATTTTCTTTTCCTTCATTTTGTTTCGTTTTGTCTTTTTTTTTTTTTTTTTTTTTTTTTTTTTTTTTTTTTTTTGTCTTGAGAAATGGCCGTAGCTCCAGCTGTCCTGGAACTTCACCAATGTAGATCCAGGCCTGGCCTTGAACTCCACAAAGATGCACCTGCCTCTGTCTCCCGACTGCTGCTGGGATTGAAGGCATGCACCACCATGCCCGGCTCTTTTCCTTCTTTTGATTTATTTTTATTTTATTTGAGGATGAGAATTTGAAAGTGTCCAAGATATAAAAATTTGAAGAATACTCATTTTTAGCATGAAAAATTTTATCCAAAGACACATATTCTCATTAAATGATCTGGTAGCTCTTTGTTTGTTTGTTTGTTTGTTTGTTTGTTTGGTTGGTTGGTTTGGTTTTGGTTTGGAGGCAGGACCTGACCCAGGCTGAGATCTCCTGCCTCAGCCTCCCAGTACTAGCAACCACGGCAATACACCCACCCCCCTGGCTGTCCAGTAGCCGTCCCTTAGTGTGCATTCTTGCTTACTTGGTTGTTTCTTTCTTTTGCTGTATGGTTCTTTCTACAAAATATTTTCCAGCCGTTCCAAATTCTTGTTAAGCAGATTCTCCTGCGCACGCCTTTAATCCTAGCACTTGGGAGGCAGAAGCAAGCAGATTCTTTGTCGAGTTCAGCCAGCCCCTACCTGGTTTTTCCTACAGAGTGAGTTCCAGGACAGCTGGGACTACAGGGTAGAACCCTGTCTCAAAAGACAGGAGAGAAAGAGAGAGAGAGAGAGAGAGAGAGAGAGATGAGAGAGAGAGAGGTAGAGAGAGAGAGAGAAGAAAGAGAAGATGAGAGAGAGAGATTGATTTCTCCTGAGTGCTGGGACTATCAGGGCAGGGCCACTATACTTGTGCCCAAGTGCTTTTGTCCCTTTTCACTGAGATGGTTGTAATTGACTAATTATATTGTGTGCTGGGCAGATGCTAGGATGTCAACTCAGTAGCCAATGCCAAATCTAGACAAGTGGATAGGGTCTCCCTGTAGACTCCAGTGACCTGGTGGTACTTGCCTATGTAGACCGGCTGGCCTCGAATCTCACACAGAGCATCTCCTTGGTTCTCCCCTCTCCTAATGTGGGATTAAAAGAGTAAACCGGCAATACTTAGTGGATATTTTTAAGATATTGTCATTAGCCTGTTTTTAGAGATAAGGAAAGGGAGTCACTAAGAGTCAAGGTGACTTGCCCAAGGTCAAATTGGCATTTGCCCAGAGCAGAACTGGTACCTCTTCAACCCCACTCCAAGTCAATGTGACTCTAGAATCTACTCCACTAACTACCACTCTGAGCTTCTCAACTGTGTCAGCCATTGATGTCAGCCAGGTCTCTGGTGGCCAGGCTGGCACTTCAGGTCCTGAGCCCTAGGGTAGAAAGCTGTCAATACTAATAATCGTCTTCTTTTTTTAAATTTAATTATTTTGTATGTGTATGAATGTACTGTCTCCATGTATGTTGGTGCACCCAATGTCATACACATGTAGCGGAGATCAGAAGAGGGATCGGTGATTCTCCCCTGGAACTGGAGATAAAGACGGTTTGTCACAGCTGCCATGTGGGTGCTGGGGTCAAACCCGGGTTCTGAAAGAGCAGTCGCGCTCTTAACCACTAGGCCATCTTCCAGCCCTCTAACATCTTTTCTAGAAGGATGTCATAACATGGGGTGCGTTATTAAGCACAATTAGTTGTTCTGTACTTAGAAATCCAGTAGGTTTGGTTGTTTATTTTTTTTTATTTTTGCAGTGCTGAAGCTGAACCCATGGGCCTAATGTAATATTTGGTAAGGCTCTCTATCACGTGAGCATAAACCGGCAGGCATGTTTGGTGGGGGTGAGATGGAGGGTTTGGTAAGTTTGGTTTAGGCATGAAGGATAATGGGAGGCCAGCCGGGATGCGCATGGGCGACGGACAGGCGGAAGAACGAGGAGAGGAGAGCCCATAGCACGGTTGTGCGTAGTCCTCTCACCCGATTAATAACTCCCCTGTCTATGGGTAGTACAAGCACATTGCAACCTTGAGACTAGGGGTGACAGTATCGTCCACCCTCTTCGAAGTGGCAAGGAGATTCTATCCACGCATTAGGAGGACGTACCATTATTCCTGCTTGCATTCCCTTCCCTCCGCGATCTTCCTACCTTCGTTCTCTCTCGTGCTCTTTCGGTTTCTTCCTTATCTTGCCTATTCTTCCTTATCTTGCCTCCTTCTTCGATTCCATAAATATCATCTGCACTTCTCACTCCATACACACATGCTGGGTTTTCACTCTTGCTCACGTGATACGAGCAGCTTTACCATATATATACATTAGGTTCTCGGGTTCCAACTCTATTCACCTGCGAAATTTCAAATAAAATTTAATTATGAATAACACAATTACAAAGTCCTGCATGTGCCGATTCGATAAGAGACACTACAGCTAAAAATGGCACAACTAATATTTACTTGGGTGAGCTTCTAGAAAGACAGCGACAAGCACTTGCCCTAGTGCCTGGGTCCATCACGACTAAAGATCCCTTTTATCCTATCGAAAAACGAATAGATCAAAATAACGAGGAGCCTCGCAGAGAGAAAGAGCTCTCTACACTGAAGAGTAATGTGAGTACAATGCGCTCGAGCAATGATCGAATATTCAGAGAGCCCACATCTTTCGGGGCCTATACAATTCCATGAAGTTTCGTGCTGTTCCGAGGTCCAGCACCCCACATGGCGTGGATGCGGTTGCAACGCACTTATATCCGAGCAACCTTGGCGATGTACTACGAGACCAGGCGGTCCAATCTTTCCGTAGAGGTGCAAAGTGCGCAGCACTGCGTCCTTACCCCTCGTGAGTTCCAGGGAACCATGCTTCGTGGCACGCATAGGCACGACTTCGTTATGGGATCATGGGTAAATCACACATACCCCGACACTAAGAGAGACAGTTACATTAACAATAACACCAAAAAAACAATTTCCACAACTGAAATATAAACTAGACCAAATTGAGAATACATAACATGTGTGTAATCATCACCCCAAATGAGAGTATCAGATATTTCATATATCAGATATGTGCACAAGAATTGATGTGTTGTAGTAAGTTGTATTGTGTACTAGTGTTAACAATGTGGTGTGAGACGTAGCATGCACAGTGTATACCTAGCTAGACTCCCAATCAGCCATGGGGCCGCTTACTTACGCTATTGTTTGACTTGGGATCTTAACACCTTACTGTGTGTAAAAATGCACAAAGTTCCTCTTGAGAAACCTATTATCTTAGATGATTGCGGTGGGGGCTACACCTGGTGCCAACCAGCATGTGTGGTAGGTACAGACAACCGGAAATGCAGACCTTTGCTGAGAGCTCCCTTCTCGTCTAACACAAATCGGGGCCCTGGATGACTGAATGTAGTAAGAAGGCAGAGCAAGCTCTAGAGTGGGGCTCGCAGAGCATGCTTTTACCGTTTAGCTGTGGGGTCATGCTCGCTGACTCACTTGCCACCTGAGATTTCTTTTTTATGAGAGACACGCGTCTCTTTATCTTGGACACTGCTGGACGTACAGCTGGAGAGTTTGGCTAGATGTTTGGACCAGCAGGCGTCACCGGATAAAACAACTCCTCTAATGCGTTCTGTCTTCACCCAGGTGAACGGGGTTCCAGTATGCAGCATCCACAAACATGGCCCTAGGCTTTGTGGTGGTTGCGGGTGTATACTCCTGTGGGAGTGCTAGCAGTAGCCCACTGAACCATTCTCCGATACCGTCCCCGATGTTGGTGTAAGTGGGTGCTGAGGATCTCTGCAACCTCCTATGGTTCTCCTCTTTGTGTGTGTGTGCAGGCATGCACAATAACACAGGGCTACTGTATCTCGACAGAAAGCTCGTCACTCCACCAGTCTCCCCTGATGACAGATACTATATCTCACTTAAGAATTCACCCCTTTTGGAGCTATAGAAGGGCATATCCAAGCGTGTAGTGGAATGTAACACAGTCTCCAGAAATACTAAGAATCAGAATTCGCGCTAATCCACTAAGCTCATTCGTGGTGGAATGGGTAGAAGCCAATATCCTATCCAAGTTGGTATGGGCAAAGATGATGCAAAATTCTTCAATGGTGAGGATAGAACACAAGCTGTGGCTCATTTACTTAAATTGTATAAGAATCGCCCTTGACCAAATAAAGAAAAAGCTTGGCACGTCGGGCTACTGGTACACACTTATGCATATCCGTGAATAGTCAAAGGTTCTCACCACCACCACGCCTTATATCCGTACAGCACTGGACTTACGGGAGACCTCTGATCTCACTGTCTGATGGTGAGCGCAAGTGAGCGGCCCATGAGCATGAGATGACATCGCACAGTATTCTGCATCTTGCTCCAGGGCACCATGATAATTAGTCAATTAACAACCATTCTCGATTGTTACAAAAAGGGACAAAGCACGTTGGGACACAGTTACTCTCGGTCTATGGCAGCAGCAGTAGTGCTCAGTACTCAGCTGGGGGTCTAACAGTGGAGAGACCCCCTGTATCCGACAAAGCCATAAGAAAAATAAGAAAACAGAATTAAATGGAAAATTCAAGAAACAAACATACACACAAAACATCCAAAATTTCCATGAATTTCCCCCTTATCCTTTGCGGTCGCTGTGAAAGCCTACAGTCTCAGCGTGCTTAAGCGAGCACTCGTCACTCCTGCCTCTTTCGCCAGATCGACTGCGGTGTGGCTCTGTTCGATCTCCCAGCACCCACATGGCAGCAAGAACATTCTCTAACTCCAGTTTCAGGGCTCTGACACCCCTCTTCTGACCTCCACAGCATGCATCTAGATGCCATCCTCTACCGCTGTGCAGACGTACACTCATACACATATACACAAAAAAATCAATTTCTCCTTCTTCTCTGCAAGGGTCCCCTTAAATCTTGAGGTCAGTCTTTTTCTGTGTGTCATTCGTACACTGGCCGGGTCCAGTCGAACTACTGATCGACTTCTTTGTTACTTTACAAGATTGCTTTTTGTCTGTTATTTAGAGACATCGTCTATACACAACATGTATAGTCGTGAAACAATAGTATCTTTGTGTTTCTCAGCTTCTTTTCACGACCTTATCGGTTTTGTCGAATTCAGTACTATGTACCATCAGG
This sequence comes from Rhizomys pruinosus, assembly GCA_009823505.1. Lineage (NCBI taxonomy): Eukaryota > Metazoa > Chordata > Mammalia > Rodentia > Spalacidae > Rhizomys > Rhizomys pruinosus. The sequence goes on along the minus strand of VZQC01003946.1, from coordinate 319,278 downwards.
CTGGTCACTATGTGGAATCTCCTTGTAAACCAACTAACATAAAAGATTTCTCACCTCTTGTCTTTTACAGTCACATGACCACATCTCTGTGGTTTCATAAACTGAATTGCACAGTTAAGGATAACAATACAACTATACTAATATGGCGTTTCAGATCGTCCCAATTTAACCTCATGATGAATCCAATCTATGGAACCCTTGCACTTACGAGAGGCTGGAAGAGAAATGGCTCATTGGGAAGTAAGGTTACACAGAACAGAACTGGGATAAGATTTTTGTGGTCGAGAGACCATAGACAGCAAAGAAGAAAACAAGTGAACCGCTAGAGTATTGAATATTGTGCAACTAGGTGACTTCCGCAATAGAGCTACTCGAGGCGGCCAACGACTGGCAGCTATTGAACCCAAGGGCGTTTCACAAGACTCGCAAGTTGTGCCTAGGGGGTGTGGAATTGCCCTGTGGAAACACGTTCGCTAGTACTGGGGAAGGCTCTAGGCCAGGAGATCTCAGTTCCTGCGTCCTCGGTCGAGGTCCATCGTCCTCGAAGAGCAAGGAAAACCACAATCCGAAAACGTGCACACCTTAACCACCATGCACTATCAGGAAATAACATTCCAAATAACCATATAAAAATCAAATAATTTTTTGGGGACTGAGAGATGCGCATAAAGCAGGCAAACTAAATGAAGTTAGAGTTGGGGCCCTGGAGCTCCAGAATCATTTTACAATGAGACAGTTTACCAGAGTGAGTTGCCCGGTTTGGATAGATTCGAAATATTTCTTATGTGCCCATTGAAAACCAATGATGTATCTTTCTATCTATCATATGANAGAGAGAGAGAGAGAGAGAGAGAGAGAGAGAGAGAGAGAGAGAGAGAGAGAGAGAGAGAGAGAAAGAGAGAGAGAGAGAGAGATTGATTCTCCTGAGTGCTGGGACTACAGGGCAGGGCCACTATACTTGTGCCCAAGTGCTTTTGTCCCTTTTCACTGAGATGGTTGTAATTGACTAATTATATTGTGTGCTGGGCAGATGCTAGGATGTCATCTCATGTCAGCCATGCCAAATCTAGACAAGTGAGATAGGGTCTCCCTGTAGCTCCAGCTGACCTGGTGGTACTTGCTATGTAGACCAGGCTGGCCTTGATCTCACAGAGCTCTCCTTGGTTCTCCCTCCTTAGTGCTGGGATTAAAGAGTACACCAGGCAATACTAGTGATATTTTAAGATATTGTCATTAGCCTGTTTTTAGAGATAAGGAAAGGGAGTCACTAAGAGTCAAGGTGACTTGCCCAAGGTCAAATTGGCATTTGCCCAGAGCAGAACTGGTACCTCTTCAACCCCACTCCAAGTCAATGTGACTCTAGAATCTACTCCACTAACTACCACTCTGAGCTTCTCAACTGTGTCAGCCATTGATGTCAGCCAGGTCTCTGGTGGCCAGGCTGGCACTTCAGGTCCTGAGCCCTAGGGTAGAGCTGTTCAAATACTATATCGTCTTTCTTTTTTAAATTTAATTTATTTTGTATGTGTATGAATGTACTGTCTCCATGTAGGTTTGTGCACCCATGTCATACAATGTAGCGGAGATCAGAAGAGGAGATCGGATTCCCCTGGAACTGGAGATAAAGACGGTTGTCAGCTGCCATGTGGGTGCTGGGGATCAAACCCGGGTCTCTGAAAGAGCAGTCGGCGCTCTTAACCACTAGGCCATCTCTCCAGCCCCTATATCATCTTTCTAGAAGGATGTCATAACATGGGGTGCGTTATTAAGCACAATTAGTTGTTCTGTACTTAGAAATCCAGTAGGCTTTGTTGGTTTATTTTTATTTTATTTTTGCAGTGCTAGAGTTGAACCCCAGAGCCTAATGTATATTTGGTAAGCTCTCTATCACTGAGCATAAACCCAGCATGTTTTGGTGGGGGTGGATATTTTTTAAGCTAGGATTGCATGTAGCCCAGGCTGTCCTCAAACTCTATGTAGTCAAGCATACTGCCTCCACCTCTCAAGTGCAGGGATTATCGGTGAGGACTACCACACCTGCTTGCTTCCTTCCCTCTTTCCTTCCTTCTTTCCTCTCCTTTCTTTCTTCCTTTCTTCCTTTCTTCCTTTCTTCCTTCCTTCCTTCGTTCCTTCGTTCCTTCCTTCCTTCCTTCCTTCCTTTCTTTCTTTCTTTCTTTTTTGTAAATTGTGCTGGCCGTGATAGAACACCTCTAAAATGCAGCATTACTTGGGTGACTGAAGCAGAAAGATTGCTGCCTGGGCCACACACTAAGACCTTATCTCAAAAACAAAACAACAACAACAAAACTTACTGAAACTAAGTGTACATATTATGAATACCCACATCTTCTCCTATACAATTCCATGAATTCTCGGCCGGGCGTGGTGGTGCACGCCTTTAATCCTAGCACTTGGGAGGCAGAGACAGGCGGATCTTTGTGAGTTCAAGGCCAGCCTGGTCTACAGAGTGAGTTCCAGGACAGCTGGGACTACAGGGAGACCCTGTCTCAAAAAGACCAAAAAAAAAAAAAAAAACAATTCCATGAATTCTGCCAAGTACATACAGTGTGTAATCATCACCCCAAATGAGAGTATCAGATATTTCATATATCAGATATGTGCATATGTGTGTGTGGTATATGTATGTGTACATGTTCATGTGGGTGTGAGTGTGCATGCACATGTATACAGAGGCCAAGTTCAGAGGCCATTCGCTATTGTTCTTGATCTTATAACTTTTTATTACATTTTTAAAATTTATTTTGTTGGGGGGGCTACACCTGTGCCACAGCATGTGTGGAGGTCAGAGGACAACTTGCTGGAGTCCCTTCTCGTCTAACACCATGGGGCCCTGGAGACTGAATTCAGGCAGGCAGCCTTGGCCGCAGGCATCTTTACCTACTGGGTCATCTCGCTGGCCACTTCCACCTTATTTTTTGAGACAGGGTCTCTTTACTGAACCTGGATCTCACAGATTTGGCTAGACTGGTTGGCCAGCAGGCTCCAACAATCCTCCTATCTCTGTCTCCACCAGGGAAGGGGTTCCAGATGCACATCACCATGCCTGGCTTTGTGTGGTGCGGTGTATACCTGTGGGAGTGTGCGTACCCACTGAACCATCTCCTCAGTCCCCAAGAGTGGTGTATGTGGATGCTGAGGATCTGAACCCAGGTCCTCTTGTCTGTGCAGCAAGCACTCTGTCCACAGAGCCGTCTCCCCAGTCCTGAGACAGTCTATCACTTAAGAATTCCCCTTTTGGAGCTAGAAGATATCAAGCTGAGTGAAGTAACACAGTCCCAGAAAAACAAAGAACGAATGGTATCCCTCATCTGTGGATGCTAGCACCAATTACCTAATTGTATGGCAAAATGAGCAATGTCAATGTGATCTGAAAACAACTGTGCTCTTATATTGTAGAATCCCTTAAAAAATAAAGAAAAAGCTGGGCGTGGTAGCGCACGCCTTTAATCCTAGCACTTGGGAGGCAGAGGCAGGCAGATCTTTGTGAGTTCAAGGCCAGCCTGGTCTACAGAGAGAGTTCCAGGACAGCTGGGGCTACAGGGAGACCCTGTCTCGAAAAGACCAAAGAAAAAAAGAAAAAAAATTAAATGGAAAATTCAAGAAACAAACATACACACACACACAAAAAAGAATTTCCCTTATGGGGCTGGAAAGACAGTTCAGCGGTTAAGAGCACTGACTGCTCTTGCAGAGGACCGGGGTTCGATTCCCAGCACCCACATGGCAGCTAAGAACCATCTTTAACTCCAGTTCCAGGGGAATCTGACACCCTCTTCTGACCTCCACAGCAGTGCATAGATGCACCAACCTACGTGCAGACTGTACACTCATACACATAAAAAAAAAAAATTTCCCTTATGAAGAGTCCCTTAATAGGCAGTTTCTGTGCATTCCCTGCCTCAGGCAACTACTGATCTGATTTTATTACTATCAAATGTTTTTGTCTGTTTTAGAACTTCATAAAAATGAAATCCTGCAATAGTATTTGTGTCCAGCTTCTTTCAGCTTAGTGGTTTTGCGATTCATCTATGTTAACCATTCATGTGGTTTTGTAAACCAGACTATACATAAATTTCACCCTTTTAAGACATACAATTCTGTGGTTTTTACTATATTCACAGTTACATAACCATCACAACTAATTTTAGATTTCCATTACCTTCAAGAAACCCTTGCACTTGGGGCTGGAGAGATGGCTCAGTGGTTAACAGCACTGGTTGCTCTTTCGGAGGACCTGAGTTTGATTCCCAGCACCCACATGGCAGCTATGAACCAACTTCAACTCCAGTTCCAGGGGATCTGACACCCTCTTCTGACATCCTCGGGCACTGCAGGACATGAGTGCACTTACATGCCTGCAGGGAATACATTCATACATATAAAATAATTTATTGGGGGCTGAGAGATGGCCTAGCGGTTAAGAGTGCCGACCACTCTTCCAGAGGATCCGGGTTCGATCCCCAGCACCCACATGGCGGCCAAGAACCGTCTGAAACTCCAATTCCAGGAGAACTCCAGTTCCAGGGGAATCCGACACCCTCTTCTGACCTCCGCAGCATTGCACGACACGGGTGCACAAACTTGCATGCAGACAGTACATTCATACACATACAGAAATAAATAAAATTAAATAAATAAATAAATAAAATAAAAATAAAAAAATAAAATAATTTATTAGGAGGCAGAGGTAGGAGGATCTCTGAGTTCAAGGCCAGCCTGTTCTACAAAGTGAGCACCAGACCAGCTGGGACTAAAGGGAGACCCTGTCTCAAAAATACCATAAAAATAATAATAATAATTTTAAAATCATAAATAAAATTTAAAAAAAGAAACACTTGTACTAACTCAAAGTCATTCCCCATTCCTCCATCCTAGTTTTCACCAGCCACTAATGGAATTCCTATTTCTGTGGACTTTTAATTTTACCATATTTTTTTTTTTTTTTGAGACAGGGTCTCCCTATAGTCCCAACTGGCCTGGAACTCATTCTATAGACCACACTAGCCTTGAACTCACAGAGATCCACCTGCCTCTGCCTCTATGAACTTTTGAAATTCTGAACATTTCACATTGTGATGGTTAATTTGATGGTCAACTTGACTGTGTTAAAAAAACAAACACCTTGCTTGGCTGGCGTGGTGGCATATGCCTTTAATCCCAGCACTCAGGAGGCAGAGGCAGGAGGATCTCTGTGAGTTAAAGGCCAGCCTGGTCTACATAGAGAGTTCCAGGACAGTTAGGGCTGCAGGGAGACCCTGTCTCAAAAAGACAAACAAACAGACAAACAAAAAAAAAAAAAACCACACCTTTGTTTCTGTGGGGATGTTTCCAGAGAAGAGTTTGTTTTGTTTATTATTATTTTAAAATTATATATGTATATGTGTGTGTGTGTGGGTTTGTACATGTGTGTACAGTGCTGGAGTTCCAGGTGCTGTGAGCCAAGCTGCCTGGTCCTCTGGAAGAGCAGTGTGAGCTCTCAACTGCTGAGCCATCTGGTTTAATTTTTTGAAACAGAATTTCACTCTGTAATCCAGGCTGGCCTCAAATTTAACAATGATCCTCCTGCCTCAGCCACCTCTCCCTAGTGCTAGGATTATAAGTGTGAACCACTACTCCTGCTATCCAGAAAGGTTTGACTAAGAAGGAAACACCGGGCTGGAGAGATGGCCTAGTGGTTAAGAGCGCCGACTGCTCTTGTAGAGGACTCGGGTTCGATCCCCAGCACCCACATGGCAGCTAAGAACTGTCTGTAACTCCAATTCCAGGAGAACTCCAGTTCCAGGGGAAGCCGAGACCCTCTTCTGACCTCCGAGGCATTGCACGACACAGGTGCATAGACCTGCATGCAGACAGTACATTTATACACATACAAAAATAAATAAAATTAAAAAAAAATTTTTTTTTAATTAAAAAAAAACATTTAAAAAAAAGAAGGGAACACCATCCTGAATGTGGATGGCGCGATCTCATGAGCTGGGGTCCTGGACTGAATGAAAATGGAAAAAGGAGGCAGCAGAGCACCAGCACTGCTGTTTCTCTGCTACTCGATTTACTCAGATTTGAACAAGCAGCTTGCCAAACCCTCCCTTCTGGGATGAACTGTATTCCCTTAAAGTGTGTGTGTGTGTGTGTGTGTGTGTGTGTGTGTGTGTGTGTGTGTGAGAGAGAGAGAGAGAGAGAGAGAGAGAGAGAGAGAGACTACCTTTAAATTTAAATTGCGTTCTGTCTGGCATTTGATCACAGCCATGTATCTTGTAATACACAGCTTTTTGTCTGATTTCTTTCACTTAGAACATTTTCAAGGTTCATCCCAGTTGGGAGTAGCCGTATCAATGCATAGTTTTATTTGATGGCTGAATAGTATTGCACGTAGAGCACTGTCTTGTCCTCACTTTTGGCTACTAAGAACAATGCTGCTGTGAACATCTGCCCACTCACTTCTTTCTTTGAATGTATGTCTTTTCAAATTTTTATTGCATTTATTATTTATTATGTGTAGTGACATGCATGCGAAGGTGCAAAGACAGCCTCTAGGGGTCGATTCTCTCCTTTCACCTGATGAGTTTCAAGAACCAGACTCAAGCTCTCAGCTTCGGCAGCAGAGGCCTTTACTTGCTGAGACATCTTGCTGACCTGTTTTTATTTCTCTTGAGTATCTACCTAGAATTGCAATTGCTTGGTCATATGGTAACTCTGTATTTAACCTTTTTTAAATTTATTTTATTTTATTTTTTTTTTATTTTTGTATGTGTATGAATGTATTGTCTGCATGCAGGTCTGTGCACCCGTGTCGTGCAATGCCGCGGAGGTCAGAAGAGGGTCTCGGATTCCCCTGGAACTGGAGTTCTCCTGGAATTGGAGTTACAGACGGTTCTCAGCCGCCATGTGGGTGCTGGGGATCGAACCCGGGTCCTCTGCAAGAGCGTCGGTGCTCTTAACCGCTAGGCTTTTTAAAAGTTGAGTGGGGCTGGAGAGATGGTTCAGTGGTTAAGGGCACTGGCAGTTCTTGCAGGCAACCCAGGTTTAGTTCCCTGCGCCCACGTGGAGGCAGCTAACTGTCCTTAACTTCAGTTCCAGGGCATCTTAAGTCCTCTTCTGGCCTCCTCCGGCATTGCATGCATGGATGCGCTTAAAAACAAGCAAACATTCATACACATAAAATCAAAAATGATTTAAAGACTTCGTTTTTATTTTACATGTATAAGTGCTCTGCTTGTATGTATGCAAGTGCACCACTTGCCTGCCTGGTGCGGGAGGAGGCCAAAAGAGGGTGCTGGGTTCCCTGGAACTGTGGATAAGGACAGGTGTTAAGTCACCGCACTGGAAACCAAACCCGGTCCTCTACTAGAGCAGCCAGGGTACTTAACTACTGAACCATTTCTCCAGCACCAGCAATATGATTGTTTTTTAATTATCAAAAGACTTGGCCAAGCCAGGTGTGGTGGTTCAAGCCTTTAATCCTAGCACTCGGGAGGCAGAGGCAGGCGGATCTTTGTGAGTTCAAGGGCCAGCCTGGTCTACAGAGTGAGTTCCAGGTCAGCTGGGGCTACAGAAAGACCCTGTCTTGAAAAGACCCCCCCCAAAAAAAACTTGGCCAGATACCTTATAATATATATTAATAAATATCCAGTAAGCATATGAAATATGGTCAACATTAATATGCAGAGCTGTGAAAATAAAGTTGCAAGGACATACCTAATACATCTTTTAGAATAGGTACCACCAAAGATCTATAGTGTTAAATGTCTACTATGCTATGGAATTACCAGACATTGATTTTTTTTTTTTTTTATCTTTTCGAGACAGTGTCTCCCTGTACTCCCAGCTGTCCTGGAACTCACTCTGTAGACCAGGCTGGCCTTGAACTCACAAAGATCCGTCTGCCTGTGCCTCCCAAGTGCTAGGATTAAAGGCGTGCGCCACCACACCCGGCAGTCTCAACCCTGTTTTGGGCTGGTGAGATGGCTGGATGGTTAAATACGCACTGCTCAGGCTTTGAGTTCTGCTGCCAGCACCCATGTCGAGTGGCTCACAACCACTTCTAACTCCAGCTCCAGGGCTCTGACCCCCTCGTCTGGCCTCTTTTATTTTTTTTAATTAAAAAAAATTTTTTTTGGTCTTTTCGACACCTGTAGCCCCAGGTGTCCTGGAACTCACTCTGTAGACCAGGCTGGACTTGAACTCACAGAGATCCGCCTGCCTCTGCCTCCCAAGTGCTAGGATTAAAGGCGCGCGCCACCACACCCGGCTCTCAACTCACAATCCTTAGCCACCTTCTCCCTAGTGCTGGGATTACAAGCCTGCACCAGGAAGCCCGCCTCCAGATAGTGAGTGCCTTGTAAATTAAACATATACATGATGCCCCAGTAGTTTGATTCTAGCTATTTACTGAAAATAAATTAAAACACATTCTCGGGGCTGGAGAGGTGGCCTAGCGGCCAAGAGCGCCAACAGCTCTTGCAGAGGACCGGGGTTCAATCCCCAGCACCCACATGGCGGCTGAGAACCGTCTGTAACTCCAGTTCCACGGGAATCCGACACCCTCTTCTGACCTCCGCGGCATTGCACGACACGGGTGCACAGACCTACATGCAGACAGTACATTCATACACATAAAAAAAATAAATAAAATTAAAAAAAAAACATTCTCAAAAAGATTGGTGCAGAAATGTTTCGCAGAGCGTTATACCCAAAAGACAGAAACTAAAAACAACTCAAATGTTTATCAGGAAGAAACCTGGGGGCCTCGGGGAAGGGGGAGAGAAGTCGAGACAGACGACTCAAGAGAGTTGCTAAGGACATGAAGTTTTCACTAGCTGGAATTTACAGGAGTGCAGGTTTACAGACCGATTTGCTACTGTACTCGCAGCGTCTGGCGAAGAGCAAGTGCCCAGTAAATGTTTTGTGAATGAAGAAAATAATGCAGTTTCTCATACAGCAACAAGCTTGCAGCCATCCTCGTTCTTCCGGCCTTTCATTCTTATTCCCTTACATCCACAAACGCTATCAGGAGGAGGCCCAGCCCGGAGGCACCGGCTAGCCCTAGCCCTGAAGGCGCGTCCTGCCGCATCGGAAGCACGGTCCGCGGCCAGAAAACCCAAAGCCCGCACACAGCGGAGGAATGTGAGCCGCATCGAGCGCACGCTGCGGTGCGCAGGCAGGGCTCGCACCGACGATGCTGGACAGCCCCGCGGACCCCGCCGGCCCCTCACCCGCCAGACCGCGCCCAGGGTCTGGGTGGCCCCGGGGGTGGGCGGGCTCCGCGGGGGAGTGGGCGGGACGCAGGGCGGGCAGGCGGTGGGGGCGGGACCGGACTGACGCGGCTCCCTAGAGGTGAGGTCGGGTCCGTCCCGCCCCCGAGGGCCGACACCGTGCCCCGGCCCCGCCCCCGCCCCGGCCCGCTGGGGTGTGGGCTCTGGCTCCGGCTGAGTTCTGCTCCCAGTGCTCGCGAACCCTCGCGGGGGCCCGCAGCCACAGGGAGGGGACCCGGGAGCAGGCGCCGCAGAGGTCCCGGGCTCCGGAAACCGGGTGGGGACACAGACCAGCCTAAGCTGCCGGGTCGTCTGACTCAGCTGCACGCCCAGATTTTGGGGTTTCTCTCCCAGGCGCCGGGCGGGTAAGTTCCTCATTCCCGCCGGGACCCCTGCTTCCAGCCGGCCTGGCCTGGCTTTGAGCCTCGCTGTCCCCGAAGTCTCTGTACCACGCGGGCTCCTTCCCTCGGATTCTGCCTTGCCCAGTTCGAGGCCATCCCAGCCTGGTTAGGTGTTTCCTCCGGCCCTGGATGCGGAATGTGAGGCGGGATTGAGGGTCTCTGGGTGGAGAACTGAGGGAGGGGATGGCGGCTGCAGGGAGGTTACAGGGGCGTCGGTCTGTAGTCACGGAGATTGGGAGTCCCTGGAATAAGGAATGAGGAAGATGAGGACCATGGGAGACAGGGGGCTGTGGGTATTAGGATGGGGAGTGGGTTCTTCTCTAGGGTAAGAGGCTTGAGGCTTTCTCGTATTCCTAGGATGACAGCAACCCAGAACCCTTTCCCCTATGGGGACTACCTGGACTCCAGCCAATTGCACATGGAGCCTGATGAGGTTGACACTCTGAGGGAAGGAGAGGACCCAGGTACACAGGGAGTGGCCCCCCAGACAGGGGAGGACAGGAGGCTAGGGCTCCTGTGGTCTACACCTCTGGGCTTTCTTTCTTCCCAGCTGACCGAATGCATCCCTTCCTGGCCATCTATGACCTTCAGCCTCTCAAAGTGCACCCCTTGGTGTTCGCCCCCGGGGTCCCTGTCATAGCCCAGGTGGTGGGCACTGAAAGATACACCAGTGGATCCAAGGTAGCTGAGCTGGTACCACAGAGAGTGGGAGAGGAAAGTCTAGCCAGAGTGGAGGGCTGGGATTGGCCAGAGGACAAGACTTGAGGTTTTCATGCCCCCAGGTGGGAACCTGTACTCTGTATTCTGTCCAATTGAGTCACGGTGATTTTACATGGACCACCAAAAAGAAATTCCGGCACTTCCAAGAGCTCCATCGGGACCTCCAGAGACACAAAGTCTTGATGAGTCTGCTCCCTCTGGCTCGGTGAGTGGGACCGGAGTCCTTCCTGTGAAGGACAGGTGCCCCTCATCCAGAGGTAGCTACCACTCCTGTCTGCCTGTCTCACCCTTAAGCTACAACCTTTCCTTCTCTCCCCAGCTCTGTGCTGGCCCCTCCTGGTTCCCCAGGAAACGTAACCTACTTGGTTCTCTCTGTCCATAGCTCTGTTACAATATCTTGGGCTGGATGCCCAAAAAGTCCTTAGCAACCACCCTCCTCCATTCCCAGGGCAGGAAGCCTTTCTTCTGCCAGCCTCCAGGCTTCCTCCCTCCTCCAAGGTTCTGGGTCCAGTTGTTCAGGCATGTAGCCTGCCCTCTCTTCCCTGAGCCTTGTCCCAACACTTCTACAGCTTTGCCAATTTACCCTCCCGAGAGGCAGCCAATGAAGAAATTCCCTCCCTACCCCGAGGAAGTCCTGAGGGCTCCACCAGACATGCAGCCAGCAAACAGGTATGACCAAACATCGGGTCCTCTATAAAGGTGTGGAGTATGCAAAAGGCCCCGGCCTCATCCGTCTCTCCTTCCCCTTTTCAGAAATACCTGGAGAATTACCTCAACCACCTCCTGACCATGTCTTTCTACCGTAACTACCATGCCATGGTAAGATCCAGGGTCTGGATGCCTGAACAACTGGCTTGTGAAGTAGATCAAGATCACTAGACCTCCGCCCCCCTCAGGGGACAAAAAGGCAGAGTTAATAGTGGTTGAAGGGCTACAAGCTAAGCCTCCCTCTGAGCCTGTTTCTCCCTCTGCAGACAGAGTTCCTGGAAGTCAGTCAACTCTCCTTTATCCCAGACCTTGGTTCCAAAGGACTGTGAGTGTGGGAAGCCCTCGCCCAGCCTTCTGCAAGCATCGCTCCCCATCCCCCTGCTTGAGAACTAGGCAAGTAATGCAGGTGTCTGGAGACCCCATCCACATCTCCTCGATGATCCCTGCAGGGAAGGGGTCATCCGGAAGCGCTCAGGAGGGCACCGTGTTCCTGGCCTCACCTGCTGTGGTCGAGACCAAGTTTGTTATCGCTGGTCCAAGAGGTGAGGGAGCTCGGCAGGGAGCAGTGGGTGGATGTGGAGAGGCAGGTGTGGAGGACTGGGGGAACACATGGCACCTTCCTACTCTAGGTGGCTCATAGTGAAGGACTCCTTCCTGCTCTACATGCGCCTGGAGACTGGCACCATCTCATTTGTTCAGCTTTTTGACCCTGGCTTTGAAGTCCAGGTTGGGAAAAAGAGCACAGAAGCACGATATGGAGTGCGGATTGACACCTCCCACAGGTGAGGACTCCCTGCCACAAGGCCAGTCTGTGGCCCCAAGGGGAGTTGAACAGCAGAGACCATCGGGGACAGGAAGGCTTTTCAACTCCTCTTCCCCTGCTCCAGCCACAGTTTTGAATCAGGGAACTAATCCTGCCATATACTTAGGATACTCAGTGTAAGGGCTAGAGAACTGGGCCTTAGCATCAGGCTGGGGAAAGGCTCCCAATAAAAGACATGGAACCACGTGTGGTAGCGCACACCTAATTCCAGCCCTTGGAAAGCTGGGGCTGGAGGATTGTAAGTTGGAGGCCAATTTAGGCTACTTAGTGAAACTGTCTTTAAAAGAGGGGAGAAAGAGAAGGGGAAGGGAAGAGAAGGAAAGGAAGCTAAACTTCCTTTATCCATTCAACAAACTTTGAGTACCTACTACAATACTGGTCACTGGGAACCCAATTATGAATAAGGCAGCCTGATTAAGGGCTGATTAATGGAGGAAGTAGGAAAAGGTGATAGCCCAAAGAGGAGGCTCTCTGGGCACACCCATAGCTGTGGAGGATAGAGATTAGTAGTTCATCTTCTTGTTCCTGGCCAGGTCCCTGATTCTCAAGTGCAGCAGCTACCGGCAGGCACGGTGGTGGGGCCAGGAGATCACTGAGCTGGCGCAGGGTCCAGGCAAAGACTTTCTACAGCTGCACCGGCACAACAGTTATGCCCCACCCCGGCCTGGCACCTTGGCCCGGTGGTGAGACCTGATGCCCTTTCTGAGTTTATGTATGACTTTCGTGACCATCTTGGTATTCTTGATCCTCTCTTCTATCTCCTCTGACATCAGTGATTCTACTTCCATATTTCTAATCTCTCTGGCCCGCTGACCTCTTAACCACATTGATTTTTCTGATTTTCCTGCTCTCCTAACTTGGCAGTCTCCCCTGCCCTCTTACCTCTCTGATTCTTATGACCATTTTAACTGCAGGAGCCTTTCTGCATAAATCCCTTCAAATTTCTCTTGATTTGTTAAATACTAAGCATTATTGGTATGTGCTCAGTCCAGTACTGGCAATAAGACACAGGCTTCTCTGGTTTAGTGATCTCATTGTAAAACAATGTGAAGTTGCTACACCGATGGTAGACACGGGGAAGGGTGTACAGAGGGGAGCATCTGCTCCAGGAATGGAAGGTCAAGACAGGCTTCCAGAAGGTGTAGACCCAAGATTTACTTTAGCAAGATAAAGAAGATAGAGAAGGGCAGTCCAGGCAGAGAACACAGAACTAGCTTGGTATGTTGGTGATGGACTGATCTTACTGCAGAGAGGGAGGAGCAGTCATGAGCACCCCCAGACCTTACAGGGTCCAGCATGCTAAATCAAGGAAGTTGAATTTTTTTGTGGGTTAAAGTAAGGCATGAAAAGGAATTCTTACAAGTGGTATTGAGATTTTTATTTATTTATTTACTTTTTTGCAGTATTGGAGAGCAAACCTAGAGCATCACACATGCTAAGCAAGCATTTCACCACTGAGCTATATTCTCTGTCCTTAAGTGTGTGTGTGTAGATCAGAGACTGACCGTGGTATCTTCCTCTGTTGTTCTTCCTCTTATTTTTTGAGTTTGGATCTCTCACTAAACCTGGAGCTTACTGATTTGGCTAGACTGGCCTGCCAGTGGGATCTGCCTCTCTCTGTCCCTCCTCCCTCAGCATAGGGGTTATAGACATGTGCTGCTATGCCCAGCTTGTTTATGTGGGTACTAGGGATCTGAACTCAGATCTTCGTGGTTGCACAGCAAGCACTTTACCCATTGAACCAATTATTTCTGTGTGTGTGTGTGTGTGTGTGTGTGCGTGAGAGAGAGAGAGAGAGAGAGAGAGAGAGAGAGAATGATGCATACATATGTGTGCAGGTATGGGTGCATGCGTGTATGTGTTTATGTGGAGGCCAGAGGACAGGGTTTCATATAGCCTGGGTTGGCCTTGAACATTTTATTCTTCTTGCCTCAGTCCCCTGAATACCAGAGGTGATGAGCCTGTACAACTAGGTCTGTCTGTTTTATTTACTCATGGTTTTCTGAGACAGGGTCATTGTGACCTTAAACTCCTGATTCTCCTGCCTCCACCTCCCAAGTGTTGGAATTAGGCTTGTGCCGCCATGCCTGGCTACTTAATTTACTTAGTACATGAGTGCGGTGTCTGAACTGAAGCCCACTATGTAGACCAGGCTGGGTTTGAACTTTTTTTTGGGGGGGGGGCTTGAACTTTGATCCTCCTGCTTCTGCTTTTCGAGTGGGAATTACAGGTACATACAATTACTCCTAGCCTACTGGTTTAAGACTAGGTCTCTTGGGCTGCAGAAGACCCAGTTCAATCCCCAGCACCCACATGACCCAGTTCAATCCCCAGCACCCACATGGTGGCTTAGAACCATCTTTAACTCCAGTTCCAGGGGAATCTGATGCCCTCTTCTGACCTCCACGGCATTGCATGACATGGGTGCACAAACCTATATGCAGACAGTACATTCATACACATAAAAAATAAATAAAATTTAGGGGGCTGGAGAGATGGCCTAGCGGTTAAGAGCACCGACCGCTCTTACAGAGGACCCGGGTTCGATCCCCAGCACCCACATGGCGGCCGAGAGCCGTCTGAAGCTCCAATTCCAGGAGAACTCCAGCTCCAGGGGAATCCGAGACCCTCTTCTGACCTCCGCGGCATTGCACGACACGGGTGCACAGACCTGCATGCAGACAGTACATTCATACACATACAGAAATAAATAAAATGAATAAAAAAAAAATAAATAAAGATAATAAAAAATAATATAAAAAATGAAAAAATATTCTTTTAAAAAAAAAAAAAAGACTAGGTTCTCTCTATGGGCCCACGGTTGGCTGGAAACTTGCAAGCCTCCTGGGTCAGCCTCCTGAGTGCTTTGGGTTCTAGGATTACAGGTCTGCCATCTGTGCCAAAAATCATACCTGGATGAGTTTTTTTGTTTGTTTTTTTTTTTTTGGTTTTTTGAGACAGTGTTCAACCTTTATGTTGGCTGACTGCCTAGAATTCATTTAAAAGAACCAAGCTGTGTCTGATAATCACAAAGATCCCACCTCCTAGTGCCTCCTCAGTCTGGGATCAAAAGTTGTATACTAGGGAATATTTATTTTTACTGTAGTAGCTAATAATAGTGTTACTTACTCAGGTAGTGCTTACCATGTGCCAGGAATTGTGTTACATGGAGTAATCTATTGGACCCTCCAGCCTCTGTTAGGCAAATACACTTGGTTATCTAAGAAGAGAAAACGGAGGCAAGGAGATGGTAGGCAGCTTCCCCAGACTCATACATTTTGTGAACAGTGGAAGTGGGATTTGAAGGCAAGCAGTTGGGGGTCAAGGCTGCTCTTTACCACCCTCCTAGACTATGAGAAGTGAAGGGCAAGGGTGGGGTTCAGTGACTGACAGAGCATTTGCCTGTCACCAGGGAGGCCCTGGACTTGATCCCCAGCACTTAAAAAAAAAAAAGTCACAAGCCGGGTATGGTGCGCACGCGCCTTTAATCCTAGCACTTGGGGAGGCAGAGGCAGGCGGATCGTTGTGAGTTCAAGGCCAGCCTGGTCCTACAGAGTGAGTTCCAGGACAGCTGGGACTACAGGGAGACCCTGTCTCTAAAAGACCAAAAAAAAAAAAAAAAGTCACATAGTACAAGCAGGACAGTAACATGTTGAATAAAAAAATTAAAGCTGTAGCCCGGTGTAGTGGCACACACCTTTAATTCTAGCACTCCGGAGGCAGAGGCAAGTGGATCTCTGAGTTCAAGGCCAGCCTGATCTACATAGAGAGTTCCAGGACAGCTGGGACTACAGGGAAACCCTGTCTCAAAAAGACCCCCCCCCAAAAAAAAAACTAAAGCTGTAATCCAAGCACTTGAGAAGCTAAAACAGGAGGATTTATATGAGTTTGGGGTAGCCTGGGCTACCAAAGCAATACCAGGCTAGCCAGGGCAAGACCTTACCTTTAAAGAATTTTTTTCTTGAAATTTCTACTCACTGCACAACTCTTCACTGCTCATACTCTTTTTTTAAGTCTATATTCTTTTTTTTAATTATTTTTAAAAATTTTTTTTAAATTTTATTTATTTTTGTATGTGTATGAATGTACTGTCTGCATGTAGGTTTGTGCACCCGTGTCGTGCAATGCCTCGGAGGTCAGAAGAGGGTCTCGGATTCCCCTGGAACTGGAGTTCTCCTGGAATTGGGGTTACAGATAGTTCTTAGCCGCCATGTGGGTGCTGGGGATCGAACCCGGGTCCTCTGCAAGAGCGTCGGTGCTTTTAACCGCTAGGCTATCTCTCCAGCCCCTTAAGTCTACATTCTTTATTTATTTATTTTTTATGTGTATGATGGTACTGTCTGCATGTAGATTTGTGCACCCATGTCGTGCAATGCCGTGGAGGTCAGAAGAGGGGGTCGGATTCCCCTGGAACTGGAGTTAAAGACAGTTCTCAGCCACCATGTGGGTGCTGGGGATCGAACCTGGGTCCTCTGAAAGAGCAGTCGGCACTCTTAACCCCTAGGCCATCTCTCCAGCCCCACTGCTCATACTCTTACACCCTCCTCCAAACAACACATTACTCTCCCCAGAAGTAACCTTGCCAAGAGTTTGCTGTTTATCCTCCTAGATGATTTTCTGCATATATGATTTTCTTTTTACTTTAACATAAATGAGATCATGCACTTTTTTTGCAACCTATTTTTTTCCATTTGACATTTAGGTTATTTTCTATCTTTCACTCTTAAAGATAATGCCACCATAAATAATCTTTGCCTAAGTGTTTTAGAATATATATTCCTAGAAATACAATGCCTGGTCTGAGAAGTGGCTCAGTGGGTTAAGACACAGCCAAGCTTGATGACCTGAGTCTGGTCTCTGGGACCTACATGGTGGAAGGAGAGTAGCCACAACTACATTTCCTCTGATTACACATGCACTCTGGAACATGTGTATCACCATCTCCCAAACACATGCAATGAAAACTTTTAGAAATACAATTATTCGATGTATTTAATGGTATTAAAAAGTATGCATTGCAGAAAAATTGTAAAGTCTGTCTTGGGCTAAATGTAGCTCAATAGTAGAACACCTGCCTATCGTGTCCAAAGCACTGAGTTTGATCTCCAGAAGCACAGAAGAAGAAAGTGGGAGAGGGGGAAGAGTATGTGCATTTAACACTTTGAGAGATACTGTTAGAATCAGTTCAACTGGTGTGGTGCACAGCTTAATCCCAGCACTTGGAGGCCAAGACAGGATCTAAAGTTCAAGGGTAGCCTAGACTATATAGTGAGACCCTGTCTCAAAATAACAGGGGAAAAAAATCAGTAGCCAGTATGTATTCCTGTGTTCTGTGAAAATGTGGGAGTACCTACATCTTCACATGCTTGTGTCATGTTACTCAGGGATTTCTTTCCCAGTGTTTGTTTTATTGGGATATTTTATGTAGCCCAGGCTGACCTAGAATTCACTTTGTAATTCAGACTGGCCTCAACCTCACAGCAATCTTCTGCTCCAGCCTCCTGAATGTTGAAACTACAGACATGTAACAGTAAACCCAAAAGACGCCGATTCTTTTTTTTTAATTTTTTTTTTTTTTTTTTTATGTGCATGTCGTGCAATGCCACGGAGGCCAGAAGAGGGTCTTGGATTCCTCTGGAACTGGAGTTCTCCTGGAATTGGAGTTACAGACAGTACTCAGCCGCCATGTGGGTGCTGGGGATCGAACCCGGGTCCTCTGCAAGAGCAGTTGGTGCTCTTAACCGCTAGGCTATCTCTCCAGCCCGACACTGATTCTTTTTTAAAAAAATATCTAATTGTGGGGCTGGAGAGATGGCCTAGCGGTTGGGAGCGCCGACCACTCTTGCAGAGGACCCGGGTTCGATCCCCAGCACCCACATGGCGGCTGAGAACCGTCTGAAGCTCCAATTCCAGGAGAACTCCAGTTCCAGGGGAATCTGAGACCCTCTTCTGACCTCCGCGGCTATGCACGACACGGGTGCACAGACTTGCATGCAGACAGTACATCCATACACATACAGAAATAAATAAAATTAATAAAAAAAAATTAAAAAAATAAAAAAAAATTGGTTTTGAAAAAAAATGTAAAAAAAAAATATCTAATTGTGCCGGGCGTGGTGGCGCACACCTTTAATCCTAGCACTTGGGAGGCAGAGGCAGGCGGATCTTTGTGAGTTCAAGGCCAGCCTGGTCTACATAGTGAGTTCCAGGACAGCTGAGGCTACAGGGAGACCCTGTCTCAAAAAGACAAAAAAAAAAATCTAATTGTAATTTCTTGTCATGTGTTTATGTGTGTGGTATGTATATACATAGTATATATGGTGTGTTTGTATACTTCACACACACATATACACACATATACATATACACACATACACATATACAATGCTGAAAACCGACTACTTGCCCTAATTTTTCTTCCTCCTCCTCTTTTGTGTGTGTGTGGGTGTGTGTGTGTGTGTATGTATCTCTGTGTGTGTGTGTCTCTGTATGTGTCTTTGGGAGACAGAACTTGTCTCAGCCTGGGATTACAGATGTGTTCACCACACCTTGCCCTAATTTCTTGTTTGTTAGTGAAACAGAACATCTTTTCCTATGAGTGATCGTCTTAATCTTCATTGTGAGCTGTCAGTTCTTATTTGCTCACTCTTCAGTTGGCTTCTGTGTCTTTATCCTGTCATTTTGCCGGAGCTCTTTACAGGTGATGTATTACTCCTCCCGATCTTTGGTCAATTTTTTCATTGTGTGTTTTGTCATTTTGATTTAGCTTGCACTGGCGAATCATACCGGTAAACCTCACTTGATATATCTGAGATGATCTAACCTCTCTCTAATCATTCCTGACCTTTGACCCTGCTGTCACCTCTGACCCATGACTGTCCTCCGGTCTTCACTCTCCAGAGCTTTCTGGCTTCTGACTCCCCTGACCTCCTTGGCTTGGCCTCCCCCCAGGTTTGTGAATGGGGCAGGTTACTTTGCTGCTGTGGCAGACGCTATCCTGCGAGCTCGAGAGGAGATTTTCATCATGGACTGGTGGTGAGTTAGGACAGGCCCACAAGCAAGAGGCAGAGCAGCGTATGTGGGCGAGGGAGGAGAGCCTGGCTATCTGCAGCTTAGCTGGCCCCTCACCCTCTGTCATGACTTCTAGGTTGAGTCCTGAGATTTACCTGAAGCGTCCAGCCCATTCAGATGACTGGAGACTGGATATTATGCTCAAGAAGAAGGCGGTAAGGAAAGTGGGTGGACCAGAGGGAGGAGTGATGGGGGTTGGCTATGCATGGGTTAGCTTGGGAGATGATGGTCTGGAATCTGAGGCTTCAGGGGCAGGAAACATGCCCCTCCTGGCTTAGCATCTATCAAGCATTGCCTCTCAATTCTCTCTTCCAAGTACTGGCATGGATTCAGTTCTCACTACCCAGACCCTTAATTGTGCTACCTGGGGGTATCTATCTCTGTCTCTCTGAACTGACCAACAGCATGAGTTCCAGTACAAAGCACAGCTGTCACATTTTATGAGTGTTGATAGATGAGAGTACGTATACTTGGATGGATAGATAGATGATGGGAAAGAAAATGGGTGTGGTGGCACACCTGTAATCCCAGCACTTGGGAAGAGGAGGCAGGAGGGTCAGAAGTTCAAGGCCTCGGCTACACAGTAACTTCTAGGCCAGCCTGGGCTACAGACCTGTCTCAAAGAAAAAAATAGATGATGGGCAGGAAGATGGGTAGAAGGATATGAGTTGAAATGGTGGAGGTATACAGAGTGAGTGGGAAGGCGAATGAGTGATACACAATAGATGATGAGCAAATGGTAGGGAAGGTGGCTGGGTAGATAATGAAGGGTAGGTGGATGGATGAGTGACTGAGCAGATATATGACACACGACATGTTTGCTGTAAGCATCATGACGGTACATGTGGGAGGTCACCCAGGTAGGGTGGAGGGACATTCAAGAATTCTGAGCATGGAGGTTGGAAAGGAGCCACTGAGGGTGAGGCACTAGGATTTGATTCTCCCACTCACTACCAGGAAGAGGGTGTCCGTGTATCCATACTATTGTTTAAGGAAGTGGAATTGGCCTTGGGGATCAACAGCGGCTACAGCAAGAGGACTCTGATGCTGCTGCACCCCAACATAAAGGTGACTCTTGGGCCAGAGTCCTCTCCTATACCACAGCCACTTCCCATCCCCCCTCTTCCTAGAAAGTCTCCCTCCTTTCATCTTTTCCTACACTATCCTCTCACCTAACCCACCCCACATACTCCTCTACATCTGCTTCAGGTGATGCGGCACCCAGATCTCGTGACACTGTGGGCCCATCATGAGAAGCTTCTGGTGATAGATCAAGCAGTGGCCTTCTTGGGGGGGCTGGACCTCGCCTATGGCCGCTGGGATGATGTGCACTACCGGTTGACTGACCTTGGGGACTCTGAATCAGCTGATTCACAGGTAATTCCCCTAAGGCCTTCCCAAGTTTCCCCAAACGCTGATATCCTAAATCTACATCCCTTCCAGCTCAGCCTTCCCTTAGGATAATCTCAGGAATCACCCACATACAGAGTTCCTCAGCCTTTCTGAGATACCAGTAACCTATTTTTGTTGTTCTTTGTTAGAGTCTCTCTCTGTAGCCCAAGCTGTCCTCAAATTTGTTATGCTCTTGCTTGAACCTTTAGAGTGCTGGGATTATAATGTGTGCAACTATGCCTGGTCAAGAACCCACTTTGAAAATACCATCGCTTCTTGGCCTTTTGGCTAAGATCCAAGTGTAGTATCTCTTCTTATCAGTTTAATATCTAGGAGAAAAAAAAAATACTATAACCAGCTGATCATGGTGGCCAACATCTGTAATTCCAACATTCAGGAGGCTGAGGCAGGAGTATTTCAAGTTTGAGGCCAGCCTAGGCTACACAGACTCTGTCTCAAAAAAAAAAAAAAAGTCTATAACCTACTCCCTTCCTCCATTAAAAAAATTTTATTATTTTTATTTTATGTGTATGAGTGTATTGCCTGTATGTAATACACCTGTCATGCAATGCCAGAGGATGTCTGAAGAGGGCACTGGATTCCTCTGGAGCTGGAGTTACAGACAGTTGTAGCTGGAGTTACAGACAGTTCTTAGCCATCTTGTGGGTGCTAGGAGTCGAACCTGGGTCCTCTGCAAGAGCACCCAGTGCTCATAACTGCTAAACCATCTCTCCAGCCCTCTTCCTCCATTTTTATTGGCTCCAAGTAAAGCTGAAGGGGAGATGGGGAGGTCAGACTGTCCACTGCAGGTCTGTCCTTCTTTTGGCCTGGCTGTGTATGGTCCCCGTGATCTCACCTTGCCTGACCATGGTGTGTTCTTCCTACAGACTCCCACACCAGGCACAGACTCTGCAGACACCCCTGATCTCTCTCATAACCAGTGTTTTTGGCTGGGCAAGGACTATAGCAATCTCATCACCAAGGACTGGGTGCAGCTGAACCGGCCCTTTGAAGGTAAGGCTCCCTTCCCCCAGGCCTCCAGGAGCTGACCTCAGGGGCAGAAGCTGGGACCGGGAATGAGATGCAATGGGTCATAGGCAGTGTGACTGTCCCTCTGGAAGACTGTTCCCGCTCCAAGTATTCCCAACACACCAGCCCTGACTTCTTCCCTGACTCTCCTGGGATTCCCAGATTTCATTGACAGGGAAACCACACCTCGGATGCCATGGCGAGATGTTGGGGTGGTTGTCCATGGTCTAGCTGCCCGGGACCTTGCCCGGCACTTCATCCAGCGCTGGAACTTCACCAAGGTGCTCACTCTCTCCATAGGGGCCAGAGGGAAGGAGGGAGCTAGGCTCAGCTCACCACCTCCTGCTGACTCTGCTAATCTTTCACCTCAGACAACCAAGGCCAAGTACAAGATACCCATGTACCCCTATCTGCTGCCCAAATCCACCAGCACTGCAAACCATCTCCCCTTCACTCTCCCAGGCGGGCAGTGCACCACTGTGCAGGTGACACCCGTCTTCAGCCCTTTCTACTCTTGCCTTCAGGCCACCCAGCCTCCCTCAGAGTCCCCCAGTTCCTCCTTCTCTAGGTAATAATCACATCATATTCACTGTCCCGTAGGTCTTGCGGTCTGTGGACCGATGGTCAGCAGGGACTTTGGAGAACTCCATCCTCAATGCCTATCTGCATACCATCAGAGAGAGCCAGCACTTTCTGTACATTGAGGTCTGACTGGGACAAGTGGGGGGGGGGTGGAAAGGATGTCCCAGGAGAAAGACTGGGGATGCCAGTGGGGTCAGCCTGAGGGCTGGCCTGGAACAAATGCAGAGCCTCGGAGTGGGACCAGAGGTCAGGGCCAGGCTGTTGATGCTTCTTTTTGATCCATGCCCCAGAACCAGTTCTTCATTAGCTGCTCAGATGGGCGCACAGTTCTGAACAAGGTGGGCGATGAGATTGTGGACAGAGTCTTGAAGGCCCACAAGTAAGGTGGACTGTCAGGAAGGTGGAGATGGGGGATATGGATAAGCCCTGATGGAGGGGTGAGGCTCATTTTGGGGACCATCATGCCTCTGACTGCCTCTTTCCCCAGACTAGGGCAGTGTTTCCGGGTCTATGTGCTTTTGCCTTTGCTCCCTGGCTTTGAGGGTGACATAACCACAGGAGGTGGTAACTCCATCCAGGCCATTCTGCACTTCACTTACAGGTGATCTCTCCACCCCAAGCCAGACTCGCCCTCCATGGCCCCATTGCACCTGTGCCCCTCCCACTCTGTCCTGATCCCTTCCTGCGGGAACTTTGAGGTCTGCCTCTCCTGACTCCTCCCTTTTTCCTTCTTCAGCCACTACCTCCCTCACCCTATCTTTTCTTTCAGGACCCTGTGTCGTGGGGAGTATTCAATCCTACATCGTCTCAAAGCAGCCAGTAAGTGTTGGGGACTCAAGGCCTGGACCCCTGTGGAGAGGGAGTGTGGGTAGCTTGAGTCTTGGAATTTGGCGAAAGACTGTCCTTGCATGCTGTTCAGACTACAGGTGGCCTTTCACTACTGGGAGAAGTGTACAGACTAGACTCTAGGGAAAGCTTCTGAAGTGAGGAGAAAAGCAGGATGGAGTCCCACCTCCGTAAGGAGGACACCTCAGCTCACTGCTCCTTCCCTCTCTCTCTCTCATGCACAGTGGGGACGGCGTGGCGAGATTACATGTCCATCTGTGGGCTTCGAACACACGGAGAGCTGGGTGGGCACCCCATCTCTGAGCTCATCTATATCCACAGCAAGATGCTCATTGCAGATGACCGGACAGTCATCATTGGTCAGTGCTGGACCTGGTCCCTGCTGTCAGGAGAGGGGCTGGGAGGGGCAGAGGGCTGAGGATAATACAGAGACTACAACTGAAGCACTAAGAGGTGATGTGAGGAGTGGAGTGTACCTAGGCAGCTCTGATGAAGGTAATGTGGCATTGGAGAGGCCCCCCTGGGCCCAAGCAGACACAGTATGTACTTGAACCCACTCCAGGTTCTGCCAACATCAATGACAGGAGCTTGCTGGGGAAGCGGGACAGTGAGCTAGCCATACTGATTGAAGACACAGAAATGGAGCCATCCCTCATGGATGGGGTGGAGTACCAGGCGGGCAGGTTTGCCTTGAGTTTGCGGAAGCACTGCTTCAGGTAGGGGCGGGGGAATGCTGCTGATACAGGTGGGAGCGATAGGAGTATCTGCCTTTTGAGCAGGATGTAAGGGTTTCTTGGAGCTAGTACTGGATTTCTCACTAAATCCAGTTACTGTATTAGCAAATTAGGAATACCTAAAAAAAAAAAAAGGAACAATTTTTTTTTTATTTTATTTCTGTATGTGTATGAATGCACTGTCTGCATGCAAGTTTGTGCACCCGTGACGTGCAATGCCGCGGAGGTCAGAAGAGGGTGTCGGATTCCCCTGGAACTGGAGTTCTCCTGGAATTGGAGTTTCAGACAGTTCTCGGCTGCCATGTGTGTGCTGGGGATCGAACCTGGGTCCTCTGTAAGAGTGGTCAGCGCTCTTAACCTCTAGGCCATCTCTCCAGCCCAGGAACAATATTTTTAAAAGTTTTGTTTTTGCTTTGTTTTGTTTTGAGACAGGGAGTTGCTGTGTAGCTGAGGCTGCCCTTGATCCTCCTGCCTCTGCCTCTAAGTGCTAGGATTACATGCACAGGTTACCATGTACAGCTAAAAATAATTGTTTTTTGGTTTTTGTGCTTTTTGGGTTTTTTTGGTATTTTGAGACAGGGTCACCTTTTAGTTCCAGCTGGCCTTGACCAGGATGGCTTTGAGCTCACAGAGATCCTCCTGCCTCTGCCTCCTGAGTGCTGGGATTAAAGGTGTATACCACCACACCCAGCAAAATTTTTTAAAGCATCAAAATAGATATCAAAGCTCTATTAGACTCGTTTATACTTTTTTTTTTTTTTTACCAGTATCACATCTGTTTTGAAGTACCATGTATTCAGGTTCTCTAAGGATCTTAATGCGGCCCACTGGGACCATTCTTCCATAGTGTGATTCTTGGGGCAAATGCCCGACCAGACTTGGATCTCCGAGACCCTGTCTGTGATGACTTCTTCCAGCTGTGGCAAGAAACGGCAGAAAACAATGCTAACCTCTATGAGCAGGTGGGAGCTGAGGCGGGGTGGGACCTGGGAACTGATGGGTTATCCTGTTCAGGGTGGGATGGGGAATATTCACTATTGGGGATTCAAGAGGTACTTAGCCCAGGGGTACTAAGAGATGATGTGGGGAGTGTAGTGTAGTCTAGGCAGTCAGACTCTTAGTGTGTCATCCCTCTAATCTTAATTGGCTCCCACATCCTCCCTTCTACCTCCAGATCTTCCGATGCCTGCCATCTAATGCCACACGTTCCCTGCGGACTCTCCGGGAATATGTGGCTGTGGAGCCTCTGGCCATAGTCAGCCCATCATTAGCTCAGTCTGAGCTCACTCAGGTCCAGGGACACCTGGTTCACTTCCCCCTCAAGTTTCTGGAGGATGAGTCTTTGCTGCCCCCACTAGGGAGCAAGGAAGGCATGATACCTTTAGAAGTGTGGACATAGCCCAGGCTTCAGACCAGCAGAGGTCACCAGCTGCTAGGTTCCAATGTATCTGGATCCCTGCCTCAGACCCTGAGTTGTAGGGGCAGTGCCCTTTAATCTCCAGGGAAGACATCACCAAGGGATACTAGAGAATCGCAGAAGCTCCTAACTTGAGAAGTAGCCAAAGGGGGCACTCGCAAGCTTAGCCTGGGGAAGCAGGAGAGGGGTCCAGCGAGGGCTGCCTTCCTGCTACCAGTTCAAACCACTGCTCTAGAGAAGCCTTACTCTGGCCAGGAGGCCCAAGAGGCAAGCCTTTTATTCCAAGAGAGGGTTCTGTCCTGGGCCTTCCTCATCTCACTCTTCCTCCTGCTCTAGAACCCCTCCATGTCCCAGGGCCTCTCCTAGCCCATTGCTGCCAATATGGAGGGAAGGATGGAGCCACTTTTGGCTGCAGGCCCTGCCAGCAGTGGTAGGGAGGACACATTAACTGCCTCTACCAGCCTATCGACAGACACTAACTTTGTACCAGTTCATTAAGCATTTCATAAATAAAAATATAGAAAAGGTCCATGCCTCCTCTTGACATTGATGTCTTGGGTGCCCTTCCCTGCCTGCACAGGATACCAGTCCCTCTCCACCTTTCTGCCTCACTCCATGCTTCTTTCTCCTATGTGCATTTCTCGTTTTTTTTTTTTTTTAATTTTTATTTTTTTATGTGTATGAATGTACTATCTGCATGTAGGTTTGTGCACCCATGTCCTGCAATGCCGCAGAGGTCAGAAGAGGGTGTCGGATTCCCCTGGAACTGGAGTTCTCCTGGAATTGGAGTTACAGACAGTTCTCAGCCGCCATGTGGGTGCTGGGGATCGAACCCGGGTCCTCTGCAAGAGCAGTCGGTGCTCTTAACTGCTAGGCCATCTCTCCAGCCCCTGTTTTGTTTTGTTTTTGTTTTTGTTTTTGAGAACGGTCTCCCTTTAGTCCCAGCTGGCCTGGAGCTTGTTATGTAGACCAGGCTGGCCTTGAACTCATGGAGATCCGCCTGCCTCTGCCTCCCAAGTGCTAGGATTAAAGGCGTGCGCCACCGTGCCTGGCCCATTTCTGTTTCTTATCTGAAGCTCCCGAGTTCAGTCACCCAAAAGGAGAAGGTATTCACATAGTGCCTCCTGGGTAGAAGAAAGAACAGGGGCAAACCAGGACACTGAAAACCCTGGAACTGACAACTGCATCTGCCAGTAATAGGTGCCCCAGGGGCCTGTATAAGGCTGTTGCTTATTTAAGTGATGGCATGGGGTACTGCTTACCAGAGCCCCTTTGGGAGTATTTAAGGGTACAGGCTTGAGGCTGGAAATGTAGCTCAGTGGTACAGTAGACCCTGGATTTGCTTACCAGTGCCCCCTCCGCTTGATACCTGGGCCCAAATCCTAGATTTATCATTTCCAAGGTGACACTGGCAAATCACTTCTTTGGACCTTGGTGGTCTTGACTAGGAATGATACTTATGCTCCTTTGCTCTAAAGACTTAGTCACTGATCTAAATACTCACTGAAGTTCTGCCATCTGTCAGACACCATTGTACTGTCACAGGAGTACAGCACAGTTCCCACCTTCATGCATGTGTGTTCTGGCTCTTCAATGTCAGTTCAGCAGTCACTATACATATTTGGCTATTTCAGTTTAAGTAAATTAAAATGACAAAGAGGACTATACAGCTTAGAAATATGGTGCTTGCCTAACCTACAAAGATCTGGGCCTGATTCCCATCCCTGGAAAATGAGACAGTATGGGGTGGGAAGAGAGGAGAAAAATGAAGAATGGAAACTTTAGTGCTTCACACCAGCCACATTCTAAGCACTTAGTAGCCACTTGTCAGAGGCCAGCACATGAGACAGGGCAGACACAGAACCATTCCATCACTGCACAGAGTTCTTTGGGCAATGTTGCTCCAGAGGGAAAACACAGAGTGAATGTCCTAGCAAGTGAAAGAGGATTGCACACATGCACTGAAGATGCGTACTTCCTAAGGGGCTTAGGGAGCTTCAATTTATTATTATTTGTTTACACTACTGGGAATCATCCCAATGCCTGGACATGTAGGGAAGCACTCTACCACTGAGCTGTTATCAAGTCCACTTATTTTTTTATTTCTTTTTATTGTCTTTATGTGTATGAAAGCTTTGCCTGGATGTATTTAAGTGCACTTAATGTCAATGAAAAAGCCAGAGGAAGAAGGCACTGGAACCTCGAGAACTGGAGTTGTAGGCAGTTGTGAGTCGCCACGTGGGTGCTGGGAACAGTCAGTGTTCTTAACTGCTGAGCCATCTCTCCAGCCTTGGTAGTTTATTTTCTTTTGATTTATTTCTATTTAATGTGTATGAGTATTTTGCCTGCATGAATGTAAGTGCACTGTGTTGTATAAAGCCCACAAAAGCCAGAAGAGGATGTCAGATCCCTTAAAACAGGAGTTAACAGACAGTTGTTAGGCACCATGTTAGTGCCACTGGGCCATCTCCCCAGTCCCTGTAATTTATTTTTTTTAAGCTGAGTGGTGGGTGCATGGTTTATGTGTGTTGTTTGCACACATAACTTTTCATATGTCTGAAATATTTTGCAATTAGAAAAATGTTGATGGGCTAGAGAGACGGCTCTATAATTAAGAGCACTGACTGTGCTTGTAGAGGGCCCAGGTTCAGTTCACAGCACCCATATGGAGGGTAATAACCATTCATAACTCCAGTTCCAGGGGATCCGATGCCTTCTTCTGTCCTCTGTGGGCATTGTACACACAGTGTACTTTTTTAAAATATTTTTTTTAATTTTATTTATTTTTGTATGTGTATGAATGTACTGTCTGCATGTAGGTTTATGCACCCGTGTAGTGCAATGCCGCAGAGGTCAAAAGAGGGTCTCGGATTCCCCTGGAACTGGAGTTCTCCTGGAATTGGAGTTACAGACGGTTCTTAGCCTCC
Source organism: Rhizomys pruinosus (assembly GCA_009823505.1). Classification (NCBI taxonomy): domain Eukaryota; kingdom Metazoa; phylum Chordata; class Mammalia; order Rodentia; family Spalacidae; genus Rhizomys; species Rhizomys pruinosus. The sequence continues at coordinate 291,356 of VZQC01003946.1, read as the reverse complement.
ATGTGGGTGCTGGGGATCGAACCCGGGTCCTCTGCAAGAGCAGTCAGTGCTCTTAACTGCTAGGCTATCTCTCCAGCCCCAAACAGTGCATTTATATACATGCAAGCAAAACACTCATATACAATAATTTCTTTAAAAAAGCTGAGCACAGGTTGCAGTAGTACTAGCCCTTCCCTTCCCTAATCTGCCTTTCCAGGCCTACAATTGGCCACAGAATCAGGAAGAGACCAAAGGGAGAAGGCTTTGTGGAAGGGGATATGCGGGTGAGTAATGATATGATTGCTGTCCTACACTCTCTGAGTCCAGCCCTCTAGTTTTCTCAAGAAATGATTTCTGCTGGACATGGTGGTATACACCATTAATCCCAGTACTCTGGAGGCAGAGATGGGAGTTCAAGGCCAGCCTGGTGTACATAGTAAGTTCCAGGCCAGCTGGGGCTACAGGGAGACTCTGTCTCAAAATGACAAAAAAAAAAAAAATGATTTCTGGGGTTGGAGAGATTGCTCAGTGGTTAGGAGCATTGGCTGGTCTTGCAGAAGACCGAAGTTTGGTTCCCAGCACCTAGCAACCATCTGTTAACTACAGTACCAGGGGATCCAGTGCCCTCTTCTGACTTCCACAGGCACTACTCGACCTGGGTGCACTTACATGCATCCAGGCAGTACACTCATACACATAAAAATTAATAACAATGTTTTTTAAAGTGATTTCCAAGGACAGTGAGATGGTTCAGCAGGTAATGGTGCTTGCTGTTAAGCCTGACAACCTAAGTCCCCAGGACCTCCATGGTGGAGTGAGTGGAAGGAGAAAACAGGCTCCTGTAAGTTGTCCTCTGACTTCCAAATGCATGCCATGGCATGCACATGCTCACACACATAAAAATAAATGAGCCAAGAGTGGTGCTGCATGCCTTTAATCCCAGCTCTCGGGAGGCAGGTGGATTGCTGTGAGTTCAAGGACAGCCTGGTCTACATAGTGAGTTCCAGGCTAGCTAGGACTACAGGGAGACTCTGTCTCAAAAAGACCAAAAAAGAAAAGAAAAAGAAAAGAATAAGGTTGGGTGTGGCGGTGCATGCCTTTAATTCCAGCACTCAGGAGGCAGAGGCACACAGATCTCTGTGAGTTCAAGGCCAGCCTGGTCTACATAGCAAGTTCCAGGCCAGCCGGGGCTACAGAAAGACCCTGTCTCAAAAAGACCAGAAAAAGAAAAGGAAAGGAAAGAGAAAAGAATGGAATAAGGCTGGGTGTAGTGGCACATGCCTTTAAACCTAGCACTCAGGAGGCAGAGGCAAACAGATCTCTGTGAGTTCAAGGCTAACCTGGTCTACATAGAGAGTTCCAGGCCAGCTGAGGCTGCAGGGAGACCCTGTCTCAAAAAAGACCAAAAAATAAAAAAAGGAGGATAGACACCCAACATCAATCTCCAGCCTCCACAAACACATGTACACACACGTTCACATGCACATATACCACATAAACAAAAACAACAAAACACTGATATGAAAAAAATCCCCCTCCCACACACAGCAGTTCCAGGTATTAAATGACATCCTATTAACCAGCCTCATTTTCAGCACTAAGCACCTCTTTCCCACAGACACCATTACTTCCTGAAGTGTAGGGCTAGGCAGCTGGTCCCTAGGCTGCTCCAGGGAAAAGGTGGCCTTCTGCTTCTGTCAGCCTTCCCCTTCTTGGAGCTTTTTGTTTGCTTGTTTTGAGGCAAGGTCTTGCTTATATAGATGAGGCTAGCCTCGAACTTGCAGCAGAGCTCCTGTCTTTGCCTCATGCCCAGCTATGACAGGGGCTTTCTGTGTGACTGAGGCTGGCCTGTAATTCATGACTTTTTTTTTTTTTTTTAAGAAAGGGTCTCCCAGTAGCCCCATCTGGCCTGGTACTTGCTATGTGGACCAGGCTGGCATGGAACTTTCTTTGAAAATATTTGGCTATATTTTTTCCTTAAACTAATAAATTTCTTCTTATTTAGGCTGAGAAAGCAAGAAATAGCTGCCTCAAAACTGCTCTTGCTTTCTCCTAAGTTGGTATTTTTTTTCTTTTGACTGTATTTATAAACATTTTTTTTTTAATTTGTATACTGTTACCCATTAAAACTCTGAGTCAAGGGGCTGGAGAGATGGCTCAGCAGTTAAGAGCACCGACTGGTCTTGCAGAGGACCTGGGTTTGATTCCCAGCACCCACATGGCAGCTAAGAACCATCTTTAACCAGTTCCAGGGAAATCCAACACCCTCTTCTGACCTCTGCGGCATTGCATGACACAGGTACACCAACCTACATGCAGATAGTACACTCATACACATAAAAAATAAAAAAACAAACTCTGAATCAAACATATAACAAATAATTGACTATTGTACCTAGCAGAATCACTGCTGAATCTATACTTTTTCAAAAGCCTATCAAGATCATAAATAACTCAAAAACCTTTTCATTTAACATACATACACCAATTTCAGATCCAAAGAAATATAAGAATAGAATAAAGAATTCAATGATATTCATGTTAACTCCTTAAATGGTATTACCATATCCTCTCTTTCTCACATTGAAACTACAGACATATTTCCTTTTAAAAGAAAATAAAAGCTGGGTGTGGTGGTGCACACCTTTAATCCTAGCACTTGGGAGGCAGAGGCAGGCAGATCTTTGTGAGTTCAAGGCCAGCCTGGTCTACAGAGTGAGTTCCAGGTGCTACAGGAAGACCCTGTCTCCAAAAGACCAAAAAAAAAAAAAAAAAAAGATGTATTCAACAACCAAAAGTGGTAGGTATCAAAAAGAATATTGGTCTTAATAATATTATATAACCTATTGCAAATGTTTTTCTGAATTTGTCAAATGATTTTTTGTAAAAAAGCTATACTTTTATTTTCTTGTGACAATATCAAAATCACATTCATTTAGCTATTTTTTATTTTTTAAATAATTTTATTTTTATATTTTAGTATGGAACTTTCTATGATTCTACTGCCTCTTCCTTCCAAATGTGGCACACAACACCACATTTGGATTTTGTTTTTTTGTTTGTTTTTGAGGTAGGATCTCCCTGTAGCTATGTAGACCAGGCTCTGGGGTTGAACTCACAAGAGATCTGCCTTCTCTCTCCTGAGTGCCGGTGTGGGTGCTGAGAACAGAACTTGGGTCCTCTGGAAGAGTAACAAATGCTCTTAACTCCTGAGCCATCTCTCCAGCCCCACAGGCAGAATCTTGAGGCTTATGATAATACCACTACCCAGAAGCCATGGGAGCCAGCAAAGGGTATCTTCATTATTTTGTGTTTATTTAGAGAGAGTATCTCATTTTGTAGCCCAGACTAGCCAGAAAATTTGGTCCCCTTGTCTCAGCTTCCTGAGTGGTGGGTTTCAGAAAAGGTTTGAAAGGGATATCAGATTTGAGTTTTAGAAAAAAAAAAATCACTTCTAGGTATGGACTTGAGGGGTTCAGGCAGGCAGGCCACAAAGGCGGAGGATGATACCGAGGAGGGTAGAGGAAGGAAGTCTGAATGGGTGTCCATTCAGCTCCTCTCCAAGCACCTTTCATTCAAACTCTCCTAGGTGATGTTTAGCGTTGCTGCTAGAAAAGATCTTGAGATACACAAAACCTTCTCAACTTCATAGTGAAAGAGAAGCCCAGAGAAGCAAATTCACTTGCTCAAGGTCATACAATACATCCATCAATGGTAGAACCTATTTTTTTTTAATTTTATTTATTTTTGTATGTGTATGAACGCACTCTCTGCATGTAGGTTTGTGCACCCGTGTCGTGCAATGCCTCGGAGGTCAGAAGAGGGCGTCGGATTCCCCTGGAACTGGATTTAAAGACGGTTCTCAGCCACCACATGGGTGCTGGGGATTGAACCTGGGTCCTCTGCAAGAGCGAACGGCGTTCTTAACCACTAGGCCATCTCTCCAGCCCCGAACCTGTCTATTCTTTTTTTAAAAATTTTTTTATTAATTTTTATTTATTTCTGTATGTGTATGAATGTACTGTCTGCATGCAAGTCTGTGCACCCGTGTCGTGCAATGCCGCGGAGGTCAGAAGAGGGTCTCGGATTCCCCTGGAACTGGAGTTCTCCTGGAATTGGAGTTTCAGACGGTTCTCAGCCGCCATATGGGTGCTGGAGATCGAACCCGGGTCCTCTGCAAGAGCGGTCGGCGCTCCCAACCGCTAGGTCATCTCTCCAGCCCGAACCTGTCTGTTCTTATACAGCATTACCTATCCTCCAGTGAGACCAAATGGTTGGAGGTGTTGTGCCACCATGACTACAGTTAAGATGACCCAAGCAAAATTTGGAGGGATTGGATACAGTTTCTTCCTCTTCCACTTTGCCACTATCGGCTGCAGCTACAGCTGCTCTGTACAGAACCACGGTGTTGAAAGGTGTGAAAATAAAGGTGTTGCAGGAGTCCCTATCCTGAGAGCTGAGATCCGGGCCAAAACTACCCACTCCAGCTAGGGAAGGAAGTTGCCCCCCCTTTTCCTCCTACGTGGTTTCTCCAGCCAAGTTCGAATGGAGGCCCCTCCCTTAGCGGCTCCACTGTTGCTATGGCAATTGGGTGGGTGGACAGCCCGTCCTATCTAGAGGCCAGCAGCCCTCGCGTGGAGAGTTACCATAACAACCCTCCTAGTAATAGAGGGGGTTGGGTTCCGCCTCCCTTCCCCCGCAAGTAGAGAAGTGGGTGGTTTGATTGGCAGCTGGGCACGCGAAAAGAGGGAAAGGGACGGAAAGGTGTCAAAAAAAAAAATCAACGAAGGAAATAGACAGCAGACAAAAACCGGGAAAAGGAAAGGCAAGGTGTCTGCGCACGCGCACCACCTGGTGGGCCCCCTGCGCGGCCACCGCCCACTTCTTCCACGCCCTGCTCGCAGACGCTCTCCAGGACGCGCTCCTGGCACCCGCTCTGCTGCGCCTGCGCGCAGGTGTCGGCGCCCGGCGGGAGGGGGCGCCGGCGCGCTCGCGTCACGTTCCGTCTCCGCGCACTCGGGGCACAGCTGCTCGGCGCCTGCGCAGGTCGGCGGGTGGCTCGGGTTGCAGGCTCGCAGGCGAGAGCTCCTATCAGCGGTGGGTCGGTCCTGGCGCAGGCCCGCCCCCTCCCCGGCCTAGGGGGAGGCGCGGTGGAGCGCGCCTCCCGGTGCCCGATGGGGGAGAAGCGGCGGCGGCGGCGGCAGTGGAGTGAGCGAGCCGGAGCGTGACGGCCCCGGGGCCCGGTTCCCCGCGGAGGCCATGGGCGACCCAGCCCCCGCCCGCAGCCTGGACGACATCGACCTGTCCGCCCTGCGGGTGAGCGCCGCCCCCCAGCGTCGCCCCGGGCCTATCCTCGCCGCAGGGGAGGGAGCGAGGTGCTGCCCACCTCACGTGCTCGCGGGCGGCTGCAGCCGCACGGGCCGCAGAGACCCCTGCCCCTTCCCCGCCCGGCACTGCCCTCTGCTCCGCTCTCCTTGCTCCACTCGCTGCAGATTCTGGGCGCCGTGCCGGACCCCACCCTGTGTCGCCCTCCCCCACACCTCCCTGCCACCCCTACCTGGCTGGCACCGGAGCCCCTTTCCATGCCGGCGTTTGAGGGTGCCCGGAACCTCTAGCCCCACGTCACCTGCAGAATCTACTGTGGCCCCTCACCGCGCTCGGCTCTCTTCCACCTGGCCCTCATGGCCCCTTCCTCCACCTCCTCTTCCTCAGGCTGGAATTTTTGACTTTGCAACTGCCTTGACAGCCTCCCCCTCATCCGTCCTTCTCTTTCGCCCACCCCTGAATTGCAACTTGGGCGGCATTTCACCTCCGCTCTCCACCCCGCACCTCCTACGTCTCCATCCCACGTTCACTTTATCCCTTCTCTCGCATTTCAAGTGCAGCAGTCCAGATCCAGGCATTTCCGGCCGTGGGGTCCCTGAATATTCCATTACCAACTGCAGTGTGGGGCTGGAAGCACAGACAAGTGCACGGGGGAGGAGGGGAAGCTTTGATCCCTCGGAAACTCAGCCGGGGAGAGGATGTTTACATATATCTACACACACACACACACACACACACACACACACACACAAAACTTGCTGCCTGTGGGTCCAGAGGGGTTTGGGAAAGTAGTGCGGGGTGGGAGCGGGGGGACGCGTGGAGACCTCGAAGGAGGGCTAATTAGGAACGTGGTTAAGAGCAAACGACTGCAGCAGGAATGCTTTTAAATACCCACTCACTGTCCCACGTGGGGCATTTACTCTTCTCCAAGAATTTTCAGTTCAGCAGCATTTATGTGCTTTTCTTTAGCAGGAAGCTTTGTCTTAAGGGCAATATTCTTATTTCAAGGTGAACGCTCCGGACAATCTTCTAAGTGGTGTTTTATTCCTATGCCTTCTAAGCTTCCTCAGCCGGCCACAGTTTCCATCCAAAAGAGTTCCCATCTCTAGGTTAGCGTCTCAAAAGGTTCATGTGCACATTGTCTTCTGGCTTTTGAATTAGCTAGGGAAAAGGCAGCCAGCCACACTGAGTGCCCTGGATATGACTGGAGGGGAGAGAGGAATAGAAGAGAGCAGAATCATGTTGTTAATTGGGTTTCTCTAGGTGACACAGTTTTGGTTTTTTTCCCCTTGCATTTTAGGTCATAATTGGTGCAATGTTGGCCCATGAGATCTTACTTGCTGGAGATAAAAGTTGCTGGCCAAGGAGAGACGAGCACTGTGTTTTTCTGTGTGTGTTGCTGAGTAGAGAGTCTATAGGCTTTAGGAGGTCAGCTTAGGGTTTAAACTTGGGTGCTCCAGTCTGTTGGAATGTAAAATGGAAATCCAGGTTGTCAGTAAAGTGTCTTAATGTGCCCCAGTCTGGAATAAACCCCTACTTTCTGTCCCACCTTGGTTGTTGATTAACTCTGGCCACAGGTTCTCCAGCTGTGGTGACTGAAACACTATAACAATGGGTGGGTCCAGACCATGACCTTTGATTTGAACTTGTGGGACTCTGCTTCCTTCTCTTTTTTTTTATTTTTTTTTAAATTTTATTTATTTTTATTTATTTTCGTATGTGTATGAATGTACTGTCTGCATGTAGGTTTGTGCACCCGTGTCGCACAATGCCGCAGAGGTCAGAAGAGGGTCTCGGATTTCCCTGGAACTGGAGTTCTCCTGGGATTAGAGTTACAGACGGTTCTTAGCCACCATGTGGGTGCTGGGGATCAAACCCGGGTCCTCTGCAAGAGCAGTCAGTGCTCTTAACCGCTAGGCTATCTCTCCAGCCCCTTAAATTTTATTTATTTTTGTATGTGTATGAATGTAATGTCTGCATGTAGGTTTGTGCACCCGTGTCGTGCAATGCCACAGAGGTCAGAAGAGGGTCTCCAATTCCCCTGGAACTGGAGGTCTCCTGGAATTGGAGTTAGACGGTTCTCAGCCACCATGTGGGTGCTGGGGATCGAACCCGGGTCCTCTGCAAGAGCAGTTGGTGCTCTTAACCGCTAGGCTATCTCTCCAGCCCTTGCTTCTCTTTCTTTAAAGGCTTCTCCCATAATTTGATCTGGGGTTTCCAGCAATTCTGCAATGGTATTTCCCTCTCTGGAATTCCCTGTATGAAGTATATTAGCCTCCTTCATCAGTTATCTCCTCCTCTCCCTGTCCTCTTGAGAGTTGAGTGGCCTGTTCCCTGCTTCTCTCTGTCCTGCCTTTTGCTTCTGACTAAAACAGTCCATCTCTCTCTCCAGTACTCAAGGGCTGGAGGCAGAGCTGTGCTTTCTTTCAAATGGGCTAAGAAGGCTGCTTTCTCATTGCCGTTGCCCATCCCCTCCACCCTACCCCGGGAACTGCTATGGCACTGTCAGGCAACTGGCTCAGTCATCCTTCCAGCTGTTGTTTCCCAGAGAGAAAAGAGAACTGTCAGAAAATTAGCAAAATGTCTCCCTTCCCTTCGTTTTGTGCTGGTGGCTGGGTAGAGTGGGAGAAGAATGTATCCGGCATTTAGTAGCTGGCCTTAAAGAGCCTAGAATGTCTTTTTCCTCTTGTTTCAAGATAAGGCTTGGTTTTCAGCTGGTGATGAGAGTAATAGTCGATATTAGAGGAAGATTGAATTGCACTAATCTCTTAGCAGAGAGGCCAGATAGATGGACCTGCCACTTTGTGACCACACTGTCCTTGACTTCTTGGGCTGTTTGTCTCTCAGCATGGTAGCATAGTGTAGCTGGGGAGAAGCATGGGTCTGGAGTTGCTTTCCTGGATTCAAGTCCTAGCTTTCTTGCCTCCTCTATGTGACCTCCCTGATAGCCCTTTGATCTCACAGCACACTATCTACAAAGAGCCTTCTTTCTCTAAGCTTTGTTTTTTTGCCTATATGATGGGAATGGTAATAGCGATGCACTTAATTACTGAAATTAAATGAAATGCTACACATTGTGTTTTTAGCCCAGTTCCCAGTACAGAGTATAGTGTTTTGAGTCAGAGACTCCTTCCAGGACAGCTCTGTTTAAAATAGCATTCTCGGGGCTGGAGAGATGGCCTAGTGGTTAAGAGCGCCGACTGCTCTTACAGAGGACCCGGGTTCGATCCCCAGCACCCACATGGCGGCTGAGAGCCGTCTGAAACTCCAATTCCAGGAGAACTCCAGCTCCAGGGGAATCCGAGACCCTCTTCTGACCTCCGCGGCATTGCACGACACGGGTGCACAGACCTGCATGCACACAGTACATTGATACACATACAGAAATAAATAAATAAAATTAAAAAAAAAATTTTAAATAGCATTCTCTTCTCTGCTGCCTTTTCATTAAAAAAAAAAAATTGTGCAGCATTCCCATAATCTGCTTTATCTTTCGTCATAGTTCTTATCATCAGTTGACATAGATTTAATTCTGTCAACCTTAACTGAAATGTGAATTAAAGTTGGGGATATAACTCAGTGGTAGAATGCCTATTAAGCATGCACAAAGTCCTGGGGACTCCAGTACCAAGAAATAAAAGTTCAGTGTAAGCTAGATTTTGACTATCTTCTTCATTTCTGTGTCCCCAGAGTCTAGAACAGTGTTCTTCATAGTGGGGCTCAGTTTTGTTCAGTAAAGTGCATGCTATAAATGAAGGCTTTTAATATACTTGCTTACAGTAGTCAAGAAATGCTAGTCCTTAGTGGACAAGTTGACTGAGTGGGTAAAGGCACTCTCCAAGCCTGACGGCCTCAGTTTGATCATTGGAACCTACGTGGTAGAAGGAGAGAACTTATTCCTGTGGGTTGTCCTTTGACCTCCACATATGTACCATGCACATGTGGTGCACACACAGAGAGGCACATAGACAAGCAAATATAAGACACATGTAAAAGATAAGAAAGAAATGTTAGTTCTATTGAGCCTCCTCTTAAGTTTTTCTTTTGTTAGTTTTTTTGAGACAAGGTCTCTCTGTAGACCAGGCTGGCCCAAATCTCACAGAAATTTGCCTGCCTCTGCCTCTTGAGTACTAGAATTTAAGGTGTGTGCCACTATGCCTGCATGCCTGGCCTCTTTAGGGTTTTTTGGGTTTTAGGTTTTTTTTGAGACAGGGTCTCCCTTTAGCACCAGCTGGCCTGGAACTCATTGTGTAGACCAGACTGGCTGTGAACTCACAAAGATCCACCTGCCCCTGCCCGGTACTTTAGATGATTCTTAGCCACCGTGTGGGTGCTGGGAATCGAACCAGGTCCTCTGCAAGAGCAGTCAGTGCTCTTAACCACCGAGCCATCTCTCCAGCTTGAGACAGGATCTTAACACCTGTAACCCCTGTCCTGGTGCTTACTATGTAATCAAGAATGGCCTCAAACTCATGGCAGTCCTCCTGCCTCAGCTTTTTTTTTTTTTTTTTTTTTTTAGTTTATTGATGTATGTGGTCGCATTAACTTTCTGAGTGCAGGGCTGTGCACCCNGAAGACGGCGTCGGATTCCCCTGGAACTGGAGTTCTCCTGGAATTGGAGTTTCAGACGGTTCTCAGCCGCCATGTGGGTGCTGGGGATCGAACCTGGGTCCTCTGTAAGAACGGTCGGCGCTCTTAACCGCTAGGCCATCTCTCCAGCCCCCTGCCTCAGCTTTCTAAGCACGAGGATTATAGGCCTGAGCCACTGTACCAGCTCTCTTCCCACCCTCTTATCTGTATGTATACTATTCATACATCTTTTCTGAGCTGGGTGTGGCAGTCCTGTCTGTAATCCCAGCATCTGGGAAGTGGAGATAGGATCTCTTGATCAAGGTCAGCTCAGGATGCAGGAGAACCTGTCTCAAAAAAGTAAAAGAATAGAAAGTGTCATCTTTTCTGAGATGCTTTGGAATCAGACCTTATCTTGAGATAAAACAGTTCTAGACACTTCTGTCCAAGCAATGACCCTGAAGTAAAGTATCTAGTCTCAAAGACTCTTCTGACTTGGAACTCTTAGCTTCTCACAAAAGATAAAGTATGAATGGAAGTAGATGGGACAGGGAGGCTTCTTTCCCAACATGGCTTCTTCCTTTTCGTTGGCCCACTTCACAAATCGGTTTCTTTCACCCAGCTACAAATTTTTAATTGCATTATCCTTGAAACTAGTTGGGGAGTGTTGCTACATTGAAATATCACAGTGTACCTTCCAAGAAGGACTACTTGCTATCTGGACTGGGTATTGCTGATGGAGGTGTTTGGTTTTGTTTTTGGTTTTGTTTTTTCGGTTGGTTTTGTGTTGGGATGTCTGTTCTTTGAAGAAGTCTTTTTCCCCTTCTCTCTCCAGCACCGGTTGGAAAGCTGGCAGCTATGGGCATGTATACCTAGGCTGTTGAGTAGTGTGGGATGATTGCCGTGTGCTGATGTGCTAGCTGCCCAAATGTTGATGACAGATGCCACAGGCAGGGCAGTGGGAAAACTGACCTCCTACAGCAGCAGTAAAGGTATTTAATGACATTTTCCCTAGAGAACTACACAAGGAGGGAAGTATCTGGGAAGCCTATGGCATTTGAAGTGAGGTAAATGCTGCTTTGGAAAAATGATAGAAGGAAGATGGTAGAGAACTCGGCTGGAGCTAGGTGTCCAGCCAGTCCCCACATGAGGGGAGGGACATCATCACCCTCAGTGCTGTGGACAGGACAAATTGCCATAACCTTTGGTGGTGCATGGAGGAAAAGTTCTTTGGGAAATTGAAGTGTGGGCGTGTGTGTGTGTGACTCTATAAGTCCATATGCCTGTGGAGGCTAGAGGAAAGTGTTGGATGTCTTCCTCTATCATACCCAGCTTATACTTATACCCCTTAAGACAGAGTCACTGCACCAGAATCTTGCTGTTTTCAGATGGGCTAGGTGGCCAGTAAATTCCTGGGATCTCCCTGTCTCCTTCCCTTCCCCCAGTGCTGGGGTTAGAGGCACATGAAGCCATATTTAGCTTCTTACATAGGTGCTGGAGATTTAAACTCAGATCCTCATGTTTGCACATCAAGTACTGTTACCCACTGAGCCATCTCCCCAGCCCAGAAAGCGAGGGTTTAACAATTAAAATAACAGGAAAGGGGCTGGGGATGTGGCTCAGTAGCTAAAACAGCTGCCGTGCAGATCTCATTTTGGATTCCCACTACCCATAAAATCTGGTAAATGCATGGGGTGGCACATGTCTGTAACTGCAATGCTGGGAGGTGAAACAGATGGATCCCTGGAGCTCATCAGCCTGCCATTCTAGCCAAATCAATGAGCTCTAGGTTTAGTAAGAGACGCTGTCTCAAAAAATACAGTGGAGAGCAATCAAGGAGAGTGACATCAATCTCTGGCCTCTACACACTATACACACATGCATGGGTACTTGTACACACTCACATGCAAATATGAACACATATGTACATCACACAGATATTCATGAAATAATAAGAAGAGGGCGAGCAAGACATCTGGCCAGTCTACTCCCTCTTGCTGCAAGAGCTCATGATACTATCTATATAGGATCCTGACCTGAAATCTGGCCTCTTTCTTTAAACTATAAACTGTCTACCTAAGACAAGACAACATGCACTATTTGAGCTACTTGGAACATCTTTGCCACTTGAGTGGAAAGGTACCAGGAAGTGTGCAACTGCTGTGGATAGGCTTATGACCTGGTATAGGTCTGTAAATTAGGAACTTGGTAACTGTCAGCAGCCACACAAAGGCTTGCTGAAACCGGAGAGCATCTCCACAAGCCATTCGAGTCTTCCTGCAGAACTTTTGCCCAGAAAATCCCATCTAAGAAAGTTGTCAGTGCTGACCTACTGTTGTTGAACATTGTCAGAGTACTTTTGAGAACCAGGTTCTAGACCCTGGGGGAGGATGTCATACTGTCTCAGTACTGGACTAAGCTGTTGAAACACAGCTATGTGAGCATCCACACAAGAAGCCTCCTCTCAGTCTCATTCTCTCTCACTTTCTTAAGCTAAGGGTCTTGTTATGCTGCTCAAGCTACCCTTAAACTCCTGGGCTCAAGTAATCCTCCTGCCTCAACCTCCCCCCGGAGTGGTTCAGATTCTAGGCACAGGCCCCTGTGCCTAGTGAGGTCCCCCTCCCCCATCTTAACAGTGTTTTCCTCTGTTTCTTAAAACTTTCAAGGTTGGAACATTCCTATTAATTCTGATTGCTGTGAATTATACTTGTTTTCTGTTATGCTGTATCATTAGTAATCAGTCTTGAAGTCTGAAGTTCAGTCCCATACCTCCTCGGCACCCAGTTTATACCAGTTTATGCCAATAACCCTTCAGACTTTTTCCCTAAGTTGAAAAATAGAAAGTAATCAAATTAATAAATGGACTTAAATCTCTGTATATGGTCTGTGCGTACAAGTCATAGCATGTGTGCCTGCCATAATTGTATATGTGGCAATCAGAGGACATCCTTGGGTGTTGGTCCTTGCTTTTCATACTGTCTCATGTGCCAGGCTAGCCGACCTGCAGGCTTCCAGGGATTCTCCTGTCTCTGTCTCCCTTTTCAATGTAGCAGCACTGGGATTACAGATGTGTGCTACTGCAGCTGACTCTGCATGGGTTCTGGGGATTTGAACTTGGGTCCTCATGCTTGCACAGCAGATGTTTTACCCACTGAGCCAACTCCCCAGTCCAAATCAACTTGTGGTTGTTTTGTTGGTCTCTGTGGACCAGGCTAGCCTGGAATTCATTGTGTAGCCCAGGTTGACCCCTAACTGACAATCTCCTACCTCAGCCTCCTAAGTGTTGAGATTATAGCACTACTGCACAAACTTTTCTTTCTTGTTGCTATTCCGTAAACCATACATTGTATTAGATATTACAAATAATGTAGAGATGATTTAAAGTATTTAGGAGGGGCTAGAGAGATGGTCAGCCATTAAGAGCACTGGCTACTCCTGCACAGGATCCAGATTCAGTTCCCAGCACCCATATGACAGCTAACAACCACCTATAACCCCAGTTCCAGGGGAATCCTGACACTTATCTTCTGACCTCTGTGAGCACTGCATGGTATGGGTGCACTTATATACATGCAGGCAATACACTCATATACAAAATAAAAATAAAATTTGAAAAAAATTAAAATATGCAGGAGGATTTATATAGGTTCTGTGTAAACCCCACGTGATTTTAGCCATGTTTGATGATATAAAACAAAATGGTGATATATACAAAACCTATAATCTAGCTACTTGGTCAGGCTGAGGCAGGCGAATTGGAAGTACAAAGCTTGCTTGGCTACAGAGTAAGTTGAAGCCTGGCCTGGACAATTTTGGTGAAACCTTGCCTTAAAACCAAAAGTGAAGCCGGGCGTGGTATCGCACACCTTTAATCCCAGCACTCAGGAGGCAGAAGCAGGTGGATCTCTGTGAGTTCAAGGCCAGCCTGGTCTACACAGCAAGTTCCAGATCAGCTGGGACTTAAAGAGAGACCCTGTCTCAAAAAGATAAAAGTGAAAAGAGGTCCAGCCAAACCTAATGACCTGAATTTGATTCTGGGACCCAAATTGTGGAAGGAGAGAACTGGCTTCCCCAAGTTGTCCTCTAACCTCCATAAGTGTATGGTGATATTTGTGGACATGCGAGTGCACATGGGCACACGCAGACACACACACACAAACACAAGTAAATATAATTGTTTTCTTTTGAGTAAGTTAAAAAGAGCTATAATACCAGCATAGTGTAATCCCATCATCTGGAGACTGATCAGGAGTTCAAAGCCAGCTATATCTCAACAATTAAACAAGCAATGGTAGAGCGTTTCCCTAGAATACACAAGGTTGTAGGTTTATCGCCAGTACCACCAACTCCTCCTAAAACCAATTGTTTCTGTTTTGTTTTGTTTGAGACAGAATCTGGTTATTATAGCTTAGGTTATCCTTGGTTCTATTATATATGGCCCAGGGCTAGTCTCTTGAATCCTCCTGCCTTAGCCTCCCAAGTGCTAGAATTAAATGTTTATGCCACTTCCCGAGGTTTTTAACATTTTTGAAAAATTTTTGTCTGATTTGGGTGTTGTTGTTGGTTATTTAATTAGGTTCTCGGTAAAAAATTTAGAACACCAATTTGTGAGGATACACGCCATTTATCAGAGCAAAGAGAGATCTCAGGTAACCCTTGAGCTGAGGAGCATCTTTGACCTTTGGCAAAATTTGTGAGTCCATGGCTTTCTAATTGTATTTTGTTTTGAGATAGGATCTTACTGTATGTCCTAGGCTGGCTCAGAATTCACTATGTAGCCCAGGCTAGCCTTGAACTCAGTGCAGTCCTCCTACCTGCTGGGATTATTACTGTGAGCCTCCACATCTGGTTTTTACAAGACAAAAGTGTTTGGCTGGTTGATTGAAAGACAAAAGTCATATGTCAGAAGGCCAAGTTGGCATTGCTTTTTAAAAACGACAAAAAAGTAGGTAGAAACAAACCATCGGGTAGAGTTTGGTGGTGGCCAGAAATGGGACTGCAGCATTAATTAATAGCCATGGGTCCAAAGGAAGGGTTGAAAACTCCAGAACTGACTCTGTTTCAAAAGAATTTATTCTGAGCGGGGCATGGTGGGGTACACCTTTAATCCTAGCACTTGGGAGGCAGAGGCAGGCGGATCTCTGTGAGTTCAGGCCAGCCTGGTCTACAGAGTGAGCTCCAGGACAGCCAGAGCTACAGGGAGACCCTGTCTCAAAAAGACAAAAAAATATATATATTATTAATAATAATTTATTCTGAACCTTGCTGTGGGAGAAGAAGAATTGTTTCATAACATAAGGGGTTTGTATGGGAAAGGCATATGACTAACTCTGGTCTGTATGTATTGGGGGGGGGTATTCTGCATCCTGGGTTTGGACTCATGTGGTTCTGTAGAGGGTGACTGTGCTTGTTCTCTGCTGCTGGGCTATTAGTCTGAGTGGTGGCCAGGGTTTGTGAGTCTCCCAGGAGAAAAGTAGGCCCAGCTTTGGGCATAGCACGTAGGCCTGTGGGAAGTAGAATTCTTCCTAACTAGATAGATATTCTATATATAAATAGATAGGACTTTCAGCTTATATTGTGTGCCAGTGAAGAATAAGTGGGGATGGAGGGAAGTGTTCATCTATTTTCCATGCTTGAAATAAAATAGGGTTGGGGAAGCCACAAGTCTTAGGCTTCTTAGAGGAGCCAGACTCCAAGAGCAGCTTGACTAATCAGGTGGATGGAGTGTGGAAGATGGTTGGATGGGCTATGAGAAGTTTGGCACACCCTGACGGAGGAGTCTGAGAGGCTGGAATGAGATGGGTGGGTGAGAAGTGGGCACTGTTTGCCTAAAGAAAATCAGGATAGCTGGTGAAAGAGGAGACCTTCCACAGAGAAGGTAGTTAAGACCTCATACACACTGCAGAAACTCATGTCCGCACAGCTGGTGACTATCTAAGCCAGAGGTGACAGGTGAAGTGGAAAATTCCTGTAGTCTCACTAAGTGATGTGATTGCTGTTGATTCCAACTTGGGTACCTGATAATAGCTGGTCTTCTGAGGATCATGGAAATTTTCTCACACCCTTTTTTTTGCCAGGAGCCCCTTGAACATGGGATTCAAGGAGCTGGACTGATCCTGGAGCGGCAAGTTAAGAGGAGTTTTCCATATGTAGCAATCCCTTTTTTAAAAAATTGGAGATCTCTCAAGAACAGCTCAGGCAAGCCCAGGTGCTGGGGCACTAAAGAGCCCACCCACAGTCAGTCATTCCACCCCCGGCCAACTGACATTACGAAGGCATCTGAAGGAGACAAGCAAGGCAGGCCTTCAACACAGTGAAGAGGCATTTAGGACCTACATTGGAAAACAGGCAAGGAGAAGCTCAGATGCCAGGAACACGAAGAAGAGACAACACAGGAAAGGGGCAGGATAATCCCAAATCAAGCTCTACCAACTATGGAAGATTCCTACAGTGGGATCCCCATGGGGATGGCCCAGGACACAGATATCAGAAACACAATTGGGAACATATTTAAAGAACTGCAACATTATAAAAAGCAAATCAAAGAACTAAAAAAAAAGAGAATGAAGAACTCAAGAAGGGCATAGAGAAAGAGAATGACAAACTCCAGAAGGAACTGGAAACACTGAAAAGATCCCATGCTGAAAAAGATAAGGAAACCAACCAGCGAAACAAAGAGCTACAGGAAGAGATTGAGAAGCTCCAAAAAGAAGTAGAAATACTAAAGAAATCAGAAGAAGAAATGAAAAAGGAAATCAAACACTCATCCAATCAAGAGGAAAGGAGTGGAAAAAAGCCTCAGAAGCGAATGGGGAGAGAACAGAACAAATGAATATCGAGCTGGAAGATAACGACAGAAAACACTAAAACCTCAAGTGAAGATTATGGAAAACTTTAAAAATCCACAAGTGGAACAACCAGGAACTGTGGGACCACTATGAAAGATCAAACCTCCCCATCATAGGAGGAGGAAGGAGAAGAATCCCAAGGAATGGGGTTGATCGAGCTTCAACAGAATAATAGATTGAAAACTTCCCCAGAACTAAAAAGGTACAAACCATACAAATACAAGAAGCAACACAGAACTCCAAACAGCAAGACCAACAAAAATCTCCATTGCCCACCTCATAATCTTAAAATGCTAGGACACCCACAAACAAACACCAAACCCTTAAAGCCACAAAGAAAAACAACAAGTGGCCTATAAGGGGGGAACCTATTCAGAATACAACTGACTTCTCAATGCCAATATGAAAAGCAAGAGAACCTGGAGCAAACATCTCCATTATTAAAGGACAATAGATCCAACCCAGGTTACTATACCCAGCAAAAATGTTCGATTATATTGAAGGAGAGAGCAAAAACCCTTCCATGACATAAACGCAGTTTGGAAAGAAATACATGTCCGGAAGACCAACCCTTCAGAGAATACTTGAGATCAGAAGGAAAGGAGACCATTCCCAGGCACTTAGAAGGAGAAAATCAATAAAGCATAACTGCGAAACAGAAACCTAAACCCAAACCGAAAAAATGGATAACAAGCAAAAAAGAGCAACACAGACCTATCAACCATAACCTTAAATATCATGGGACTAAATTCCCCAATCCAAAAGACATTAGACTTGGAGATTGGATATGAGGAACAGAATCCCTCCATATGCTGTCTACAAGAAATCTCTAACTTCAAGGACAGACACTACCTTTAAAGTGTGAAAGTGATGGAAAAAAATATTTCCAAGCCAAATGGTACAAAAAGAAAAGCAAGTGTGTTCTATTTTAATATCAGACAAAATAGAACTCAAAGTAAAAGAAATCAGAAGAGACAAAGAAGTGCATTACATCTTTATCAAAGAGAACAATTAACCATGAAGTTTCACAATCATGAATTATATATATGCCCCACAAACTTCGGTGCCACCAAACTTTATAAGACAAGTCCCTCAGGGGACCACAAGTCACACATACACCCCCAGTACATTCATAGTGGGGACTCAATACCCCACTGAGTCCCGTTGGATAGGTCAACAGGAACAAAAAATAAAACAGAGAGACCATCTGAACTGAAACGGTATATGATATACCCAAATGGACCTTAAGACCTCTACCGAATATTCAATCCTAATACCGAAGAATACACATTCTACTCAACACCCCAGAAACACTCTCCAAAATGACCACATTACTGGGACACAAGAAGAACCCCCTCCACAAAATATAAAAGATTGAAATAATTTCAATGATTCTATCAGACCACATTGCAATAAAGCTCAACACCAACACTAGGATAAGCCCTTACTGCCTACAAGAACACATGGAGACTAAAACAAACCACATCTGCTTGAATAATGAATGGCAAGGAAGAGATAATAAAAGGCATTCCTGGACTAAATGACAATGACAATACCACACAAAAAACCTATGGGTATTTTAAAAGCAGTCCTAAGAAGGTAAGTTTATAGCCCTGGGGCCTACATTAGAAAACAGGAAAAAGCACAAGATGAATGATCCCACACTGCAGCTAAAGCCTCAAAAGAGCAACAACAAAAAATAACCAAATCACAGGAAAAAAAAATCAGAGCAGAAATCAATGAAATAGAAACAAGAAAACAATACAAAAAAATCAATGAGGCCAAAAAGTTGGGTGCTTGAAAGAATAAACAAGATTAGACAGACCTCTAGCCCAGTTAACCAAAAGAAAGAAAGGAACAACTCCAAATTCACTAGAATCCATGATGTAAAAGGGATAATATCACAACAGACAAGGAAAAGATCCAGAAAATCATAGGCATATTACAAGAACCTATTTCTAGCAGTTTGAAAACCTGGAAGAGAAATTGATGACTATCTGGAAATCCTGGGAAATACAAGCTCTACCAAGAAGAGATTGGCAGCTTAACAGACCTAATATATTGAAGAAATTGAGGATTTGTATAGAAACCTCCCACTAAAAAACCCAACGCCCAGGCCAGAGGTTTTCCGACGGCAGAATTCTATAAAACATTTCGTTTTTAAATTTTTTTTTAAATTTTATTTATTTCTGTATGTGTATGAATGTACTGTCTGCATGCAGGTTTGTGCACCCGTGTCATGCAATGCCGCGGAGGTCAGAAGAGGGCATCGGATTCCCCTGGAACTGGAGTTCTCCTGGAATTGGAGTTTTGGACGGTTCTCGGCCGCCATGTGGGTGCTGGGGATCGAACCCGGGTCCTCTGTAAGAGCGGTCGGCGCTCTTAACCGCTAGGCCATCTCTCCAGCCCCAAAACATTTCAAAAAGACCTACAACCATTATTACTGAAACTGTTTAGAAAGATACAATCAGAGGGAATTCTCCCAAATTCCTTCTATGAAGCCAGCATCACTCTATTACCAAAACCAGGCAAAGATACAACCAAAAAGGAGAACTATAGACCCATCTCCCTAATGAACACAGATGCCAAAATTCTAAACAAGATACTGCATCGAAGAACTGACTGAAATGATGAACTTCTGCTCAAAACAGTCAACTTCCTCATCGAGAATATTGAGAAAGACTGAGAAAGAGATGAAAGGCATGTTTGGCAGAATGCATGAGCTCTGGGGGGGACACGGGTCTAGAGTTGTTAAAAAAATAAAAATAAATTTATAAAAAAGTTTAGGGTTTATTTTTTATTTTATGTGTCTTGAGTGTTTTATCTGCATGTATGTAAGTGTACCATGTGTGCAGGTGCCCACAGAAGTCAAAAAAGCGTCAAATCCTTTAACTAGAATTACAGATGGTTGTTAGCCACGATGGGGATGCTGAGAAATTAACCCAGTCCTCTGGAAGAGTAACTAATACTCTTAAGTCTGAGTCATCTCTCTAACCTCCCACATCAGTCCTTATTGGGACAGCTTTAGGATCAGAAGGGCTGGGTGAAGAAAGCTCCACCTTCTTCTAGACATATTGCAAATTTTTTTCTCCCTAGCCTTTGCCATAATGCTAGCTCTTAGCTGATTATCTTTTCTGCTTCTCAAGAGACCACATGATTGAATTTGATGACATATTGCTTCATATTGAATAATGGTTTTTTATTGAAGTTTTGTGCATTTCATACAACATTTCTTAGTCAAATTTAGACCGATTCCCCTTTCCATGCCCTCACCCTGCCAGAGCTTATGCATTCTTTTTCTCAGTCTTTTTTTAAGTTTTTCAGTGCAGAAGTTTACTGTTTCAGTCTTATAGTCATCTTTTCCTACCACTTCCTTATGCTGGGGATGGTAATCCATGTTTCCTATTGATCTGTCATGGTGGCTATAAAAATGCTGATTGTGTAAGCTAAGGATTCAGTACTTGCTTGGTTGGAGACATGGATCTTGACTTGTTCTTTCTTATTATGTTCAGTCCCTAAACCATAAAATGACCAGAAAGAATGTGATGGGGTGCTGGAGAGATTGCCTAGCGCTTAAGAGCGCCGACTGCTCTTGCAGAGGACCCGGGTTCAATCCCCAGCACCCACATGGTGGCTGAGAACCGTCTTTAACTCCAGTTCCAGGGGAATGCGACACCCTCTTCTGACCTCCGCGGCATTGCAGGACACAGGTGCACAAATCTGCATGCAGACAGTACATTCATACATATACGAAAAAAAAAATGTGATAGGCCCATGAGATACACAGCAGTATAAGCTAGTGCTTAGTGATTCTCAGCTGAGTGGCCCTGTCCTCCAGGGTGTATTAGGAAGAGGTGGGGAGGGAAGTTTAATGGCTGCTCTATCATAGGAACACAAATGACACATGTGTGGGGATTAGGGCTGCTGGCTATCCTATAGTCCTGAGGACAGTACATTGAAGAATCATTTTTCTGCTCAAGTTGTTTCTAGAAGCCTTGTGGATTTGTTATGAATGTCAGAGAGGCCAGGAGAAGGATTAGACAGGTTATTCCATGGAAGGAGTTTGCTTCTTGGAGGAGTGAGGAATTCCTTTTGTGCATGGCACATCTCTCTCAGACTAACAGCTTTTATTTGTCTGCCAGCACACCTCTGAAGGTAAAATAGGTAGGCTCCAAGCCAGATTGCAAGGAAGGATTTTCATGTTCTTTTCACCACCCACCCACTTTCTTTCAAGGCACATTTGTAAGAAAGTGGTAGAAGCATACATAAATTGGGATTTAATTCTTGGTTTTTCAGGAAAGAGCCTTTAAGAAAATAGCTGGACAAGGCACCTCCAAACCCAAGTGGCATGAAGCTGACGTGTGTGTGTGTGTGTGTGTGTGTGTGTGTGTGCGCGCGCATGCAGCATTTGAGAGAGCCTAGCATGTTTGTCTGTTCACGCCTCCTATTCATCTTTTAGTTATACCTGTAAAGAGAGGGTAAAGAATGAGTGTCACCTCTGAAATTTCAGGGGAGTGATGAAGGCTAGAATGCACCTTGCCCTAGTATATGGAGCCAGAGGAACCAATACCATGCAACAGAGCTGCCACCTGCCTATCTGTAGATCCAGATTAGGGAGAGCAGAACTTGACAAGTACCTGTCCTTGTTTAGCTGGGGTTCAGAGAAGCTGGTGGAGTTGCTCCAACTTCAACAAGTGGTCTGTGGAAACTGCTGTAGGCCACATGACCACTCAGGACTCAGGGAACAAAGCATGTGGACCAAGGGCCTTTAGTTTTCTGGCCCTTTAGTCCTCTCTTTTAAGCCCTTCTTTTTTTGCCTTTTCTTCAGTTCAGAACAAAGATGCTTTGATAGAAGTTGTTTCTGTTTTAATGTGGGTTCATTTTAGAAGGGGTTTGAGAGCTAAAATGAGAACAAGGAGCACTTACCCTGTGGTAAATTCCTTCCTCATGTAATCTCAGGGCCCCTCACAGTAACCCTTTGAGGTGGATTGCTCCATTTTCAACATGAAAAAACAAAGCTTAGAGAAGTTGCTTGGAAATTCAGTAATTTCTCTTGAGATTGAACAGTCAGCGAGTAGCAGGGCCCAGATTCAGACTCAGGTCTGACTCACCCCAGAGCTGGAGCTTCTGTTCCCCACCTGCAACTGAAGTCAGGCTGAAGTCAGGGAACGTGTGGGTGGGCATTGAAGTGAGGGCAGGAGGGCAGTGTGTAGCCAGTGTGTTCTGTTTTCTGCTTGCTTTGATTGCAAATATTTAAAATTTCTGTGACCTGCGGTGAACAGGCCTTGTAGACTTGCCAAGGACTTCATAAAGTACTTAGTGACTTTTAGAACGTGGCCCATTTAGTGGACTAGAGATTGCCTGTGTGAGAAATGGTTTCTGCCCTCCAGAAGCACATGGTCCAGATCTTTTTTGTGTACCTGAGACTTTATTTGAGGGCAGGAAAGAGGAAGAGATTTTGGTCTGAGCCTTAGAGAACTTCAGGTAGGTTGGCATTGCTGAGCATATGTTAGGAATACAGAATGCTGTGATATCTGTGCCCAAAATTGGTGGACATTTCTGAATGTTGGTCTGCTGGACAGAGTGCTTCAGTGACAGGAAGAGGACATGCTAGAGTTGGGAAAATTTAGTCAGGAGGAAAAGAGACAGAGTAATTCAAAAGTTGCCCTGTTCTTTAGAAGGAAAGGAAGACTGTCACATTTTCTCCTCCCTTTAAATTTGCTTTTAAATTTCATCAGGGATGGGACATATGCATGGTGGCGTGTGGAGGTCAGAAGACAACCTAGGGAAATCTATTCCACCATGTGCCCCAGTGATTGAACTCAAGATTGTCAGGATGAACAGTAAGCACCTTTACCTGCCCAGTCATCTCACTGGCACCCTCCCACCTTTTTATTTAATTGGTTGGTTGGTTGGTTTGTTTGTTGTTGAAACAGGGTCTCACTGTGTGGCCCTGGCTGGTCTGGAACTCACTATTATTTTTATTTTATGTGTATGAGTCTATGCCTGCATGTGTGTAAGTACACCATGTTATGCAGAGGTCAGAAGAGGGTGTCAGAGTCCCTGGATCTGAGTTACGTACAGGTGGTTGTTAGCCACCTTGTGGGTACTGGGTACTGAATCTGGGTCCTCTGCAAGAGCAGCCAGTGCCCTTAACTGCTGAGCCATTGCTTTAGCTCCCTCCTCCCACCTTTTTATTTTATTTTATTTTATTTTATTTTATTTTATTTTATTTCATTTCATTTCATTTCATTTTATTTTATTTTATTTTGTCTTTTCAAGACATGGTCTCCCTGTAGCCCCAACGGTCCTGGAACTTGCTATGTAGACCAGGCTGGCCTTGAACTCAAAGAGGTCTGCCTGCCTCTGCCTCTGCCTCTGCCTCTGCCTCCTGAGTGCTGGGATTAAAGGCTTGCACCACCAAACCCGGCCCTCCCACCTTTTTAAAAAATATTTTTATTATGAGGGCTGGAGAGATAGCCTAGCGGTTAAGAGCACCAACTGCTCTTGCAGAGGATCCGGGTTCGATTCCCCAGCATCCACATGACGGCTAAGAACCGTCTTTAACTCCAGTTCCAGGGGAAACAGACCCTCTTCTGACCTCCGCGGCATTGCATGACACGGGTGCACAAACCTGCATGCAGACAGTGCATTCATACATATACAAAAATAAATAAAATTTTAAAAGTTTTTAATATTTTTATTATGGTTAAAATATATAACATTGTGTGCCTACATTTAACCATTTTTAATATAGACTTTTGTGGAGTTAAGCATATTCTATCACCACCATCCAGAATGTCTTCATTCCCCCCCCAACTGAGCCTCTGTGTCTACCAAGCACTTGACTCTCTGACTCTCTGACTCTGCTCTCCCAACCCAAGTGACCACTTTCTTCCCTTCTTATTTGCAGAGTCCAGCAGAGGGCCAGAGGCCAAGGCTTAATATTTGTCAAGTCATAGGGTGAACTGCTCAGAGTCCCTCTTGTCATCAGCTGGCTCCAGTGCAAGGTGCTAGGCCTCCTTAAAAGAAAGGGTTTTATGGCATCCCAAGAGGACGGGTATGAGCAGAGAACAGGTTTCCCTTCTGGATTAGCTCACACATAACCTACTCACTTCCTGGCTTTGTTCTTGTACCTGTCGTCTTGCTTGTTCTCAACCTTTTACTTCATTTTGTCTGGACACTCTGGGGGTATGTGGTAGAGGAAATTGAAAAGAAGGTCATTTGAGGATGAAGATAAAATTTAACAGCTTTTCCTCTATGTATAAGAGGGTACATATGTATGCTAAAGGAATTTAGAGTGAGGTCAGGCTCTCCCTCCCTCTGAAGTGTCCAAAGCAGACCTAGAAGTGAATTGGGCTTCTTAGAACAGGCCGGCTAACCTCCTGACTTTGCCTTGTCCATGCCATTTAATGATTTCTTCTTTGACTTTCATTGGGAAGTGGGAAAAATGACAGAGAGATGGCTAGGTGTTCAAGTGAGTCAGGAAAAGTGGGAAAGAGGAAGAGAACCTGCTTTCTTAGCTGTGACTGCCTTGGAGGTCAAATCCCGGCAGTAGAGGCCTGCAGGTGGTAATGTCGAGGTGGTATCTTAGAGTACAGCTGCTAGGGTTATGCCCCAGATTACCAGACAAAAGCTGTAGCACCAGTCTCTGCATTTCCTCAAAATAGTATT
Organism: Rhizomys pruinosus; assembly: GCA_009823505.1. NCBI lineage: Eukaryota > Metazoa > Chordata > Mammalia > Rodentia > Spalacidae > Rhizomys > Rhizomys pruinosus. The sequence goes on along the minus strand of VZQC01003946.1, from coordinate 266,961 downwards.
GGATCCAGGGACTAAAGGAAAGACTCATGGCCCTTTTCGGTGTCCTTCAAAGAGGCTACTGGCTTTCAGCCAACTTTTTTCTTAGTTTGAGACAGGTATAAATTGAGGTTGATTGCTTTCCTTGGACCAAGCTTAGTCTGCCCAACCTTACTGCTCAAAGTTTGAATGAAGGAATGTTGTAATTCCTGAATCTTAGAACCTCTGTATTCCTTGAGTGTTATCTTGTAGTCTGGTATTATACACGCCTGGAAGTTGTTACCATCACCATCCCTAATTAAAAGCAAAAAGACTTTAGTGCTAATGCCTAAAGCAATAGCATCTACTGACCATCTTACTAAGAGATGTCAGTAGTAGGCTAAGGTCTCAGAGCTGGAGCTAGTGCTTGGTAACTTTGTTTCATTGCTCAGTCCCCACCAGACTTGAAGTGCTTGCGTGTGATAGTCATTTTGGGAGCCCAGCTGTAGTCTGTTTCACAGGTTAACAGTGAGTGCTTGATGTCCTGCTCTGGCTACTGCTTGATGTCCTGCTCTGGCTTTGTGACACCACCCCCACCCCACCCCCAGTGAAATTAATGTCAGTAGAGAGCTCCCAGTTGGAAGCCTGCCAACACAAGGGCCTGTTTGTCTTGGGTAGCTGTTTTTAAGTACTGTAATCCATGGAGTGAGCAGAATTAGAAGTCAGGAAGACCTGGCTTTCACTCATTTCGATTCCATTTCTAGCTTAAGTTTCGCTCAGACATGGTTTCCTCCCTGCAAAATTAGGGTATAGGAACCAGTGGCTTTCAGTCAGACTCACCTACACATAGCCAGGCCCTGCCTGAGTGGTGATTGGTTCCACCCAGGGTGGGGCCCTAGTGTCTTCGCTTTCCTGCCAGGAACTGCAGAACCAGGCTCCTGACCCAAGACTCCTTTCTTAACGTCTTCCCTATATCTGAGTGCCTACTATATATAGCGTGCCATTTGATCTCAGCACCACCTTAGACATATGAATTGATCAAATGTGGAATTTGTGTTACTCTCTGTAGAAGGAAAAATGCCTCTGTGTTAAGCTGGTCAAAGGAGATGTTGAGAGAAGTATGGAAGGTGGGAGTGGTAGCTGATGTGGGACAGACACTAGTACCTACTTGTGTGGAGATCTCAGGTGGAGTGTGGGCATGAGGTAGAGCATTTGCAGAAGGGACACAGAGTAAAGGGAAGGTGATCTTCAGGGTACAGATACCCTAAAGACACTATGTCATGTCTTTTGGTGCTGAAGGAGAAGAACAGCCAGAACCAAGTGAGAATTGACTTGGAAAGACAGAATTTTCAGTTGGGTTTTGAGGACTTGGAATAGGTTCAGCCCTTCCCACATAACAGGCCTAGGAGGCAAGTTTGGATTTAAATCCCAGTCCTGTCACACTCTGCGATCTTTGGCACATAATCAACACTCCATGTCTCATTTTTGTCCCTGTAAAAATGAGGATAAAGAGACCTACCTAATAGGGCTGGCTGTTAGAGGGTTAAGTAAAAGTGATGGTAAGTGCCTAGCCTAGTAAATGCTTACTGGATGGGTGGTAGCCATGAAGCCTCTGTGTCTTCTTGAAGAAAGGGAAATCTTCTGCAGTTCACTTAACGTTCTCTCCTCCTGACTTAGTGTTTTATTGAAGAAAGAGAAAACCATCCAGCCAATTGATTTTTACTTTAAATGGATATGGTGAGTCAGACCTAGGAGTAGCCCCGGAATTCTGGGAGCCTGGCTCCCCTTTCCCTTGTCCTGAAGCCTTCTGCCATCACCTCAAAGTCTTCCAGCGTCACTGGGAGAAAGAATAACTTGAAAAGTCATATCAAAACACGAAACTCCTGTTTGTCCTGCCCCCTGAGTCAGGATCCCAGCATTCTCTGGGTAGTCACTCTGGCCCTGCATGCTTTATGTAAAAGCTGTGGACCCACCCAGAGGAAGCACTCAGCCCAAGGGGACAGTCTGGGAAGTACTTCAACTTGGGAAGTATGAGACAAGGCATCTGTACAAACATGCAAAGAGCTTTATGCTAGGCACAGACTCAGGGCTGGGTGGTGAGGATGCTTGGCTCCTCCTACTGCTTGGTAGCTTAGGCCGCTTTCCTGCCTTAGAGCCCTTGGAGCCCTTGGGTCCTCCCTACCCTCTGCCCTTGGCTTGGTTAACTCTTAACTGTTCCTTTGGCCTCGGCTTACATATTACTTCCTTAACTGGCCTTTTCTGCTCTTCCTTCCCCATCATGACTTCCCTTTAGTCTTTCTAACAGAACTAGGTACTTTTTCTTCAGTTGTGTATTTTATATTGTCCTTTAATGTGTGCTTCCCTGACTAGACTATAAGCTCCATGAGGAAAGATACTGTCACATTCTAATATCTATCACCCTCTAAATCCCAGAGAACTTTTTTTTTTTCAAAATAGGGTTGAATGTAGCACAGGCTGACTTTGAACTTGCTATGTAGCTGAGGATGACCTTGAGTTTCTGATCCTCCTGCCTCCATGTCCTGAGTTCTAGGATTACAGGTATGTGCCACCTGTCCCAGTTTTATGAGGTGCTAAGGATGAAACCCAGGGCTTGGTGTGCACTAGGCAAGCAGTCTGCCAACTGGGCTGTATTCCCACTCTAGGCACTTGACATTTTATTATTTATCTTATCTCATTTGCATTGTGTGTTTGGGTGCAGAGGACAACTTTGTAGAGTTGATTCTCCCCTTCCACCTTTATATTGGTTTCAGAGATCAAACTCAGGTTGGCAGGCTTGTGTGTCAAGTGCCTTTAACCACTGAGCTATGTCTCTGGCACCCCACTTGGTAGTTATTGATTGAATGCATGAACTGGTCCATTAGGCTCTTAGAGTTTTGAAAGGAGTCAAGGAAGATTTCTTAGGAAGAAGAGGAGAAACAGGCCTGGTGAAAAGTTGAATGAGTGTGCTCATGCCTTCCTGATAGTCAGGAAGTTATTACCTATATCCCCTTAGCTGTAATTTGTCCTAGGTTGGTTCTTGGCGGAGCCAGGGAATATCTGGTCTCCACCCTGTGGAGAATAATCCTGGCCTTCCTTTCTAGGTCTGTGATTCAGTCTTTCTTCCACGCCCTGCTGGCCCCACCCTCTACCTGCTCTTCCCCTGACTCCGCTTGGCACCTCTGCTCATTTCTTGGTTCTCTTCATTGGCCCCTGACATTTATGGCACTTTTTCCTACCTTCTCTTAATGGCATCCTATTGGACTGCTTGCAGAGTTAGAAGGGATATGGGGCTCAGACAGGTTTTCTTGGTCATGAACTTTCCCCTGTCTCTTCCTTGGCTCTGTGGATACCTGATTCAACAGTAGGAGGCTGGCAATGAAGTATAATGATTTGTTTATGCTGTTGTTGAAAACCAGCAAGGAGAAACCTTATTATTACCCAACCCCTGATTACTGGTGTGTCGTCCTCCGTTAGCTTGGTGTCTGCCAGTGTGAATAGGCTTGGAATCTCCTGCCTTCCTCCCCTTCCTTCCAGATTGGGCCCCACTCTGGCATCTGAACCCCAGGCCTGTCCTGCCTGCCCCATAGGGCACAGAATTTATCATCTCCTTCTCACTCAGTTCTGCCCTTCATCTTGTTTCTTTTCTCCTAAACTACCCCCCTTTTACTCTAAATCCCAGAAACATCAACTGTCTTAGAAAATCACATCTTGCCACAGTTTCTTTGCCGGGGTTGGGGGTGGGGGTGGGGGGTGTTTCTCCACAGTGACTCATGCAAATGTGTAGCACCTTATGGCTTTGAAGATGTTTTTACATCTGTGAATTCTTTTGCTTTAGCCATTTTTAAATGGCCCTCTATACTTTTTATTTGAGACAGAGTAAGTTTCCCAGGCTGGTGTTAGCTTCAGTCTGTAGCCCATTCAGGCTTTGAACTTGTGATCCTCCTGCCTTTGCCTCTTGAGTAGCTAGGATAGTAGGCTTGTGTCACCAGACCCAGATGTTCACTTCTTTTTTTTTTTTTTTTAATGTGTGGTATGTGCAGTAAAACACAAGTTCACCTTAGAAAAGAAGGAAACTTTGATACATGCTACAATGTGGGTGAACCCTGAGGACATTATGCTAAGGGAAACTAGCTAAGCATAAAAAAGACAAATCCTTCAGGATTCCACTTATGAGTTACCTAGAGCAGTCAATATTTCAGATTTTTTTAATTTTTTTTTAATTAATTTTATTTATTTCTGTATGTGTATGAATGTACTGTCTGCATGCAGGTCTGTGCACCCGTGTCGTGCAATGCCGCGGAGGTCAGAAGAGGGTCTCGGATTCCCCTGGAACTGGAGTTCTCCTGGAATTGGAGTCTCAGACGGTTCTCGGCCGCCATGTGGGTGCCGGGGATCGAACCCGGGTCCTCTGTAAGAGCGGTCGGCGCTCTTAACTGCTAGGCCATCTCTCCAGCCCAGATGTTCACTTCTTTAACACTGCTCTCTTCTAGGAAGCTTGAGCTTATTAATCTCTTTCTGCCCTCCTGCTTCCTGTGGTCTTGGAGCCCTTACTAATATTACTATTAGAGTTTTTCCAACCATAGAGGAGTTCATTTGTTTAAGGAAACCTGCTTTCTGAGCCAGGTGTAGAGACACACACCTTTAGTGCCAGAGGCAGGAGGATCTCTGCGGCTACATACTGAGACTCTGTCTCAAAATAACAACAAAAATCTGTTTTCTGTTAATACTATTTACCAATTATATAAGTCAAAGGTTGCTGATCCACAGGAAAAAAAATAAAAAGGAATTTACTTGTAGAGAGCTATTCTCTGGAGGCAGGGTCTCGTGTAACCCAAGCTAGGTTACAGCTTGCTGTATAGCCAGGGATGACCTTGAATTTTTGGTTCACCTACTACTGCTTCCTGAGTGCTGGAATTACAGGTGTTTGCTACTATGCCTGGTTTGATATGGTGCTAGGAATCAAACCCAGGGCTTCTTGTATGTTAAACAAACACTCTACCAACTGAACTACAGTCCCAGGCCCAGGATTCACTTTCAGTAGCTGCCCTAATGTACTTGAGAGCCACCCCTCCCCGGGGGTTCATTTTGGAAGGATGGAGACGACCCCAAACTAGTGTTAGAAACCACTGCTTTAAGGAGCAAGAAAGATTTTCAGTTCTCTTCTATTTCTGTGTTCACCATCCACTAGAGAGGTAGTCAGTTCAGCTCTGACCTCCAACAGCCTAGACAAGCAGAAGATACAAGACAATCAGGCAGAGAAATATTTTTTTTTTTGCTTTTTTGTTTTTTGTGCTTTTGAGACAGGGTCTCCCTATAGCCCCATCTATCCTGGAACTCACTCTGTAGACCAGGCTGGCCTTGAACTCACAGAGATCCACCTGCCTCTGCCTCCCAAGTGCTAGGATTAAAGGCGTGCGCTACCACACCCGGCTGCAGAGAAGGTTTTTAATTTTTTTTTATGTGTATGAGTGTACTGTCTGCATGTAGGTTGGTGCACCCATGTCGTGCAGTGCTGCAGAGGTCAGAAGAGGGCATCAGATTCCCCCGAAACTGGAGTTAGCCACCATGTGGGCATTGGGAATTGAACCCAGGTCCTCTGCAAGAGCAGTCAGTATTCTTAACCACTGAGCCATCTCTCTAGCCCCAAGAAGTATTTTAAACACGAAATTGTTTCCTGAAGAAGCCACTACAGGGGACTTCGGGAACAGGAGACAAACAGGGACATTTTTTGGAGGTAGCCATGTCTAAGTTGGGGTGGGAGGGATTAGCAGGAGCCATCCAGGTAAGAGGAAAGGAGTGTTGAAAGAGAAGACCATGCACATGACCCAGAAGTGAGATGAGATGCAGTGCAGTAGAACTCAGAGAACCCCAGTAGGGCATGGGGTTCTGGCCTCCTCCCACATAAGCAAGAAACAAAAAGCCACCAGTATATTGGCTAATCTCCATGTAATTAAAAACAGATTTATTATTCCTAGCACTTGGGAGGCAGAGGCAGGCGGATCTTTGTGAGTTCAAGGCCGGCCTGGTCTACAGAGTGAGTTCCAGGACAGCTGGGGCTACAGGGAGACCCTGTCTCGAAAAGACAAAAAAAAAAAAAAAAAAAAAACAGATTTATTTTTTCTACTTCTGAAGTATTGCATATGAGTGCAGATGCCTCAGAGGACCTGCGAAACTGAATTCTAAGTGCTGCAAGAGCGTAATGATCTCAACCTGCACGGCATCTCTGGCCTCTATCATTAATAATACTGTGTTTTTGTTTTGTTTGTTTTCAGCAGGCGTCTTACTATGTGGCCCTTGTGACCTGGAACTTGTTATGTAGCAGGACTGACAGTCACACAGAGTCTATCTGCTTGCTTGGCCTCCGAGTACTAAGAATTAAAGTATACACCATGTCCTGTTACTTCTGGTAGCTATCTCACTGGCTCAGAAAACTTCATGTAAACCATGCTTATGACAGGTATAAAAACAGTCGCATCTAAGTCTGAAGTATCTACCTCTTTGACCCATGGATAGCAATTGGGATCTAGCGGACACAGCTGGCAGGGGCATGTGCTGTTGCCATCAGAACACTAAACAGGGTTGAGTTCTGACTTTGCCTTAGACACCATTTCACTGTTCAGAGACTTGTTGGTTTTTTTTTTTTTTTTTTTTTAAAACAAAGTTTTTTAGTTCTTATTTTTATTTTTTTTTTTTTTTGTTATTTTTTTTTGTTTTCTTTAATTTTTTATTTTTTATGTGTATGAATGTACTGTCTGCATGTAGGTTTGGTGCACCCGTGTCATGCAAGCCGCGGAGGTCAGAAGAGGGTGTCGGATATCCCTGGAACTGAAGTTTCCCTGGAATTGGGTTACAGACGATTCTCACTGCCATGTGGGTGCTGGAATCGAACCCAGGTCCTCTGCAAGAGCAGACTGCGCTCTTACACAAGGCACCATCTCTCCAGCCCCAGAGAGTTTATCTCATCTTGAAAAGCGGAATGATTCCTGCCCAGCTTTCCTTCAGCTCTAAGTCACAAATGAGATAATACTTAAGATTGCAGAGTGCTGGTCATTTGGGTGATGGTAGGAGCCAGGGTGGTAAAAACAATCCTGGGGGCTGGAGACGGCATGGCTCCAGGTTAAGAGCACCGACTCACTTGCAGAGGACCCGGGTTTGATTCCCAGCACCACAATGGCGGCCTAACTGTCTTTAATTCCAGTTCCAGCGGGAATCCTCCGAGCCCTCTCTGAACCTCGGGCATTGCAGGACCAAGATGCACCAGCTACACATGCAGACAGTACACTCATACAACATAAAAAATAATTAAAAATTATTTTTAAGTTTAAAAAAAAAGCAATTCTGCTCACACAGATACAAACTGAATGTATGTAGCAGAGCTTGTTACATTTTTAAAGCCAAGGTCTTTGCTTATCTAAACAGGTACCTGAGAGGGAAAGCTGGAGAGGTAAAGGCAACTCCACCTCAGTTGGCTAGAAGACTTGCAAGACTGGGTTGGCTAGAATGACCTCTAACAGTCTATTCTAGATCTGGGGATAAAGGGCTCACCTCTCTGGCCCATGGCTCCCTATTTTCCCATAGAGACAGGGTTCTGGAACCAAGCAGAACCTCAGAAGCAAGCTGCTTATCTTTTTTTTTTTTTCCAGTTTATTTTTAAATTCCTGACTGTGATGGGTTTTTGGTTTTTTTTTTTTTTTCTTTTCCCTTTCTCCACTTCCCTACATAGAGAAGACCATCTGTCCTTGCTTTGCCTGTGCCATTTTAGAACCAGCTTTGGCACCACATTGAGTTTCCTCTTCTTTTTTTTTTTTTTTTTGACTTTTTGAGAAAGGGTCTCCCTGGAGCCCCAGCTGTCCTGGAGCTCACTCTGTAGACCAGGTGGCCCTTGAACCTCACAAAGATCCGCCTGCCTCTGGCTCCCAAGTGTAGGATTAAAGGTGTGCGCCACCACCGCGGGCGAGTTCCTTCTCTCTCTCCCTCACCCATTGTAGCTCTACCTGTGTCAGCTCTCATTTCCTGTAGGTCTTCGTATCTGAAGACTTTTAGATTGGGTCAGGCAGTCAGCCCACACCCCCTTCTGAGTCTGCAAGGTCTGTGGAAAGCCTAAGCTTGGAAGCAGCAAAACCAGCCTTTGGAAGGAGGGAAGAGGGAAGATTCCCACCCTCTTCACTGCAGGCAGGGCCCTCTGCCTGGTTTCTGATGGGAATGGTATTTGTAGTCACTGATGTGTCATGTCCTGGCTTGTTTCTTTCTCTCTCTCTCTCTCTCTCTCTCTCTCTCTCTTGACTTCCTGTCTATCTCGCTCCTCTCCTCTCCTCTCTCACTCCATCTCTCTGTCTCTCCTCTCTCCATCTCTCCTCTCGCATTCTCTCTCTCTCTCTGCTTTTTGTGGTGTTGTGTGTGTGTGTGTGTGTGTGTGTGTGTGTGTGTGTGTTTTCCTGGCTTACTGACCAAGAGTGAGTTACAGCCACCCCCTTCCTCAGCATTCTTACCCCGCTTGCTTCCTTCCCCTCTCATCCATTCCTGGAGGTTGCTTGATTTCCTCCCTCCTGTGCTTCATTCCTATAAAACCACTTCAGAATGAGGATTCACAGAGAACTAGCACTTAACAGTGTGTAGTCAGAATAGGCAGAGATGATCAAATTTCCCAGTATGAGAGGGAGAGCCCATTTTAGACAGTGAAGAATGCTGGGAACAGGAGTTTGGGAAGGCTTTATGAAAGTAGACATGATGGATTTCTTTACTTTTTTTGTTTGTTTGTTTGCATTTTCTTTTTTTCTTTTTTTTATGCTTTTCTTTTTTCTTTTTTTTAAATATATATTTTGTACAAGATTATCAAATCTAGACCCATGTCCCCCACCTTATCCCCCCACCCCACCAGAGCTCATGTATTCTGCCAAACATGCTTTTCTTTATTTTTTAAAATATTTTTTAAATTTATTTAATTTTGTATGTGTATGAATGTATTGTCTGCATGTAGGTCTGTGCACCCGTGTCGTGCAATGCCGTTGAGGTCAGAAGAGGGCGTCGGATTCCCCTGGAACTGGAGTTCTCCTGGAATTGGAGTTACAGACGGTTCTTAGCTGCCATGTGGGTGCCGGGGATCGAACCCGGGTCCTCTGCAAGAGCAGTCGGTGCTCTTAACCACTAGGCTATCTTCCAGCCCCCCAAACATGCTTTTCATCTCTTTCTCAGTCTTTCTCGATATTCTCCATGTGGAAGTTGACTGTTTTGAGCAGAAGTTCAGTGTTTCAGTCAGTTCTTTGATGCAGTCCTTTCTGTTGTTGTTGTTTTGTTTGCTTTTTCGAGACAGGGTCTCCCTATAATCCCAGCAGGCCTAGAACTCACTATGTAGACCAGGCTGGCCTTGAACTCACAGAGATCCTTCTGCCTCTGCCTCCAAGTGCTGGGATTAAAGGCGTGCACCACACCCAGCCTTTACTTTTACACATTTTCTTTTCCTTTCAGTTTCCAGCTCAATGAAGAGGTAGATACTCTCTGGAGCCCTTCTCCATCCATTTCCTTTCTCTCCCTAGGCATGCAACCTGTCTTGTGCTTTGGCCTGAGGCCTGTTTTCCACACTGACCCATCTGGGCTGGGAACTGGGTCATAATGCATGCTTCCTGTGGTTGGTAGAGACCAATTAGGTCTCACAGGGGTCCCCTCCTGTTGAGAAAGGCTGGAGTCTGGCTCTGCTTTTCCTTTGGGTTTCCTTTGGGCTGTGTCTGGTATCTCTGCTTAAGCAGGAAGATGAGGGTGAACTCATGAGACTTTTCTTCCAGTCCCTCCCAGCATGCCCTCATACTTACACACGTTTTGGTTGTCTTTCTCATGCTCCTCTTTTCTCCAACCACTCCACTCCCTCACAACTGGCATGTGGGTATCTAGAAATATCTGGACAGTCTGGAGTTGGAGTGGAATCCCAGGGGAAAGGTAAAGATGATGGAATATGTAATGAACAAAAGAGGCCAGCAGACAAGGAAGTGACTCAAAGCTAGGATTAGAACTATGGCCCTCATTCCAGTAATAATACCTCCTTTAGCTCTGTGGCCCATCCTAATGCACCCCTAATTGCCCATCTCCAAATGAGCCAGTAATTCCTAGTGAGTTTGCATTGTAGGTAGGTTAAATCCCTGGAGGGGTAAAGTCTGCTAAGTACTTTAACAAATACAAATTAGCCAGCACCTTCAGTAAGTCCCTATCAAAGAGTACCTCCTTAAAGCCTGGCTCTAGCTTAAAAATCAGACCCTAACACAGAGGGCAGAGAAATGACATCCTAAGAGTTCCTTACATGTGGTAAACTATAAAGAGTAAGGCTGCTTATCAAGCAATTGCAGGAAATAAGGTAGGATAGGAAGATGAAGCCTCAAATTTTTTGCTGAGCCATTAGCCTTGTAATTATAGAAATTCAGACTTGGAAGGGTCCATTATGAATTCCAGAAAAACTTCTAGAATAGTAGAGAGAACTGGAATAAAGGCTGGAGGGAAGGTGAAGTTCCTGGGAAAGACACATAAAAAAGGCCAAGTAGAGACAAGCCCAGCAGTGATTATTTCCTCAGCTATGCCCATTCCTAAATACTGGCAGGGTGTCCCCTCACCCCCCTGCCTATGGGAAATGTGTATGCCAGTAGGTGAGAGGACTCCACCTTCCTGCAGTCCTACCTCCTCACCCCTCACAGACTTCTTCCTTTGATGGAGAATTGGGGATCAAGAGGAGAAAAGAACCAGGGGCCATGAAGGAAGAGAAGGGGCACTTGCACTGGAAGAGAGAATGAGAAGGTGGCATGAAAGCCCCCAAGCACTGGGGCTAGCAGGGCTTAGGGAGCCTCTATTTGTCTGGTACCATTTCAGAGAAGACTGTGGTTGGCTCTGGCCCTCAAGCTGGCCTCCCTGAATGAAAACAATAGGTCTGTTTTCCTCAGCTCTTCCTGTAATCCAGAAGGCCTGCTTGAAGAGGAAGGGGGTGGGAAGGTAAAGGCAGTGGCAGAACCAAGGGATGGTGTGGGGGAAGGGATTTCCAACGGCTCCTAACTTTATTAACTCCTTCCAAACCACCCTCCAAACACTAACTAAATGCTAAAACAGTGAGTGCTGTGCAAATGCAACTTTCAATTTGCCCCTTAGTCCTATTACCAACCAGATTACTAAAAAACCCCTTCTGCAGATGATGTTCCAAAACTACTCCAGGGTCTATTTCCCAACAATCAAGGCCCACAAGGACGTAGGCCTTTCACGGTTCAAGCAGCAATTTAGAGGGAGAAGTGTTCTGGTAGAGCAGGGATAGTTTTCAGACATCCTTCAATTAGATATGAGTAGTTAAGGATATGTTGTGGTATCTCCACTGTACTCACTCAGCTTCGTGCTTCTTTTCCTTAGCCTTTTAAAAGTACTTTGTTTGTTTGTTTGTTTGTTTGTTTATTGTGTGTATGTGTGTGTGTGTGATGTGTCTGTGGGCTCATGCACACCATGGCTCATGTACATGTATGGTGTCCAGAAGACAACTTTGTAAAGTCAGTTCTTGCCTTCTCCTAAAAGTTCCAAAGGATCAAACTCAAATTATCAGGCTTAGGCAGCAAGTACTTTACGTGCTGAACCATCTTGCCAGCCCTCCCTCCAGGCTTTTATCTTCAACTTTTTCAACAAAGCTTTTCTTTTTTAAATATATATTTAAATATTAAATATATTTTTAAATATATTTTAAAAGAAAACATGTATTTATAATATATTTTAAATATATATTTTAAAAGAAAATATATTTATAATATATATAGAAAGAGAGACAGGGTCTCCCTATAGCCCCAGCTGGCCTGGCACTCACTCTGTAGACCAGGCTGGCCTTGAACTCACAGAGATCTGCCTGCCTCTTCCTCCTGAGTGCTAGGATTAAAAGTGTGCGCCATCACATCCAGCTTAAAGATGGTTTTTAGCTGCCATGTGGGTGCTGGGAATCGAACCTGGGTCCTCTGCAAGAGCAGTCTGTGCTCTTAACCACTGAGCATCTCTCCAGCCCCTTAAAAATATTTTATTATTTTATGTGTATGATTATATTGCCTGCGTGTTGGTAGGTGCACCCGTGTCATGTAGTGTCTGCAGAGGTTAGATCCCCTGGAGATGGAGTTACAGACAGTTGTTAGCTGCCACATGGGTGCTAGGATTTGAACCCAGGTTTTCTGTGAGAGCAGCCAGTGCCCTTAACCACTGAGCCAACTCTCCAGCCTGACAAAGCTTTTCTTAACCAAGCCCATCTCTACCTTGTTCTGCATAGCATGGAATGGATCCCAGGGCTTTGTCTACATAGACTGTCAGTTGTCTCAGGGTCCTGTTCTTCAATCATTGAGTCCAGTTCTTTTAGGATGCCTTTCATAGTCTCCCCATCAACCAAAAAAATTACATGTGATTTTGTTTTGTTTTGCTTTTTGAGACAAGTCTCATGTAACCCAGACTGGCCTTGAACTCACTATGTAGCCTGCTAGAGTGTACAAACAGCTAACAATCCATAAGCCCAATTAGGAAGAGCCATAAAACTATAAATCTGTGAAAGTGACCAGCTAGCCCTAAGTTGGCTACCAGGCCTTGATCCGGCCTTATCAATCGGTCACTTCCAAGGCAAAGGGGGACTATAGAACCGATCTATCCTGTCTCTCTGGCGACCATGAGACATATATGGGTGCTGCCCCACAAATCAGAGGAACTTTCATCCTTTCAAGGACAACAGGCCTTGGCACTAGACAAACTCCAGCTGTACCTATAAGGGAATAAAAACCTTGCCCCACCCCACCAGGTTGCAGAGACTTCCTTTTCACTAGAGGAGTTTCTGTTGGCATTTCTCACGTGCTTAATAAAGTACGGTCCTCGTCTGCTGCAGGTCTGGCTCTGGCTTCTATTTTTTATTTTCTTTTTTTTTCTCTTTTTTTGTGTGTGCGGTGCTGTGGAGGTCAGAAGAGGGTGTTGGACTCCCCTAGAACTGGAGTTAAAGACAGTTGTCAGCCGCCATGTGGGTGCTGGGGATCGAACCCGGGTCCTCTGCAAGAGCAGTCGGTGCTCTTAACCGATGAGCCATCTCTCCAGCCCCTTATTTTCTTTTTTTAAATTTTTTTAATTTTTGTATGTGTATGAGTGTACCATCTGCATGTCGATCTGTGCACCCGTGTTGTGCATGTCACAGAGGTCAGAAGAGGGTGTCGGATTCCCCTGGAACTGGAGTTAAAGATGGTTCTCAGCCGCCATGGGTGCTGGTTCTTAACCGCTAGGCCATCTCTCCAGCCCCCCTCTTATTTTCTTAACTTTACTCTGTTCTCTTTTTCTTCACCAGAAATCTAACATAGCCAAGATAGTTTTGAACTTTTTGTCCTCCTGTCTTTGCCTCCCAGGTGCCAGAATTATAGGCGTATGCCACCATACTGGACTTGTGTAGAAATTTTAACATATAAAACATGAGTTAGGCCAGGCATGGTGGTGCACACCTTTACTCCCAGCACTCAGAAGGCAGAAGCAGGTGGTACTCCCGTGAGTTTAAGGCCACCCTGGTCTACATAGCAAGTTCCAGTCCAGCTGGGGCTACAAAGGAGACCATGTCTCAAAAAGACAAAAATAAAAAATTGATAAGAAATGCTTAGTAATGGGGCTGGAGAGATGGCCTAGCGGTTAAGAGTGCCAACCGCTCTTACAGAGGACTCGGGTTCAATCCCCAGCACCCACATGGCGGCTGAGAGCCATCTGAAACTCCAATTCCAGGAGAACTCCAGTTCCAGGGGAGTCCGACACCCTCTTCTGACCTCTGCGGCGTTGCACGTCACAGGTGCACAGACTTGCATGCAGACAATACATTCATACACATATGGAAATTAAAAAAAAAATTTTTTTAAAGAAATGCTTAGTAATGCTCTAGTGAGAGGAAGAAAGCATCCAGAGCCTAGCTGAACATGCTTATGGTATAACAGAGTAGTTTTGTATGTTGCACAGATTCAGAGCAGCACAGAAGACATTGCTATTTTTCATTCAGGCACAAATCTGCCCAGCCCTTATAGTGTGTATAATACCCAATCATTATCTAAACACACTGCTGTCCTTAAATGGCTTACATTCTATGGAGGACACTGAGACCTCATCCTGGGCAAATGTATGATCTAGCCTGTTTGATTGTAAGAACTTGCTCAAGTTAAGACAAATAAGGGATGGCTGACTTTGGAACTAGCCACATACCTTCAAATCCTGGCTCTGCTACTTAATGGGCTATTTAACCTTGAATAAGTTACCTCACTTAGGTGACCTGCTTCCTCCCTCATCAGTGAGAACAATACTACTATCTACTTTGTGAAGTCATATGAGGATTAAATTAATTGCTATTTGTTTTTTTGTTTGTTTGTTTTGTTTTGTTTTGTTTTGTTTTTTGTCTTTCTAAGACAGGGTCTCCCTGTAGCCCCAGCTGTCCTGGAACTCACTCTGTAGACCAGGCTGGCCTTGAACTTGTGGAGAGCAGGTGTGACGACAGTCCTAAGAAGGCACCCGAGACTTTAGCAAAGTTTTATGACTAACACCTGAGTCTTATGACTAACACCTGATTCCCTCCTACCTCCAAGTAAAGTCACGCTCACCGTTTGAGCTGTGCAGGTGCACCCTGTATACAAGATCAGGCCAGATGATACCAATAGACTGAGGCCACGCAACCTGGGCTGGGAAGGTGGATAAATAGAGGGACTTTCTAGATAGAGGGACTCTCTCTCCTTTCTAGTCTGAGAGAGAAGCTTGCTTGCCTGAGGAAGGAGAAGGCTTAGAGGGAGAAGCTTGGAGGAGAAAAGATGTGCCTGAATAAACTGTTCTGACAAGACCTGACTGCCTGAATAAACCGCTTTGAGAAGAACGAGCGAGAGGTGCTTTGTTGCTGTGGCTTCATACAAGTGTTTCCTACAAGTGTGCAAATGTTTCATACATGAACTCACAAAGATCCTCCTGCCTCTGCCTCCCAAGTGCTAGGATTAAAAGCATGCGCCACCACACCCAGCATTGTTATTTGTAAAATGACACAGTGACAATATTGGATTTGGGTTTTTTATTTTTTATGTATTTTATTTTATTTTAGCCTTTTTGAGACAGGGTCTCCCTGTAGCCACAACTGGCCTGGAACTTGCTATGTAGACCAGACTGGCCTTGAACTCATAGAGATCCACCTGCCTCTGCTTCCTAAGTGGTAGGACTAAAGGTGTGTGCCACCATGTCTAGCGTGGATTTGGTTTTTTAAAAAAGTGCATGAGTGTTTTGCTTGCATGAATGTGAATGCACCAGTGTGTGAAATGCCTGCAGCGGCCAGAAGAGACTGTTGGATCCCTGGGACTAGAGCTACAGACCACTGTTAGCTACCATATGGGTTCTGGGAACCATAAACACAGGTCCTCTGTAGGAGCAGCCAATGCTCTTAACCGCTGAGCCATCTCTTCAGCCTCCAATAATTGCTTTTTTGTTGTTGTTTGAGACACTCTTGCTACCTAGCTCTGATTGTCCTTGAACGTGAGATCCTCCTGCTTCATCCTCCCAAGTGGTGGTATTATAAAGATGTGCTATTGTGCCAGGCTAATATTTCTTATTTGTTGGAATCTTGAGCATCAGACCAGTAGCATCAATGGCTCTTTAGACCTGTAACCAGTTATAAGGTGATTCTGGGCTTTTAGAAGCAGCAGGGAAATCAGTGGCTCCAGTCTCTCTCACTCTCACTTCCTGCTCCTACTCCGCAGTTCTCATCTCTGTCCCCTCTCTTCTGTCTGCTTTGATCCCTGTGCACTCTGGTGCTCTCTGCTCTCTTGACAGCTTCTGCTTTTTCCTTTTCCTGAGGTAATAATGACTTCTCCAGCCCTGACTCCATTTCCTTTCTGGCATTTTCCCCCTTAGTTGGAATGGGTATGGAGAAGTTTGCTATAGCTGGCATTTCCCCTCAGTCTTGGATTGGCAGCCCCCAGTTAGAAACCCTTTTCTTCAGTTCTCACAGTCCCTTAGACAACAGGCACTGTAAACCAGGCGGAGCACACCTCAAGCCTTGGAGTTAGATTTCTGAGGTCAGATCTTGGCTCCATCACTTCCTAGTTGAGTGTAACCCTGGGCATGCCATTTAACTGTTCTGAACTTACTTCACCTGTGAAGTGAGTGTAATATTAGTACCTACACCCAAATTGGCTATGAGAGTATACTTGTGAGGTGCTTGGCAGTTCCAGAAACAAAGGAGATGTTTTAAAGTGATTCCCTGTTTTAATTAAGGGACAATGAGGAACATGAGCAGTGAGCATAATGTCAAGTCTGGAGAGCATAGGTGGGAGATGTGGTAATAGTAAATATAAGGACCTGGGAGAGGACAGATGATCACATGTGCTGTTCAGAGAAGGTGCTAGGAGGATTTGCAGACCACAGCTCAGGTCTGTCTTCTTTAGGAGGACTTCCCTGATTTCTATACTCTTGACTTGGTAAGGTTTGTTTCCCCAGCACTCTGTATGGCACTAAGATTTGCCATAGCTATAATTAAACAGTCAGTTGTGGCATTGTGTCTGCCTCTCCCATCAGCATGTACACACTAGTATGGCAGGGCCTGCTCTACTTCTTTTCACTATTCCATTCTCCAGCCTAGCAGTCGCTAACATACAAGGAAGGAATAGATTATGATGTCTATTATTAGGCAGCTTCACAGTATGGATGTGAGCATTTGGAATCATGGTTAGAATTGGAAAGTTCTCTTAGACTGTTGAAAGGGAACTCAGAGACTAAGTAACTTGCCCCCAGACATATGGCCTATTAACAGTAAAGCAATTTGCCTAACTTTTATTTCTTTTTTTTTTTTTTTTTTTTGTTATTAATTCTTATTTATTTATTTCTGTATGTGTATGAATGTACTGCCTGCATGCAGGTCTGTGCACCCGTGTCGTGCAATGCCGCGGAGGTCAGAAGAGGGTGTCGGATTCCCCTGGAACTGGAGTTCTCCTGGAATTGGAGTCTCAGACGGTTCTCGGCCGCCATGTGGGTGCTGGGGATCGAACCCGGGTCCTCTGTAAGAGCGGTCGGCGCTCTTAACCGCTAGGCCATCTCTCCAGCCCCCAGCAATTTGCCTAACTTTTAATCACATGAGTTATATTATTTTTTTTTTGAGACAGGGTTTCATGTAGCTTACGCTGGTCTCAAACTTGTTATGTAACTAAAAGATTTATCTATTTTCATTTTATGTGTATGAATGTTTTGCCTGTGTGTGTGTAAGTGCACTATGTGTATGAAGTTCCTTCAGAGGCCAGAAAAGGGTGTTGGATCCCCTAAAACTAGAGTTACAGATGGTTGCTGGGTCCTCTGCAAAGAGCAGCTAATGTTCTTGACCCTAAGCCATCTCTCCCACTCCTTAGGGTAATTATTTTTAATAACAGCTTTCTTGAAATATAATTCACATGCCATAAAATCCACCCTTTTAATAAAGTACCTTAGCTGGGCAAGATGAGTCCAAGGCCAACTTATACTCAAGCCCCTGTCTCAAAAAATAAGTCAGCAATTTTAGAGTGGCTTTTGGTATATTCACAGATTTGTACAATCATTACACTATCTAATTTCAGAACAATTTCATCAGCCCTAAATAAAACCCAGAACTCATTGGCAGTACCGCTATTTCCCTCACTGTTTAGCCCCTGGCAGTCATTTTCCTCCAGACTCACCTCTTATGGACATGATACAATGGAGTCATATAGCCTTTGTGACTGGCTTTATACATAAACATACTTTTTCTTTTCCTTTGACAGGATTTCAAATTGTAGCCCAGGCTGACCTCAAGCTAATGCAGTCCTCCTGCCTCAGCCTCTACATAGGTACTAGCATTAAAGCCATGAGCTACCACCGTGACTCATCTTATTTAATTTGTATATGGCTGCAGTCCTTCATACTTTTCAGTAATAATTCATTGGATACAAATACTACGTTTATACATTTACCAGTTGACAGACATTTGGGCTATTTCTCTCCTTGGGGGCTTTTAGAATAACACCGCTATGATCATTACTAATTTTTGTGCTTTCAGTTCTCTAGTTGTCTTCATAGGAGTAAACTCTGCTTAAGATTTGAAGTTAGGCCAGGCGTGGTGGTGCACACCTTTAATCCTAGCACTCGGGAGGCAGAGGCAGGCAGATCTCTGTGAGTTCAAGGCCAGCCTGGTCTACAGAGTGAGCATGAACGCCAGGCCAGCCAGGTCTTAAAGGGAGACCCTGTCTCGAAAATACCAAAAAAAAAGAAAAGTAACCTCTACACACACACACACACACACACACACNAAAAAAAAAAAAAAAAAAAAAGATTTGAAGTTACTCTACTGTTTTCCAAAGTGGCTAAACCAAACATCTCTTCAGATCCTTTGCCCACTTAATCTAATACAGTTTTTTTAAAACTTGGCTCACACTTTCCTTGCTCCCAGCTCAGTGCCAGGCCTCCTGGGAATCCTTGGACAGGGACTCTCTGGGCCTGAAGAAGTTGACCACAGCCCAGGAACTGCATGTCCAGCACATAAGAACCAAGATTAACCCACTACCTACAGGGGCTCTGTGCCCACAGTGCTGAAGGTTTTGCTTGGGTTATTCATAGATCTCTATCTATCTATCTATCTATCTATCTATCTATCTATCATCTATCTACCTACCTACCTATCTCTATCTTGCTTTAATTTATTTTATTTGTGAGTATGAGTGTATTACCTGTATACATGTGTGTCTGTGTTGTGCAATGCCTGTGGAGGTCAGAAAGAAGGCATTGGATACCATGGAACTAGAGTTACACACAGTTGTTAGCAGCCCTGTGGGTGCTAGGAATCAAACCCAGGTCCTCTGCAAGAATACTCAGTGCTCTTAACTGCTGAGCTCTTTCTCCATGTCCCTCTCTTTTTTTTTTTCTTTGAGAGGTGAGGCTATGCTGGGACTCAAAGCCAGGGATTCATATATGCTAGGCAAATGCTCTACCATTGAACTGTACCTCCACACCCCTATTTATCTGTTTGTAGATGAGTGTAGGAATCCTTTTTGTATTATAGAGACAAGTCCCTTATTAGATGCTATAATTTGCAAATGTTGTTTCCCAACCTATACATTATCTTCTCATTCTTATTTATTTTTAAATATTTTATTTCTTTTGTTTTTTGTGTATGAGTTTATTGCTTGCATGTATGTAAGTGCACCTGTGTCATGCAGTGCCCATGGATGTCAGAAGAGGGCATCAGATCCCCTGAAACTGGATGGTTGTTAGCCACCATGTAGTTACTGGAAATCGAACCCAGATCATCTGGAAGAGCAGCCATTGCTCTTAACCACTGAGCCTCTCTCCAGCCAGTTAGTTAGTTAGTTAGTTAGTTAGTTAGTTAGTTAGTCAGTTAATTCAATTATGGTTTCTGTGTATGTGTGTGGTACATGTAAGTGTATATGTTCATATGTGTACATATGCATATGGAGACCAGACATAAACATACAATATTCTTCCTCTGTACTTTTCCACTTATACTTTTTTTTTTTGGTCTTTTCGAGACAGGGTCTCCCTGTATCCCCAGCTGTCCTGGAACTCACTCTGTAGACCAGGCTGGCCTTGAACTCAAAAAGATCTGCCTGCCTCTGCCTCCCAAGTGCTAGGATTAAAGGCGTGCACCATCACGCCCAGCTCCACTTATACTTTTATACTTGTTTTTCATTTGCTTGCTTGCTTGCTTGCTTGCTTGCTTTGTAGCCCCAGCTGGCCTGGAACTCACTATGTAGATCAGACTAGTCTCAGTCTCACAAAGATCTGCCTGCTTCTGACTCCAAAGTGCTGTAATTAAAAGCATGTGCCACCAAACCTGACCCACCTTATTTTTTGAGGTAGGGTCTCTCACTAAGCCTGGGGCTCACAGGTTTGAATAGATTGACAACCGGGGGAGCTCCAGGGACCCCCACACATACTTACAGACATATGTTGCTGGGCATAGCAACACATGTCTGTAATTATGTAAGAATTTAAGTCCTTTTTTCCACCTAGCCATCTCCCCAGGTCTTCTATTTATGTATTTACTTATTTAAAATGAATTTTAACTATGAATGTTTGCCTACATCACATGTGTTATTGGTCCCTGTGGAGGCCAGAAGAAAGCATCAAATCCCCTGGAACTGCAGTTAGAGACAGTTATGAGCTGCTATATGGGTGCTTGGAGCCAAAGCTGGGTCCTTTGGAAAAACAGCATGTTTTCCCATGTTTATTGTTTTGAGACAAGGTCTCATATAGTCCAAGCTAGCTTTGAGTTTGATATGTGGACAAGGATGACCTTGAATTACTGATCCTCCTGTGTCTTCAATGCTGGGATTACAATGTACACCACCATGTCAGGCTGCATCTCATCATTGAAAAACTTAAACTCGTAGTGGGGATAAGATTGACTAACATGTAAAACTGAAGTTGAATTGAGCATGGTAGCCTCCCAGAACTCAGGGGGCAGAGGCAGGCAGATCTCTGTGAGATGGAGGCCAGCCTGGTCAAGTTCCAGATCAGCTAGGGCTATAGAGAGACCCTTTCTTACCCCCCCCCCAAAAAAGACAAAACAGAAATTGAGGTTGAAATTCATGGTTTGGATGGTTTGTGGCAAACTAGCTTTGCTAGGGAGATCTTACTGGAGAAATCGAGTTTGACTGGCAGGGGTGAAGTCTTTAAGCAGGGTGGGCCACTTCAGTGTAGGAAAAAAAGAAGTTGTTGGCCTAAGAAAGGAGCCAATGTGAACAGAGGAACTGGAGGGCTATCATAGGCAAGAACAGCAGCTAATCACCCAGAGTGCAGCTGATCAGGCCACCTGACCTCATCAAAGTAGAGCCACTGAATTAGAATCACCAGAGTATCTGGTAAACATACAGATTTCTGCTTATTGCACACCTGTGGTGCTAAATCAAAATCTCTAGGGACAGAGCCAATTGAGACAGCATAGGTCTGAATTTTCAGCTACTCCAGAAGCTGAGGCAAGAGGATCAGCTGTGTCCAGGGAGTTCAAGACCAGCCTGGGCAATCTAACCAGACCTGACCTCTAAAAAGAAAAAGATGGGAAAAAAAGTACTGGAAGCATATCCTAGGAGTTAGATTCTGGTACGCTTCTCACCGAATACAGTTTGAAAGCCACTGCTATAAAGCTCCCTGTGTACATAGTGTCTGTTCCAGCTTTCCAGCTCATGTAGGTCCCACTTCAACTGGAGACATGAACTTCCCTCCAGCTTTACCACTATTGTAAGTAAAGGTCACTGAATATTACTGAGCTCCCTCATCTAATTTTTTATCTATTTGTCTATTTACTATTATTTATTTATTTTGCATGTGCATGATGCGCATGTGGGCGCCATGCATTATTGTGCATGTGCGTGATGTGCATATGGGTGCCATGCAGTATTGTGTGTGATGTGCATGTGGGTGCCATGCAGTATTGTGCATGTGTGTGATGCGCATGTGGGTGCCATGCAGTATTGTGCGTGTGTGTGATGCGCATGTGGGTGCCACGCAGTATTGTGCGTGTGCGTGATGCGCATGTGGGTGCCATGCAGTATTGTGCGTGTGCGTGATGCGCATGTGGGTGTCATGCAAGTATTGTGTGTGTGCGTGATGCACATGTGGGTGCCATGCAGTATTGTGCGTGTGCGTGATGCACATGTGGGTGCCATGCAGTATTGTGTGTGTGTGTGATGCACATGTGGGTGCCATGCAGTATTGTGCGTGTACGTGATGCGCATGTGGGTGCTATGCAGTATTGTGTGTGCATGATGTGCATGTGGGTGCTATGCAGTATTGTGTGTGCATGATGTGCATGTGGGTGCCATGCAGTATTGCGCGCGTGTGTGATGCGCATGTGGGTGCCATGCAGTATTGTGCGTGTGCATGATGCACATGTGGGTGCCATGCTGTATTGTGCGTGTGGAACACAGAGGACAGCTTCGTAGAGTTCATTTTTCTCATTCCACCTTTACGGGGTTTCTCAGATCAAACTCAGGTCATCAGGATACACAGCAAGTGCCTTTCCCTACTGAGCCATCTCACGTTCTTCCTCCTTTTTTTTTCTTTTTTTTTTTTTGTTTATTTTATTTTATTTATTTAATTTTTTTGAGACAGGATCCCACTCTATAGCCCTGACTGGTCTAGAACTCACTATGTAGAACAGTCCAGCCTCAAACTCAAAGAGGTCTGCCTGCTTCTGCCTTCCTAGTGCTGCGACTAAAGGCCTGTGCTGCCATGCCTGCTTCATCTTCTGACTGAAACAGACCACTTTCTCCTAGCATATTCTTTTCTTTCCCATCTCATAATTTACCCCTGCCCTGGTTATTTAACATCCCTTTGCACCTTTGGGTAATGGGGTAGATAGGAACAAGACTACTGAGAAGAGACCTTGAGTGTCATGAGGAAGAAACAAGGAAGGTCAACTGTAACATGTGCAAAGCAGTAGCAGGCCAGCCAGGACTTCCTGGAGCCTTTCCAGGAGCCTACACCTCCCTGTAGAAACTCCTCACCTTTGAAGAAGGTGACCAAGGACACATAGTCACAGTATTTGAAGGGCTACATTGTAGTCTAATCAATATACAAATCAAACCTAAACTGTTGTACATCTCCAGGCATTCCAAATCCTTGGGTATGTGTATAAGATAGAATAGATACTGTTGGGTTTTAATACTACTATAAAGCAGGGAAACATACTTGCTATGGAATAAAAGCATATGTATGTACCCACAGCCTGGGAGTATAGCTCAGTGGTAGAACATTTGTCTGGCATACACAAGTCTTGGGTTTGATATCAAGCAGCGCAAAAACAGTAGCAACAAAACTCTGAACATAACACTCTCTCTCTCTCTCTCTCTCTCTCTCTCTCTCTCTCTCTCTCTCTCTCTCTCTGTCTCTCTCTCTCTCTCTTTCTCTCTCTATTAAAAACGCAGTTCCTGCCCTGTCTCCTTTTTGGCTTCTTCCCATCCTCAGGCCTGAGAGCACCACCCTATTTTGAGAATCCCACTATCTGACCCTGCTGCCTCCTCTAGGTGTCACCTGATTTCCTGCTTCCACTCAGAGACTTCTCTAAACAGGGTGCTCCACTAAGCCTTCACTTCATCCCTGTTTCTTCCAGCCACTACTCTCTACCTTCTGCTCTCATCAGCACAGAACCCTTGAAGCTTCCCTGAGATTGCTTGGAAACTAAGGCCAGTGCTGTCTTTTCACTGTCCTCTGACTGCAGCATTTGAGACTCTCATTCTGCCCTCCCCACAGGACGGCCTCCCAGGCCACCTGTCCTCCAGGGCCTGGCCTGCATTCCTCAGAAGCTGGTCGTTGGCTCTTTGATCCCTGTGCTCTCTCCCTTCATACTTTGTCACCAATTCTCACACTTAAGTCTCTGCCTGTTCTCCAGATCCTTGTTTTGAACCCTGACAGACATGTGCTCCCACCCTTCCTGACATCTCAGACAGCCCCTGACCCATAGTGCTGTTGTCAGCAGGGCAAGCCCTGTTCCTTTATCTGAACACGTGGTTGGAAGCCTCTGAAACCCTCACCTTCTGTCTCCTCTGGGAAAACTGCTGGGTATTCCTGACTAGAATTTCTTTCCCCAGAACTATAAAACAGACTTTGCACCCATTCTACTCCCTGTCAGCTAATGGAAGAAAATGCAGCCCCAAATATTTGCTCAAGAACACAGGGCTATTGTCCATCTTACCACTTGGAAGCTACTGTCTAGTGCTCCTTTTACCACACAAAGCTTCTTGGTGACTTTAGTGCTTTTGATTGCCTTATGACATATAATCTTATCTGTATAGTCATATCCATGTTTGGATCCTTGACCTATCTCTACAGCAATAAGGTGATGCATTTCTCAGTGGCCCATTGTGCCTACTTCAGAAGTTGCCATGGAGTTAGTATCTAATATAATGGTTAAATGAAACAGAGTAAGGTTGCCCTTCCAATTATCCTGAACAGGGCTTAGCCCGATGCAAGGCAAATTAGGTACCCACAGTATTTATTGGTTGATTAATGATGGGGCAGGCTGATTGGACTGTCTTTAAGAAGAGGAGCGTCAATCCTGGTTTGTGGGCCCAAGAGAAGATTAGGAGATCACCTGAGATAGGGCATTAAAACTGAAGAGAACAGAGGACCTGAAGAACTGAGAATAAACCAGAGACGGGACAGGAAAGGAAAGGTCAGCAGAGAAAAGGGACCTGCGGAGTATGATGGTGAGGGGCTTTGGTGGGAACTATTGACTGGTGGAGACAGCTGCTCCTCTGTGGAGGGTGCCAGGTGCCATGGCCAGTGTACTACACACACACAGTGCACCACACACAGAGTGCTCCACACAGTGCTCCACACACACAGTGCTCCACACACACAGTGGATTCATTCTTGCCATCACCCTCTCCAGCAGAGGTGGTAAGGAATCAAAGTAGAAACTGACTGAATCTCTGTATTCAAACCCAGTGAATCTCCCCTCAGATGATCTCTTTCCTCACAAACGTGTAATAACAAGACAGGCTGAGATCTTTAATTACAAAATTAAAACATTTTGTGATGATTTGAGCTCACAGTGGCATATCACTGTGCCCTTGACACTCTATCACATTTTCTCTCTTAGATTAGGAACATTCAGGGCTGGAGAGATG
Source organism: Rhizomys pruinosus (assembly GCA_009823505.1). Classification (NCBI taxonomy): domain Eukaryota; kingdom Metazoa; phylum Chordata; class Mammalia; order Rodentia; family Spalacidae; genus Rhizomys; species Rhizomys pruinosus. The sequence continues at coordinate 242,389 of VZQC01003946.1, read as the reverse complement.
GCCTTGCGGTTAAGAGCACCGACTGCTCTTGCAGAAGACCCAGGTTCAATCCCCACACCCACATGGACAGCTAAGAACCGTCTGTAACTCCAATTCCAGGAGAACTCCAGTTCCAGGGGAATCCGAGACCCTTTTCTGACCTCCGCGGCATTGCACGACACGGGTGCACAAACCTACATGCAGACAGTACATTCATACACATACAGAAATAAATTTAAAAATATGCCCATGAGCCCTTTCTACTCTCTCCCTCTGCTGAAAGAACCAAAGTTAGGGTCAAGGGAAGTCTTCCCCACAGTATTAGAAGGCCCAGAATGGATGAGCTCTTCCCCTGGGGAGATTCTCTGGGAACTCTGTTCTCTTAAAGGTTCCACATCTGGAACTGCAGGTAGACAAAATGACTTAGACAAAAAATGATTTCCAGGTTCAGTGTAGCTGTCAGGTTCAAGCATATTACGTGCGTGTGGACACAACAGTGACTGCAATGCTTCCATCTCCTGTGAGCCCTATTTCTTAGTTCTGTTAGAGTTTTAAATTTTATTATTTTATGTGTGTGAGTATATTGTCTGCATGTATGCAAGTGTACCCATGTCATGCAGTGCCCATGGAGTTCAGAAGGGGGTGCTGGATCCCCTGGAACTGGAGTCACAGGTGGTTGTTGGCCTCCATGTAGGTGCTGGGAATCAAACCTGGGTCCTCTGTAAGAGCAGCCAGTGCTCTTAACCACCGAGACATCTCTCTAGCCCCTCCCATTAGATTTTTTGGGGACTAGTCTAGTGAAATGGCTCATCAGGTAAAGGTGCTTGCCACCAAGCCTGACAGCCTGAGTTCAATCCCCAGGACCCACCTGTTAGCAAGAACTGACCTCCACGTGTCCTCTGGCTAGCCTAACTTACTCAGTGGTGAACAAGAGACCCTCTCTCAAGCAAGGTGAAAGATGAGAAACGACCCCCCTAAGGTTGTCCTCTGACCTCTATACATACACCATGTTAATGTTTGTGCCCTCACACACAGGAACATATATGCATACCCACAAAGTTATTTTTTTAGTAGCATTAATTGGAGCAAAATTGACTGTAGGTATGAGGTTTCTCATAAGAGTGCTGGGACAGATGGGGCATGTGTTCTCTACCTGCCAAGTTCTAGGTTTGAGTGAGTTGCCAGACAGACTTGGAGAGGAAGGACTTAAGTGCTTCTCCAGGGAAGTTGGGAAGTGTAAATGCGTAGTCACAATGCCTTGTGATACATGCTTCGAGGGAGCTGCAGTTCCCCTGAGGAAATAGACAAAACACAGGCCATTCTTAAGCCTCTGGCAGATGTCTCCTGGCCACGTCCTGTCCCTGTGCAGAATATTTCAGTTTATGAGGATGCTTTTTGTTTTCAGAAATCCTATATAGGTTCTTAAAATCAGGGAGAGGGAAGTTGAGGTTGTATACCGTCAGGATGATTAGCACAGAGGCCCCATGTTGTTGGGAGAGTTTATGCCATAGTAGTGTGCCCATTCCACCTCTTCAGTCCAGGGGTTGGGGCACACCTGCCTTTTCTTCAGAATGGTCCTTGGCCACTCTCTTGAGCCGTAGCCGTACCTCACACCTTCTTTCTGGGGGGTGACGGTGGGTATATAGCACTCCTGGCAGGAGGGTGGTGGGTGCCTGGGGGCGGGATGGCAGCTGTGCCTGCCGTGGCCCAGCAAGAGGTGGGGTGTCTTTGGAAGCTTTGTTCAGCCTGTGCTGTGGGCCTCCCTCCTGGCACTGCCTGGCTCAGAAGGGCAGAGTTCTCCCTGCCCAGTGATGAGAGGCCCTTTCTCCATGTCGTTTGCTCTCTCCCTCTATGGAGGCTCCTTCACATGCCCCACATGCTTCACATGCTGTGCTGGCTAGAGGCCCTCATTTTAAGAGGACTAGAGACGGAGATCCAGACCAAAGGAAGGTGCCTCCTGTCCCCTATTAGCATTGCTCATCCTTACCTTTAAAATATAGTAACAGTGGTCATTAACTTTCATTGGCACATACGCTGTGCCAGTCAGCCAGCCTCTATATTAGTGTTTTGTGGGCATTACCTCACTAACGTTTATACCAGCCCAAGGGCATCCTCATTTGCACATAGACACAGAGCTGGTCAGCAAGTTAGGAATCAAGAGCATGTCTTTGAAAACCCACCTGAGCTCTGATTTCCATGTTCTCCCCATGTCAATTTTCTACAAAACATTAACTGAACTATCTGGGAAAAGGCATCTAGCCATCAGGGTTCCCCACGATTCCCTAAGTAATAACAGTTTCTGTCACTCAATCTTGAATGACACCTTCCATCCCTTCCAGCATCACAATCCTTGTTAAAGTAATGACACCTTGTTCTTTCTCTCTGTTTTCTTCTCCCAGGACCCTGCAGGAATCTTTGAGCTGGTGGAGGTAGTTGGCAATGGAACCTACGGACAGGTGTACAAGGTGAGACTTGGGGCAGAAATGCTGTGTCCGAGTCTATTGGATCCACGTTAGAAGCATGGAAAAAGTGGGTTCCAGGTTCCAGGAGATCTGAGGGGAACTATAGTAGATCACAGAGGCTGGGGCTCCTCAAAGAGGGGAGAAAGGGACCTGAAAGCAAAGAGCAGCATCAGAAAGAAGGGAAATATATGGCTAGCTTCTAGCTCTGAATGTAGAACTGCTCCTGACTGGCACAAGCAGGTCTGCAGCTGTTAGTTATGAGACGGGAAGCAGGAAGAGCACATGTGGGGATGTGGGTGTCAGAGCTCACCTGGAAATTCAGAGCTCAAGCCAGACGTGTGGGTTCAGCTCCTCCCAAGACTACAAGGAGGCTTGGCAGATGGGACCTTTTTGGTGGTCTGCAGGGAGAAAGGGACTTTTTTTGACCTGCTACAGCTACCTGCAGCAGAGCTGGAGCCAGAGCTCAAGCCTCCTACTTTTGAGGTTGCCTCTTTCCTGCACAGAAGTGGTGTTTTCTTAGCTACTGATTAGTATTTTAGTTTGACCAGACCAGCCCTCTCACATGGCCTAATCACTGCCCACACACAAAGTAGCCACAGCAGGTAGGGGATTATCTAGAGTGGATATTGCCCCTGTGCTGGAGCCCCCCAACCCCAGAACATATAGTCTGCTGCTGCTTCTCAAGACACAGCTCCTGGCATTTCCACAAACGCCCCTGCCTCTCTGGGTCTCCAGATCATTGGGGCCACAATGGCTCCTCCTTCTCTTCTGAGCTTTGGGGGAACAGGCATTCCCTGTTTCCTGCTGAGTTGTTTCCATAGAAATAGAGCCTCTGTCCTTTGTTTCTCTAGGTTTGGGGTCTTGAATGGCTGCTGGAGGTAAAAATAACCCAGAGGTGCCAGTACCTATGTCCTTCAGTGTGAAGGGCTGCCACCTTCCACCCTGCCCTTCTCAGAAAGCCTGTGACTTTCCTGTCCCAAGCCTTTGATGCCTCCTATAGAAGGGTGGTCAAGGGGGTGGGTTTGGGATGAGAGTGGAGAGGGCTAATGGCTAGGGCACAGTTGAGAAAGGGACATTTCCTTCTATTATGCGTGGTAATGGTTTTGGCACATGTCAGGCAGCCCCTCTCTTTGCCCAAGTTCCTAAACTCTCAGCTGTGCCTCTATTCTTACCCAGGTAACAGCATAAAAATCTTTGGGCATTGGGTTAATCCAGGGAAAGGGGTCCTGTCTAGAGTGACTGGGCCAGGAAAGCACTGGGCATTTCGTACATAGGAGATGAAGGAGAAGCGAAGCCCCTCCCCAGCCTTCATCAAGATCCACAAGTATCTTTACTAACTTTCAATCTGGAGAGAGTCCTCACCAGGGAAACTGGAACAGAACATCAGCATCTGTCTCCTGGTTTTTTATAGGAGAGCCTTCATCTTTAGTGGAGCTTCATCTTTATAGCTAGGAAATGTCTAAGCAGTTTTTCTGTTAGCCATAATGGCTCAGGAACTTTTCCCCTCTGTCTGCACCTATGACCACTGCTTTGTAAAGTGAGGCATTAGCCACACAAAGGGCACATTCTGAAGCAGAAAAACGGTTAAAAGGCATAGCTTTCCCAGAATAAATACCTCTTCACAGTTTTACTGCATGGGCATATACCCAGACCCCTTCACACTCTTCATACTTGGCCGTCTTTCTCACAGGGTCGGCATGTCAAGACTGGGCAGCTGGCTGCCATCAAGGTTATGGATGTCACAGAGGTAGGGAGTAGAACTGGGAAGAGCAGGGATGACATTGAGAGAGGGCTGTGGGGTCTCAGGCTTCACCTCCCCCCATTTACCCAGGATGAGGAGGAAGAGATCAAACAGGAAATCAACATGTTAAAAAAGTACTCTCACCACCGCAACATTGCCACCTACTATGGGGCCTTCATCAAGAAGAGTCCCCCTGGGAACGACGACCAGCTCTGGGTAAGAAATGCCCTGCCTGCCCCTCCCACAATTCTCGGCTCCTGCCTGCCCCTCCCACATTTCTCGGCTCCTGCCTGCCCCTCCCACAATTCTCGGCTCCTGCCTGCCCCTCCCACAATTCTCGGCTCCTGCCTGCCCCTCCCACATTTCTCGGCTCCTGCCTGCCCCTCCCACATTTCTCAGCTCCTGGCTGCTCCCGTAGCACTCCAGATCAATTTGTTCATGACAACCTTTCCTTCCAGAGGAAGCTCATGACGCAATGGAACTCTGCATTCCTGCCTTGCACTCATAGTCTGACAGAGATTCTAGTATTTACCTTCATCTTTTCCCTGGTACTTGCTAAACAGAAACAGTAGAATTGTGGTCATGGGCAGAAGAGATGAGGAGGTGATTGCACCTTTGAACACCGCTCTGGGAGAGCCATGGAATCAAAGTTATCTTTGAGAAACAGGACTCACAAACCCACAGGCCTTCCGGGTGATGATTTGAACCAGAACATATCCCAAACGCTTCCTGTTCTAGTTTGTCTTCCATTGCTGTGACAAAACACTCTGACCAACACCAACTTGGGGAGGAAAGGGTTTATTCAGCTTACATCTCCTGGGTCACATCACTCAGGGAGCCCAAGGCAGGAGCTCAGGGCAGGAACCTGGAGGCAGGAGCTGAAGCACAGGCCATGGAGGAATGTTGTTCACTGGCTTGCTCCTCTGGCCCATGCCCAACCTGACTTCTTATACAGTACACAACAACCTGTCCAGGGTGGCACCACCCATAGTGGGCTGGGCCCTCCCACATTGCTCAACAATCAAGACACTACTCCATAGATGTGGCCACAGGCCAGTTCAATGAAGCCAATTCCCCAATTGAGGCTCCCTCAACCCAGGTGTGTCAAGTTGACACTAAAGCTATCCAGCACACCTCCTGACCCAGAACATTCCTATGAGTCATTTGCTTTCTAGCTTGGGCACTGGTGCCACAGATTCCCCAGCCTCCCCGCTTTGTGGTGCTGGAGCCATATCCAAGGGAGCTGATAGGAGTCTCCCTAACAGAAGGAGACTCCCAGAAAGCAGCTAGACTTCAAATATTTAGTAAGCACCTTCTGTTTACCCTGCAAAGATAAATGTGAGCCATGGTTCCAGCCTCATTGACCCCTAGTATTTGGGGGGGAGACACACCTGTAAAACAAGTTTTATGTGATGGGAGATCATTGAGGACTAACACCTCGGCACAAGGGGCCGGGTGCCCTCTTGTGAACCTAACCAGGCACTGATCCTCCCACTGTGCTCTGCTATCCCATGGATGAGGCCAGATTCAAGGCACATGGAAATTGCTCTTACCGTATAGCAAATATACTAGTCTTAGCCAACCTTTTCCTGGTTTGGATGTGGATTTTTGTGAAAACGGTTGAAAGTTTTCCCCAGTTCCCCTGTCAGCACATTGGGAGGGACCCCATTTACTTCTCTAGCTCTCAACCCTTCTTGTCTCTGAGTGAAGGATGGGAGACTTTTTCCGTGAAGATCTAAATAGTAGCTGTCATAGGCTTTGCTGATCATGCTCACTCTGCTACCACCACTCATTTATGCTGATGGGTCATGAAAGGAACAGTAGACAAACGAGCCTACCTGGTGGGGTATTGTGCCTCACACCTTTAATTCCAGCACTTGGGACACTGAGGCAGGAGGAGCATGAGTTTTAAGTGAGTCTGGTCTGCAAAGAAAGACCTTCATTCAAACAAACAAACAAGCCAAAACCAAAACCAAAAATGAATATGGCCGAATTCTCAAATCAATATTTAGGTCTCTAACAATTTCATATTCTCATGTGTCATGAAATAGAATTTTTTGAGTTTTCTTAATCATTAAAAATTGTGAAAATAGAGGCTGGAGAGATGGCCTAGCGGTTAAGAGCGCCGACTGCTCTTGCAGAGGACCCAGGTTCGATCCCCAGCACCCACATGGCGGCCGAGAGCTGTCTGAAACTCCAATTCCAGGAGAACTCCAGTTCCAGGGGAATCTGACACCCTCTTCTGACTTCCGCGGCATTGCACGACACGGGTGCACCAACCTACATGCAGATAGTATACTAATACACATAATAAATAAATTTTTAAAAAATTGTGAAAATAAGCTGGGCATGGTGGTGCATGCCTTTAATCCCAACATTCAGAAGGCAGAGGCAGGCAGATATCTGTGAGTTCAAGGCCAGCCTGGTCTACATAGCACATTCCAGGTCAGCTGGGGCTACAAGGAGACCCCTGCCTCAAAAAGACCCCCCCAAAAAAATAGATAAAATATTCTTAGTTTTATGGCTGTCCAGCAGCAGGCCTTTGGTTCCTTGTACTTTGCCAACCCCTACAGTACTTCGTAACCATTTGCGGGTTCTAGGGAGAATCTGATGAAAATACTAGACATTTCTGAATCATTGGATGACAATTTGGGAGATTCCTTAGATTCCTGATCTGGACTCAGCCTTACCCTACCAGTACTTCCCTGAGTTCTCTGACCTCAGGAAGTCCTTTGGTCTCTAAGGGGGGGGGGGCAGTCATCAGCCCCTGCTATCTGGCTCAGACCAGTTTTTGCCCCCAAAGCTCTGGTCCTCCAGGGATCAGGCTGGGGGTCAGAACACCTGCCTAGCCGATACTTTCCCTACTGGTTCTTTCCTGGGACCGTAGCTGGTGATGGAGTTCTGTGGTGCTGGTTCAGTGACCGACCTGGTAAAGAACACCAAAGGGAATGCACTGAAGGAGGACTGCATTGCCTACATCTGCAGGGAGATTCTCAGGGTAAGCTTGACGCCTCCTTGCTTGCTTTCTTCCCCTGTGTCACCCTAGCTAGAGCTTCTTAACATTGACCACTGAGGATGGGTAGTTAGCCTGATGGGAATGGGGTGCAGGTAGGCCCTTGCCTTGAGATCTCTTAGGCCACTGTAAAAAGCAACCCCATTTCCAGGTTCTACCATTTCTCCCCCCTTATGTGCTGGGGCCACACTGGGGGCCACAACTTTGAGGGGTTAGCCTGTATTTGTTTGTGGGTAGGGAAGATTGTACCTTCAGCCCTACCCTATCTAAAATGATGGCTCCCTTCCCCTCAGTTCCTTCCCACCTCTTTGCTCTGTCCCATCCCCTCTAATACTATGACTGACCCTACCCATTATGTTGTCCTAGGGTCTGGCCCATCTCCATGCCCACAAGGTGATCCATCGAGACATCAAGGGGCAGAATGTGCTTCTGACAGAGAATGCTGAGGTCAAGCTAGGTGCGTTGACTCCTGAAGCCCGCTCTCTGCCAAGACAGAGAATAAGGTTCCCTTCCCTCCAGTGGCTTAGATCCAACTTGCTGTGTACTGGGGAAGCACCCTAAGATTCCTGATTCCAGCTAAAATGCCCCTCAGAAGGTTTTCATCTGCCACCTATTTAGGGTCCAGGTGTTCTACATCCTTCAGGGCAAGATGAGGCATCATGACTCCTCCTGCCTAGGATGCTGTCCCTTGATCCCCCAAATGCAGGAAGACTGACTAGGTTGGGTTCTTGAAGATGCTGAAGGGGGGGCTGGAGAGATAGCCTAGTGGTTAAGAGCACCGACTGCTCTTGCAGAGGACCCAGGTTCCATCCCCAGCACCCTCATGGCGGCTGAGAACCGTCTGTAACTCCAATTCCAGGAGAACTCCAGTTCCAGGGGAATCCGAGACCCTCTTCTGACCCCTGCAGCATTGCACGACACGGGTGCACAGACCTACATGCAGACAGTACATTCATACACATACAAAAATAAATAAAAAAAAAAAAGATGCCAAAGGAGTAGAAAAGGGTGCTGAGGTGTCTTGAGTAGAGACAGGGACTCAGCTGCCTCAGGCCAGACACACTCATGCACACTGGCATGAGGCGGAGGGCACAGGAGGTGCCTGTGCTGACCTCTCCCACATCTCACAGTGGATTTTGGGGTGAGTGCTCAGCTGGACCGCACTGTGGGCAGGCGGAACACCTTCATTGGAACCCCATACTGGATGGCCCCAGAAGTTATTGCCTGTGATGAGAACCCCGATGCCACCTACGATTACAGGGTACGAAGTGGGAGGCAGGAGCACAAGGGCCGCCAGGGGCAAGAAGTGAGATGGGGACGAGGGATAGCTTAAAAGTCAGAAGCACAAACAAGGTGGGGAAAAAAAAAAAAAACATTTTATGGCTTGTAGCTCGACCTGGGAAGCTAAAATAGAAAAGTTGTAAGTTTGAGCCCCTCTCAGGCTCTCTAGCAAGACCATGTCTGCAAATAAATAAAACCCCAACATGTTATGGCAAGAAATGTGTAGATGGGAAGGTAGTACAGTTTAGAAGACAGGGGCCTCAAGAAGGGATATGGACCAGGTAGGCCTTAAAGAGTGGTAGGTGGGGGACTAGAGAGATGGCTTAGTGGTTAAGAGTACCAACTGCTCTTGCAGATGACCCAGGTTCGATTCCCAGCACCTACATGGCAGCTAAGAACTGTCTTTAAGCCATTAAGCCAGGCGTGGTGGTACACACCTTTAATCCTAGCACTTGGGAGGCAGAGGCAGGCAGGTCTCTGTAAGTTCAAGGCCAGTCTGGCCTACAGAGTGAGTTCCAGGACAGCTGGGGCTACAGGGAGATGCTGTCTCAACAAAACAAATACACAAAAAAGAGTGGTGGGTAATAGGAGGTTACTATACATTATTGTCAGCATGATTCACCTGTGTATTCTTTCCCTTCCTTAGAGTGACATTTGGTCTCTAGGAATCACAGCCATCGAAATGGCAGAGGGAGCCCCCCGTAAGTGCCAAGTCTGTCCTGGGGTAGGATGGGGTAGAAGGGAGCCAAGGGAGTAGGAGGAGGGAAGAAGTGGTGCTGAGAGATCATGTTGAGGGGAGGTCCTTGGTGCTTAACATGACAAAAAGAATTGCTGTCTCTTCTGTGTCCCAGCTCTGTGTGACATGCACCCCATGCGGGCCCTCTTCCTCATCCCTCGGAACCCTCCCCCTAGGCTCAAGTCAAAGAAATGGTATGTCTCTGAGGGATTTGAGTCTGGCGAGGAAGCCTGGGCAGGGCCTTGACCTGCACATGGAAGAAGAGTAGGGACTTGGGGCAGCAACTGGGGTTGGGATTTGGAGAAGCCAGAAGGGAAGTCAAGGTTGTTTCTAGATGAGTGGTCCACCATCCTCCTGTGGCTCCCCTTTTCAAAGGGGCCCTCCCAGTGTGAGCCACCACTGTTTCCAGGTCTAAGAAGTTCATTGACTTCATTGACACATGTCTCATCAAGACTTACCTGAGCCGCCCACCAACGGAGCAGTTACTCAAGTTTCCCTTCATCCGAGACCAGCCCACGGAGCGGCAGGTCCGCATCCAACTCAAGGACCACATTGACCGGTCCCGGAAGAAGCGGGGTGAGAAAGGTCAGTAGATAAGTGGGAAACAAGGTTTTAGGAGCTACCTCTGCCCTATCTCCTCTCCAGCTTTGAATCTGTCCAGCCTTACCTGTGCACACCCTTCTTGACTCCAGCTCTCCCTCTCCAAGGAGATCTCTGTCCCACACTTCCACCTCCATAGGGTGTGTGTTTGTTTTGGGGTGTTTTTTGTTTTTTGTTTTTTGTTTTTTTGGTCTTTTTGAGACAGGCTCTCCCTATAGTCCCAGCTGGGACTCACTCTGTAGACCATGCTGGCCTTGAACTCACAGAGATCCACCTGCCTCTGCCTCTCGAGTGCTAGGATTAAAGATGTGCGCCACCACACCCGGCTTAAAGACGGTTCTTAGCTGCCATGTGGATACTGGGAGTCAAACCTGGGTCCTCTGCAAGAGCAGTCAGTGCTCTTAACCACTGAGCCATCTCTCCAGCCCCCTCCATAGGGTTTTTACTACCCAATCCAAGTCAGCCTTGCAAGGGAGGATAATTCTTTCATATCCTCACAGAAACCTCATTTTGAGTACATGCATGTGTAAGCACATAACCATGTTGGCCCATCTCTGACAGGCTCAAACCTAAGACATCCCATCTCCCATTGCTCCAGGGAGGTGGAGGTAGGGGAGATACCTCATGCTGGGCCACTCAGACAGACTCCATTGATCATCCCCAGCTAGGATTTCCCTAGCCTAAGTGGGGTCTAGAGTGCTGGGTGGAGAAGTACCCTTGGTCTATCCCCTGCAGAGGAGACGGAATATGAATACAGCGGTAGTGAAGAGGAAGATGACAGCCACGGAGAAGAAGGGGAGCCAAGGTGAGTTTGGCAGGTGAAGATGAGAGGTTGGGGTCTCTGCACATTATCTGAGGGGACAGCAGTGGTTTTTGGCTCTGGGGACTCTTGGATGATGGCAGAGAGGTAGAAGCCTCTATAAACCAAGTCCCTGGGCTGGCAAGTTGGCTCCATCGGTAAAGGTGCTTGCCACCAAGCCTGACAACTTGAGTTCAGACCCCAGAGCCTCACATGGTAAGAGAGAACTGACTCCTGCAACTGTCCTCTGACTTCCACATGTGTACATGCATACATACACAAATAATGTAATTTTAAAACTGAGACCCTGAGTTCCAGAGAGTAAAATGAATGAATGAGCAAGAGGTGAGGAGAGGTTGTTCAGGGCTGAAAGGGGTATGGGCTGGAATTTTCAAGACAGGCCCAAAAGACTGGGCAGAGAAGCCAGTTGTCCTGGTACATACCTATAACCCTAGCATTTAGAAGGCTGAAGCAGGAGGATAGCAAGTTCCAGACCAGTCTAGGCTACATGGCTGAAAAACCTTGTCTCAAAATGGAGAAGGGACAGGACAGAGGAGAAAACAAATCTCATTTCCCCCACGCTAAGGATTGGGCAGAGTTAGGATGTCTGGGTCCAGTGGAAGCACCTACTCAGGCAGCCCCCAGAGATGAGGGACCTCAATGTGCCTTTATGCTGTAACCACCCAGCTCTATCATGAACGTGCCTGGAGAGTCCACACTTCGCCGAGAGTTCCTCCGGCTCCAGCAGGAGAATAAGAGCAACTCTGAGGCTTTAAAGCAGCAGCAACAGCTGCAGCAGCAGCAGCAGCGAGACCCCGAGGCACACATCAAACACCTGCTGCACCAGCGGCAGCGCCGTATAGAGGAGCAGAAGGAGGAGCGGCGGCGAGTTGAGGAGGTAGGTGCCCTGCCCTGCCGACAGGCTCTGGACCCCACCAGGGCAGCAGGGAGAACAAGGAGAAAGCCAGGCTTTCCCAAAGCCCTTCAGACTCCATAGAAACAGTCTATCCACTGTTTTGGTTTTGGTTTTCTTTTTTGTTTTTAAGATTTATTTATTTATTTATTCATTTATTTATTTATTTGATCTTTTTGAGACAGGATCTCCCTTTTTAGTCCCAGCTGGCCTGGAGCTCACTCTGTAGACCAGGCTGGCCTTGAATTCACAAAGATCTACCTGTCTCTGCCTCCCGAGTGCTGGGATTACAGGCATACACCACCACACTCGGCATTTATTATTTTTATGTGTATGAATGTATTGCCTGCAAGTGTATAAATGCATCTGCGTCATACAGTACCTGCAGAGGTCAGAAAAAGGCATCCCATCCCCTAGAACTGGAGTTATGGACAGTTGTCAGCTACCATATGGGTGCTGGGAATCAAACCTGGGTCCTCTGCAAGAGCAGTCAGTGCTCTTAACACTGAGTCATATCTCCAGCCCCTTGTTTTCTTTTTTGAAGGCTTGATTTTTATGTCTGGGTATTTTCCCTGAATGTATGTGCAGCACATGTGTGCAGTCCCCATGGAGGCCAGAGGAGAACGTTGGATCCCCTGAAACTGCTACTACAAATTATTGCTAGCCGCTGTGTAGCTGCTGGGAACCCAGGACCTCTGCAAGAGAAACAATTGCTCATAACCACTAAGCCATCTCAGTAGCCCCTATCTACTCTTATTATAAGAGGCTCAATCTCTAGGCCGTGGTTCCCTGTCTAGCCTTGTGTGGATGGTTGTGCCACTAGCATCCTGTCAGACCAGAGCCATTTCTGAAAAGCCACAGCTGGTTTGGTTTGGTTTGTTTTTGGGGGTGTTTTGTTTTGTTTTGTTTTTGAGACAGGGTCTCCCTTTAGTCCCTGCTGGCCTGGAGCTCACTATGTAAACCAGGCTGGCCTTGAACTCACAGAGATCCATCTGTATCTGCCTCTGAGTACTAGGATTAAAGGCATGCACCACCACGCCCAGCTGGAAAAGATCTTTTTTTTTAATTATTTATTATTGTTTATGTATATGAGTGTACTGTCTGCATGTAGGTTTGTGCACCCGTGTCATGCAATGCCTCAGAAGTCAGAGGAGGGCGTCGGATTCACCTGGACAGTTCTTAGTCGCCATGTGGATGCTGGGAATCGAACCCAGATCCTCTGCAAGAGCAGTCGGTGCTCTTAACCGCCGAGCCATCTCTCCAGCCCCATAAAAGATATTTTTAAAACCCTCCTTGAGCCAGGCATAGTGGCACACACGCCTTTAATCCCAGCACTTGGGAGGCAGAGGTAGGCAGATCTCTGTGAGTTCAGCACCAGCCTGGTCTACATAGCGAGTTCAAGGCCAGCTGGGATTACAACAAGACCCTGTCACAAAAAGACTGGGGAAAAAAACAACAATAACAACAACAAATAAAACCCTCCTTTTGCTTTTGGTTATTTAAATATGCAGAGCTTAAGTATGGTGACTTACCCCAGCATTTGGGAGGTGGAAGTGGGAAGATCAGGAATTAAAGGTCCCCCTAGGCTACATGAAACCCTGTCTCAAAAAAGAAAAACAAAACTGGGGATGTAGCTCAATTGAAAAGAAAAGCAATCTTAGGATTTAAGGAACTACTTTGACAAACCAGTAGCAGAGGCTGCACAGGACTGCACAATTTTCTTGGCCAAAGTCAGCCACCACCCCAAAATGACAGCAATAAGAATAAAATAGTCAAGCATAACCCTAGGGTCCTTATTTCTGTGATGAGGCCTCTGGCCAGGCTGCTCTGGCCTTTGTTACTTGCTAATTGTTAATTGTATGTGGTGGTCCATGTTATAATCCAAGCACTGGAAGAGGAGGCAGAGGGCTAGAAGTTCAAAGTCACCTTCAGCTGCATGCTAAGTTCCAGCCAGTCCAGGCTCTGAACTACATGAAACCCGTCTCAGAAAAGAAAAGGACCTGGGCGTGGTGGTGCATGCCTTTAATCCCAGCACTCAGGAGGCAGAGGCAGGTGGATGTCTGTGAGTTCAAAGCCAACCTGGTCTACATAATGAGTTCCAGGACAGCTGGGGCTACAGGGAGACCCTGCCTCAAAAAGACAAAAAAAAAAAAAAAAAAAGAAAGAAAAGAAAAGAGAAAAGGAAAGGAACACACACAAACATAATGGGGAAGAACATGGTGGCATACACCTTTAATCCCAGCAAAGGCAGGCAGAGCTGTTTGAGTTCAAGGCCACCAGAGCTACATAGTGAGACTCCCCAAAACAAAAAAGGGCTGGGGATATTTAGCTCAGTGGTAGAGCACTTGCCTAGCTAGCAGATGTGGGGGCCCTTGGATTTAAGCCCCATTTCTGCAAAAAGCAATAATCTATGTGTTTAAGTGTAGTTATTTATTGGTGCATGGTGAAGAAAATCTAGATTTTTTTTTCCACTGTTCATAACACAACAACAAAAAGATGGTCTAGAGGCAGTGGGTACAGCAGTCACAGCATCTGCCACTCCTCAAAGTAGGCCCCTATCTTTATTAAACAAAAAGAAAAACACAACAAAGCCTTGTGCAAAAGAGCTTTCTGTAGCTCTCCTTTGTAGATAGTGATAGGTAGCAAGTAACAAAGGCCAGAGCAGCCTGGCCAGAGGCCTCATCACAGAAATAAGGACCCTAGGGTTATGCTTGACTATTTTATTCTTATTGCTGTCATTTTGGGGTGGTGGCTGACTTTGGCCAAGAAAATTGTGCAAGTCCTGTGCAGCCTCTGCTACTGGTTTGTCAAAGTAGTTCCTTAAATCCTAAGATTGCTTTTCTGTGCCTGGCTACTAGGCGCCCTCTGTTGACCGAAGGTTGTCACTAGTATCTACTCTATTAAAATTGAAGGCAAAGGCATCTAGGTGTTGGCTGGTCCGGACCCTTTTGTGTTTGTTTTTGTTTGGTGGGGCAGTGGGCAAAGGAAAGTTCATCCAGTGCAGCCCATGCAGGACCCCCTTCAGTCTCCCTAGCTCCAAGCCCACTGCTCCCTCAGACAAGCTATTAGCTCCAAGCCAAGCTCTAGGGGTCCAGGTGCACAGCTCTTGTGCAAGGCTGGGGATGTGCTTGGAAACATGTTGAAGCCCTTCTCTTTCCAGCATCCCTAGGAAGCACCTACCCTGTTCTCCGGGGGGGGGTGGATCCCGGGGGGGGCATCCCCTTCTAGGGCTGGTGGTCTGTCCTAGCATCTGGCATGGCCCTTAAGACCATCACCCTCTTTGGTCCACAGCAACAGCGCCGAGAGCGAGAGCAGAGGAAACTGCAGGAGAAGGAGCAGCAGCGGAGGCTGGAGGACATGCAGGCCCTGCGACGAGAAGAGGAGAGGAGGCAGGCAGAGCGGGAGCAGGTACTGGTGCCAGCGCCCCCACACTCACCCACCTCCCTCCCTGCCCACCTTCCCTGTGCACCTGGTCCACCCTTCTCCTGCTCCTGCTGCCTGCCTGCCCTGCTCCCTAGTGCTCCCCTATCCCTAGAGTCCTCCTATCTTTTCTAGCTTCACTCTTTCTCTCTGTTTTCTCCCACCCTTCAACCCCACCCTGGTCCCTGCCCTCCTGTCTCTGTGCCTTCATTCCCCATCTCTCTACCCATCCCTGACTCCTCCCTGGGGTGCTGTCCCTCATGGTGCTCACCTGCCTCCTCTTCCTCATCCCGGCCCCTCTTGTTCCCATCTGTGCCACATTGCCCCTGGGGCTCATCCCCCCTGCCCCCCCTCATCCTCACCCTGCTGATCTTTCCCTTCGCCGCTACTGCCGCCCTCCTCCGCCGCCTTTCCCCTCTCTCCCTGCCCTGTGCCCCCATCCCCTGCCCCCCCCCAGGAATATATTCGTCACAGGCTAGAGGAGGAGCAGCGACAGCTCGAGATCCTTCAGCAACAGCTGCTCCAGGAACAGGCCCTGCTGCTGGTAATGGGGTCCCTTGGTGCCCTCCAGGAAGATGCCATCCTGAGGCACTTTCCTGGACTGGGATGGGAACACTTCAGGGGAAGGGACTTACCCAAGACGTCAGGAAAGCAGCTCTTACCTAGGCAGTTGGAGGAAAGGAAGGGCATGCCTGCTCTACTCCCAGGACCACACCCTGCTGAGCCCTCTCTCCCTACCCTTGGACCCAGGAGTACAAGCGGAAGCAGCTGGAGGAGCAGAGGCAGTCAGAGCGACTCCAGAGACAGCTGCAGCAGGAGCATGCCTACCTCAAGTCCCTGCAGCAGCAGCAGCAGCAGCAGCAGCAGCAGCTCCAGAAGCAGCAGCAGCAGATCCTGCCCGGGGACAGAAAGCCCCTGTATCATTATGGTCGGGGTATTAATCCTGCTGACAAACCAGCATGGGCCCGAGAGGTACTCACAGTGGCCTGCCCTGCCTCCTAAGGCTCCATCCCACCAGTCCCACTCCTGGAGTCCTGAAAAGTTATGAGAAACAGTTACTCCTTAGAAATGGGCACAGAGAAGGGGAAAGGCGCACAGGCTATTGGACTAGAGTGCTTAGAGAAGGTGAGGATCTAAATGTCGACACCAAGAAAGCAGCAGTTGCCTACCCACACTGCCTTTGCATCCTAGGTGGAAGAGAGAACAAGGATGAACAAGCAGCAGAACTCTCCCTTGGCCAAGACCAAACCAAGCAGTACAGGGCCAGACCCCCCCATTCCCCAGGCCTCCCCTGGCCCCCCAGGACCTCTTTCCCAAACTCCTCCTATGCAGAGGCCTGTGGAGCCCCAGGAAGGACCGCACAAGGTGAGTTTTTCCATTCTTGTCCTAACACATAGGCATTAGTGGTTAGGTACAAATCTGTGCCCATGAACACACACAGATATGTCCATGTACACACGTTCACTCTTTTTTTTTTTTGGTCTTTTTGAGACAGGGTCTGCCTGTAGCCCCAGCTGTCCTGGAATTCGCTCTTGTAGACCAGGCTGGCCTTGAACTCACAAAGATCTGCCTGCCTCTGCCTCCCAAGTGCTAGGATTAAAGGCGTATGCCACCACACCCAGCTATTATTTTTTATGTGTATGAGTGTACTGCCTGCATGTAGGTTGGTGCACACATGCTGTGCAGTGCCTCAGAGGTCAGAAGAGGGTGTCAGATTCCCCTGGAACTGGAGTTAAAGACGGTTCTTAGCCGCCGTGTGGGTGCTGGGAATCGAATCTGGGCCCTCTGCAAGAGCATTCGGTGCTCTTAACCCCTGAGCCATCTCTCCAACCCCACATTCAGTCTTAAGCACAGTTATGGAGCACCGGCCACATGGCTCGTTTGCTGCTGCCTCTGTTTGTTCCCATTTCTTACCTGTTCTCAAGTTCTAG
Organism: Rhizomys pruinosus; assembly: GCA_009823505.1. Classification (NCBI taxonomy): domain Eukaryota; kingdom Metazoa; phylum Chordata; class Mammalia; order Rodentia; family Spalacidae; genus Rhizomys; species Rhizomys pruinosus. The sequence continues at coordinate 225,514 of VZQC01003946.1, read as the reverse complement.
ACACCCCCTTGTCTTTTGATGGGAGGAGGAACAAGTAATGAATGGCTTGTCTTAGTGCAGACTCCACCTTCTAAGATGTGCCAGAAAGCAGGCAGCCTACCCTTCCTGGTCTCTTTCCTACAGAGCCTGGTGGCACACCGGGTCCCACTGAAGCCATATGCAGCACCTGTACCCAGATCCCAGTCCCTGCAGGACCAGCCTACTCGGAACCTGGCTGCCTTCCCAGCCTCCCATGACCCTGACCCTGACCCTGCTGTCCCCACACCCACTGCCACACCCAGTGCCCGAGGAGCTGTCATCCGCCAGAATTCAGACCCCACATCTGAAGGGCCTGGCCCTAGCCCAAATCCCCCATCCTGGGTCCGGCCAGATAATGAGGCTCCACCCAAGGTAAGGTCAACCTGTAGAATCAGGAGAGTTCAGAGTAGGAAGGAAGGAAAAAAGGAGACAGCCACAGGGGCTCTATCTTGCAAGAGATATCTACCAGAGGGTGGGAAGACACAACTGTGTCACCTCTGTCCCAGCTGTGAGTATGGATGTAGAAAATGTCCAGGTTCTCAAGTATCTAAGGGGCATCCTTATTCCAGCACAGCCATTTCCCAGCTTCATAACTTGGACATAGTAACTTCCCTGAACCTAAGTTTGCATCTCCATTTCTCGGGGGATTTGGCATGCGCAGCGATGCCCTCACAGGACTAACAGACTTGCCCCCTGCTTTCTTTCCAGGTGCCTCAAAGGACCTCATCTATTGCCACTGCCCTTAACACCAGTGGGGCCGGAGGGTCCCGGCCAGCTCAGGCTGTCCGTGCCAGGTACACAACACCAGGGTGAGGTCCGGTGGCAGCCTAGGGAGTAAGGGACTGGGGACTTTACCAGGTTACCTATGTAAGGGTAGGCAAGCCAACCCAGTTACCTCAGGCCCTCCCTGCACCACCACCATCGGCCCCGGCACCCTGTACTCCCTCCACAGACCTCGCAGCAACTCCGCCTGGCAAATCTATCTGCAGAGGCGGGCAGAGCGGGGCACCCCCAAGCCTCCTGTGCCCCCAGCTCAGCCCCCTGGCCCGCCCAACGCCTCTAGGTAATGGAGTTTGCCCCCCACTTGCTCTCATCTCTCACTTGTGCCACCTGCTTCCCCCGGTGATGGTTCCCCCTGCAGTGCAGCTCAACACCAGGGATGGGATTTGTCTCTCTGACCTGCACTCTGTCTCTTCACAGTAACCCTGATCTCAGGAGGAGCGACCCTGGTTGGGAGCGCTCTGACAGCGTCCTCCCAGCCTCTCATGGGCACCTCCCTCAGGCTGGTTCACTGGAGCGAAACCGAAACCGGGTGGGAGGTATGTGAGCCAGGCCTTAAGCCTGCTCAGGGCCTTGACGCCACCTTGATCAACACCAAAGGCAGGGCGCCCATTACCTTTGGTGTTTTGGACCAGACCACCACAGAGACAAGAGGGACCGGGGTGGCTTTGGGGTTGAGGCCACTTTGCAGGTATCAGTGTCCTCTTTTTCTCACATCCAGCCTCCACAAAACTGGACAGCTCCCCAGTGCTCTCCCCTGGGAACAAAGCCAAGCCTGAAGACCACCGCTCACGGCCAGGCCGGCCCGCAGTGAGTCATCGGGTGGTGGGCATGGCCCTGCCTTACCTTCGTGGGGCTTGGGACAGGAAGTAGGGCCTGTGAGATGACTAGGGGAATGATGGCGCTCACGTAGCATTTCTCATGTTACTAACCTTTCTCATCCTCTCTCCTACCTCCTCCTGGCTGCCTTTCTTCCCCTGCGGCCCCTCCCAGAGCTATAAGCGAGCAATTGGTGAGGTTAGTGAGAGGGATGGCTGTGGGAACCCTCTCATTCTCTGCCTGGGTCTCCACCGACGCTCTTTGTACTCCCTCTGCCCAAGCCCCCTGCCTCCCCTCATACCACTGCTTCCCTGCAGGATTTTGTGTTGCTAAAAGAGCGGACCCTGGACGAGGCCCCTCGGCCTCCCAAAAAGGCCATGGACTATTCCTCATCCAGTGAGGAGGTGGAGAGCAGTGAAGATGATGAGGAAGAAGGCGATGGGGAGCCATCAGAGGGGAGCAGAGATACTCCTGGGGGCCGGTATGGGGTGTCCCAGGGCAGAGTCTCCCTCATCAGAGGACAAGGAGAGGAGGGATGCAGGGAAGGAGGAACAGGGCTGTTTCGGGTGTGAGGGACCAGGCTGGGGTGCTGGCTTCTGTCTGTCCCACTGCTGTCATCTATGGGAGTTCTTTCAAAGCTGCTTCCTCACCAGCCTTCCCTGAGGGCCACAGAAGGAACGTGTAACCCAGAGAGGGCTTTTGAAGAGACCGAAAGCTGAAGTCTCTCGCTTTCAGTCTGCTCTCTGTGGCATTATATGGCAGACAGGACCTGGAGGACTCCACCTTCCTCTCTCTCACAGCAGCGATGGAGACACGGACAGCGTCAGCACCATGGTGGTTCATGATGTTGAGGAGATAACCGGGACCCAGCCCCCATATGGGGGCGGCACCATGGTGGTCCAACGTGTGAGTGGGTCTCTCTGCCCTTCCCTGTAGCTTGTAGTGTGCCCTCCACAGCCCTGCCTTGACTCTTCCCTTTGTTGTACAGACTCCAGAAGAAGAGCGAAACCTGCTGCTCGCTGACAGCAATGGCTATACAAACCTGCCAGATGTGGTCCAGCCCAGCCACTCACCTACTGAGAACAGCAAAGGTCAAAGCCCTCCCTCAAAGGATGGAGGCAGTGATGTAAGTGAGCTAGAATACGTCCATGGTAAGGAAAAAACCCTGGGAGTGACCAGAAGAGTCAGGGGATCTGGGAGCACTGTGGTAGGTGGGATAAGGCATTGTGAGCTGCTCAGTGGGGCCTGGGGTCTGGAAGCCGTAGCCACACTTCTTTCCTGACTGCTATCCCTCCTCCACAGTATCAGTCCCGTGGGCTGGTAAAGGCCCCTGGAAAGAGCTCGTTCACCATGTTTGTAGACCTAGGGATCTACCAGCCTGGAGGCAGTGGGGATACCATTCCTATCACAGGTGAGGACAGGGAGGTGGATGTGCCTTGAGGTTGGGGACCAGAGCTAGCCTGGAGGAGGGAGCACTGGTGCCTTGGAGGATGTAACTTTACAAAGTGAAAGGGCATGGGGTTGAAGAGATGGCTTCCCAGTGAAGACTGTTCTTGCTGAGGACCCAGGCTTGTTCCTCATGGTGGCTAACGGCCATCTCTAGCTCCAGTTCCAGGGGATCTGACACCGTCTTCTGGCCTCTTCATACATATAGGTGAAATGTTCATACAGATAAAATAAGAAATTCTTTTGGTCTTTTTGAGACAGGATCTTCCTATAGTGCCAGCTATTCTGAAAATTGCTCTGTAGATCAGGCTGGCCTTGAACTCACAGAGATCCGCCTGCCTCTGCCTCCCGAGTGCTGGGATCCACAGGCATGCGCCACCACATGTGCCATCCCAAATAAAATAATTTTTTTTAAAGTTCAGGTATGGGGCTGGGGAGATTTCTCAGTGGTAAGAGTATTTACTGTTCTTCCAGAGGACCTAAGTTTGCTTCCTCCTAGCACCCACATCAAGCAGCTCACAACCCCTAATAACACCAGCTTTAAGGGGTCCAGCACCATCTTCTAGCCTCCACAGTCACCTGCACATGTGTCGTCATTGTGCTTACCCCCAGCACATAAATAAAAAATAAATTTTTCTCAAGTGCTGGCACGGATGGGCCTCTTCTTTGGGCCTTAGCCCCTGCCCTAGCACAGATGCAACGGAGGTTCTGAGACCCTGGACAGACTGACAAGCACACAGTTTGGCTAAGGTACCTGGGCAATAGTTGCACTGATTGAGTTGCAAAGCTAGGTCTGAGCCAGGCCTTTTGGCCTCAGGGCTGGGGTTCTCATTTCTTCCATGCACCTCTGTTCTAACGTCTTTTTTCCCTTCTGAGTATTCTGAGGTGCCAAGACTAGCTGTAAGGGTATACAAGTAAAAACAGGCACTGTGCAGGCAGAGGCAGGTGAATCACTGTGAGTTCAAGGCCAGCCTGGTCTACAGAGTGAGTTCCAGGCCAGCTGGGGCTACAGGGAGACCCTGTCTCAAAAAGACCAAAAAATGAAAAAACAGACACTGAGAAAGCTGCAACACACCCTCCCTCCTCTTCCTCTTGGCAGCCCTAGTGGGTGGAGAGGGTGGTCGGCTCGATCAACTACAGTTCGACGTGAGGAAGGGATCTGTGGTCAATGTGAATCCCACCAACACCCGGGCTCATAGTGAAACTCCTGAGATTCGGAAGTACAAGAAGCGATTCAATTCGGAGATCCTGTGTGCAGCCCTCTGGGGTAAGCCAGGGTTGAAAAGGCTAAAAGAACTATGGGCACAGCTCCCATACTCCTGGTCAGGGGAGGGCCTGAATCCACCTCTGACCTGCCCAAGGGCTCCTGTTGCAGGGGTCAACCTCTTGGTAGGCACAGAGAATGGACTGATGTTGTTGGACAGGAGTGGGCAGGGCAAAGTATATGGACTCATTGGACGGCGGCGCTTCCAGCAAATGGATGTACTCGAAGGGCTCAACTTGCTCATCACCATCTCAGGTATGTGTATGGCATTTAGGGGTACTCAACTCTGGCTTTATCACTTTTACCTTGGGAGGAGGGCAGCCTTGGTCTAGGAGGCAAAAGGTGGGGGACCTACTTCATGTCCCACCATTGGATGCAAGACAGCACTGGAGACAGCAGTGGGCCTTCCGTGAAGACAGGAGTGTGTGTATGTGTATATGTGTGCATGTATGGTGTGTCCACCTCTCAGGGAAAAGGAACAAACTGCGGGTATATTACCTGTCCTGGCTCCGCAACAAGATTCTGCACAATGACCCGGAAGTGGAGAAGAAGCAGGGCTGGACCACTGTAGGAGACATGGAGGGCTGCGGCCACTACCGCGTTGGTGAGGATGTCACAACACTGTGACCAGGGAGAAATGAGGTCTGAACTAAATATTGGGAGATCCTCCTCAAAGCCTGAGACTTGGCCTGGATTTGGGGTGGGGCGGTGAGAAGCCTGGGAAAGGGACCTGATGCCTAACCAAGTCCTGGTAACCCTCCTTTCCATTTCCCAGTGAAATATGAGCGTATTAAGTTCCTGGTCATTGCCCTGAAGAACTCGGTGGAGGTGTATGCCTGGGCCCCTAAACCTTACCACAAATTCATGGCCTTCAAGGTAATCCCAGCCTCAGCACCTGCATATCCCAAGATTCAGCCCCTGCACCTGCCTTCACTGAGCCTTCTCTCCTCCACAGTCCTTTGCTGACCTCCCTCACCGCCCGTTGCTGGTGGACCTGACAGTAGAGGAGGGACAGCGGCTCAAGGTCATCTATGGCTCCAGTGCTGGCTTCCATGCTGTGGATGTCGATTCTGGGAATAGCTACGACATCTACATCCCTGTGCACGTGAGCTTGCAGGGCTGGCGAGAGTGGGACCAGCCTACCCTAGATGTCAGACATGCACACCCGGCCCACCTTCTTCTCCCCAGATCCAGAGCCAGATTACGCCCCATGCTATCATCTTCCTCCCCAACACTGACGGCATGGAGATGCTGCTGTGCTACGAGGATGAGGGTGTCTATGTCAACACATACGGGCGGATCATTAAGGATGTGGTGCTGCAGTGGGGAGAGATGCCCACCTCTGTGGGTGAGTGGGGGGCACCCTCCAAGCTGCTTTCCCCATGGTGGTCCAGGACCACAGCCTCATAGTCCCTCACCACCTTCTCCCCTCAGCCTACATCTGTTCCAACCAGATAATGGGCTGGGGTGAGAAAGCCATTGAGATTCGCTCTGTGGAGACAGGCCACCTGGATGGGGTCTTCATGCACAAACGAGCCCAGAGGCTTAAGTTCCTGTGTGAGCGGAATGACAAGGTGAGGGGCTCTTTCTTCACCAAAGGAGCTAAGCCTCTGTGCCCTGGGCAAGGATCTAGGGGATGAGATGGTTCTGCTGTCCAACAGCTGCCTCTCTAAAAGCAGCGTGTGGTCACGCCTTCCCCTCTCCTTCCCCTTGGGTTCTGAGACCCCTTCTGCTACCTTCACCCTAGGGATTTGGTGGCACGCCTTTGCCTTTCATTGGGGATGGGGGCGGCACCTGAGTCTCATTCTGTCATTTCTTAGTTATTCCCTCTCCCAGTTAATTGAGGCCCCCACCTTACACTTTACCTCTTAGTGATGGCCTTTCCTACCCCACCCAGGTGTTTTTTGCCTCAGTCCGCTCTGGGGGCAGCAGCCAAGTTTACTTCATGACTCTGAACCGAAACTGCATCATGAACTGGTGATGGGGCCCTGGGCTAGGGCCGCCCCACATGGACCCAGCTCGGTTCCCACAGCCAGACTTCCCAGGCCCCCTATTTCCCTTCCTTGGGCTTTTGCTTTTACTGGTTTGATTCACTGGAGCCTGCTGGGAACGTGACCTCTGATCCCTGAAGCTTTTGTGATCACGTGACCATCCTTTCTCCCCTACGTATTCTCCTTAGAACTGTGCCTGTCCCCAATTTCTGGGGAATGGCACAGTTTTCCCCTTACCAGGAATTGACTGGGATTTGCCCCTCCCCCTTTCTCCACTTAAGAGGAGAGTGCTTGGGGCTTGGACCCCTTACCCCATTGCTGCTGACTGAGCAGGGCCCTAGACCCCTTTATTTGCACGTCAGGGGAGCCGGCTCCCCCCTTGAATGTACCAGACTCTGGGGGGGGTTCACTAGGCCCTGGGTTCTAGGGGGTCACCAGCCACTCCTGGGGCAGGGACCATCTCCTCATTTTCTGAAAGCACTTTAATGATTCCCCTCCCCCCCAACCCCAGGGAATGGAGGAGGGACCCCACAGCCAAAACATTCCTCCTTTTCCAACCCCTATCTTTTCTAGCCTCTCCCCTTCCCTAGTGGAGGGAAAGAACTCTGAGCTCTCACCCTCCACATCCCCTTGCTTGCATCTGTATATAGTGTGAGCAGCAAGTAACCCTTCTCCTTCCCTATCCCTCTTCAATGTAGTGGCCTTGGATATCCCATTTGTTAATAAAGACGATTCAACCAGCTCCCACCATTTGGGGCGCCCACCATGTATGTTGTCCCTCACAATCCTGGGTACTAGCCAAGAGGGAGCTTTCAGAATTGGGATGGAGAGAGCACAGAGGGTATTGAAATCTGTGATGAGTAAGTCTCACAGGGATGAAGTGGGATGGATGATGCTGGACCAGGAAACCTAGAAGACATGACTGAGTAGAAAGCCATGGCACCCTGCATGCTAACCCTGGGGACACCACTCCAGCAGGGCCAGACCAGACTTCTCTGTTCCCTCTTGTTATATACAAGTCTTGCAAAGAGCCCTTAATTGGCTGTCAACTAGATAGGCATTGTTTGTTAGGCCTAGAGTCACTGGGGCTAGGCCAGAAGAAAACCAAGAGGGCAGCACGGCGGACCAAGGGCAAGCTCTGCTTTTGAGAGGGTTGGCATCAAGAGCCTGCCCAAACCATCCACTACTTGGGCTGACCCTGAGCAAGGGCCAGACAACTCCAGAGTTCACAAGACAGATTTATTGTCAGCAGTGGGAAGGGAACAATACAGTAGCAACTGCCTGTGTTCTCAAAAATCTCTTGCTTTGGGGCAAGCAGTAGCTTAATGGGTACAAGCAGAGGCTCAAGGTTGGATACACGGTGGGTAGGCGAGATCAGGCACTTTGTTGAAGTAACCCCCAAGGAAGATGAAGCTGGACCCAACGCTGAAGAGCACCAAGGCAGCCCAAAAGCAGATATTGTCAAGGGCCTTCCCCATACGTACCCAGTCAGACACTTCCTGCAAAAGGTAGGATACAAACCCAAGTCCCTAAAGAGATAGCTGCAAAAGCTACCAACAGCACAGGAGATAGTGAGGGGCCTAACCCACCTCTCCAGTGGCTTCCTGGGCTCGCGTGCTCTCCGCCATAAAGTTCACAGCATCCACACAGCAGCGGATCTCAGGGGCTGCAGCACTCAGGCTCTGGCAGAGAGCAGCTGGCAAAGCCATACCCAGAGCTCGGTCATTAAGAGCGTCCCCAGTTGAAAAACCCACCTTTGACCCACCAGGAGCGGTGCTCACCAGACCAGGCTCCATGCCGGTGCCTCTGACCCTCAAACACGAGCTCACTCCTCGGCTTTTTCAGGATAAGCTCCTCTGCACGGAGCAGAATGCCCACTGAGGAAGCCCGCCTTGCTGGGAAGGCGGCTCTTGGAGCTTCTGGGGGTGGGCTTGAGCCCAGGAGGCGTGGCAGCAGCTCTAACAAAACCTGCAGCAGGGCAGAGGTCAGTACCGAGCACTCCCCAGCCCTGGCCGTTCCTCTCCAAACCCAGCGCTTACTTGGCGCAGCCTGGGCGATGTGGCGTGAGTGGTGGGTGTCCGCAAAGACACGTTGAGCACAATGACGCAATTCATGACAATGAGTGTGGCTACCACCATGACGAAAATAAGATATCTGAGAAGACCAGAATGCATAATGTCATAGCACCCGGCCTCTCGACGTCACCACTCGCCCAATGCCCCAACTAAAGAAGGCACCGCAGTCCTCTGACCTCACAAACACATCCGCGCCAGCCAGAGTTACTGCCCCTAGCTACCTCTCCAGGACGACACTGGTGTCCCTGGCCTGTCTGCGCCTCCTACCATCCGCTGCAGCCATGAAAGGGAACCCCAGCAGCTTGGACACCTTGCTGTGGGTCTACAACTTCCACAGCTCCACCAAGGTGAGGCTATGAAAGCGGCCCACCCAAAGACAGCATCTGGAGAGGTCTCCAGTGCCTCCTGCTGTGACCTTTTCCAGTGACCCCTGCTCCCCCAGGTGGCCCTACAGCCCCCGCTTCTATCTTCCCTGGAACTTGCTGTGGCCGCAGCCCATGAATATCTGGTGCAAAGATTCTGAGAACTGAAGTTCCAGGAACCCCAGGAATCCAATAAGCCCCCCGCCCGGAAGGCCACCCTAGGGCTGGTGCTTAGAGAAGCAGCGGCCAGCATCGTGAGCTTCGGAGCCACCTTGTTAGAGGTGCAGCTCCTCCGGGCGTTGAGGAGGGATGGGAGGAAATGGGAGGGACTAGGCCAGAAAGGCAGAGACCTCCAGCCTCTGTACCCCCACGCAGATCTCAGCTCTGTGGCTGCAGGAGGAGGTGCGACGACTGGACAGTAGCGACAGCAGTCCTAGCTCAGCCCCGGACGCTGGGGATCCGGGGAGAGCACTGGCCCGGGTAGCCCTCACCGCTGGGCAGGGGGCACGGCAAGCTGGAGCTGCAGCGGGTGCAAGCGCCCGGTTTCTGATCCAGGGGGCGTGGCTGTGCCTGTGTGGACGAGGTTTGCAGGGGTCCGCCTCGTCCCTGCAACAAACCCTACGCCAGCTGGGCCTTGGAATCCCTGGGTACCCGGTGAGTTCCAGGTAAGGGATGTGATACCAGCCGGAGGTGACAGGACTGAGGAGAAACTGACCCTCTCAACAGAGATATTCAGGAGACCTCAAGGTGGCGTCCATCAGCAGTGAGGAGAGCAGGGACCCGGACAATCCACCAGTGCCCCAGCCCCACCCCGCGTCCAAACAAAGCCCAGGACAGGGCAGGACAGCCAGAGCTGCTCCACGGCTTCCTTCTCTTGGGCTACGCCCCTTCCCTACCCCGCACCCTCCACCCCATCCCCACTCCCAGACCAGTCTTCAGCTCCGCCCTCCACCTTGGTCTACATCTCTGGTTGGATGCACTTCGCGGTTACCTGCCCAGCAGCGGCACACTCAGAGAAGTCTCTGGAATTTTCTGGGCAATTAAGAACAAGAAGACGGTCTGGGCGAGGAGGACGTTGATAGAGACGGTGCATTTCTGGCCCCCGGCTGTAGGAAACACCCAGTGAGAGGGGGGCCTGACCCCAAGAGAGAGCCCTGGTTTAGTTTGGGGTCACCCCTTACCCTGTGCGGGCAGAAAGTAGGCGAGCAGCACCAGGCCCGAAATTAGCACACAAGGCACGATGATGTTAATGACATAAAAGAGCGGCTTGCGGCGGATGATGAGCGTGTAGATGACTTCAGTTTCCCCCGGGCTGTCTGCTGAGCCTCCCTCATAGTGGCGAATCACGCCTGGGCAGAAGTCAATGGCCCACTCTCCATTTTCTGCAGGATAAGAGGCACAGTGAGCCCACTGGAGACAGAGCCCCAGCTCCCAGGCCGCACACCTAATCTCATAAATCTGCTACTCCAGGCCTAGTAGGAGGATGCAGCTGCTTGGCCAGCGTAGACTGCACAGGCCATGGGCTGTCAGGATGGGGGCAGTGTGAGGAGAAAAGGGCAGTTCCTGCCGGGCGTGGTGGCGCACGCCTTTAATCCTAGCACTTGGGAGGCAGAGGCAGGTGGATCTTTGTGAGTTCCAGGCCATCCTGGTCTACAGAGGGAGTTCCAGGTCAGCTGGGGCTACAGGGAGACCCTGTCTCGAAAACACCAAAAAGAAAAAAGAAAAGGGCAGTTCCTGCTGAGACTATGAAAGGTCGCAAGGGAGCAGAGGGGCTTAGTGTGACAATAGACTGATTTCAGGAAAGGGGCATGCTAAAGTTGGGTTGCAGAAGCCAATCCCTCAGCATGTTTGGTCTGAGACAGTCCCACCGGTAAAGTCCCCTCTTTGGACCTCCTCTAGAAAGGGTTTTTGGAGAAAAGGATTTTCACCAGTAAAAGCTTCTGTGTCAATATCGATGTTATTGATGGCATCGCCATTGTCATCCACTGCAAAGATGAACTCCACCTCCTCAGCAGTGTAGGATTGGGAGCTGTGGAGCAAGGCCAGGCTTGACTCCAGAAGCTGGGACCTAGCTCCGTGGAAGCTTGGACCTGGCAAAGTAATAGACCCCACGCTCCCCCACATCCCACCCTTTTCCATCCCTACTTTTTTTTTCATCCTTACTTCTTTTTAGGGTTTTGTTTTGTGACAGGGTCTCAGTATGTTTTCCAAGGAGCTCCTGGGCTCAAGTGATTCTTCAGCCTCAGACTGGAGTAGCTGGGACCATGGGCTAAACTACAAATCGGTGGCAGGAAGCCTGGGCCCACCCCTAATTCAAAGCCAGCTCCAGTTTCCCACCCCATTCCAATGCCTCACTCTGCCTTCTGCACAAAGTTCCACTCCGGGGACCCCACCAGCTCCCTCCTATCTTGCCTCGCCCCCTGCTCTCAGCCCCTCTCACAGTTCTCCCCCTTCAGAGGAACTCTTCCAACCGGAAAATGAGAGAGCAGTTCTGCCAGTCAAAGGGGAAGTAGGTGACCTCCATTGCGCAGGTGCTGCGGTAGATGGCTGGGGGCAGCCAGCTCACATAGCCTCCCTCTTGGATCAGCACATTGCATTCGTAGGCCACGCCAAACTGGCCATCAATGCTGTGGAAACCAAGATTTTCAAAGGTCTGCACCAGCCCCAACAACCCACTCCCTGCAAACTGGCTGCCTGGCAGCCTGGCTTCTTGGAGGTCTACACCCCCCACCCCCCACCCCCACCCCAAGCCCCAACAACTCTCTCCCTACAAACTGGCTTCCTGGCAGCCTGGCAGCCTGGAGGTCTACACCCCACCCCCCCAAACAACCCTCTCCCTGCAAACTGGCTTCCGGGCAGCCTGGCTTCCTGGCCAGTCCTCACTTGTTTTCAAGCACAATCTCTGGCAGCCACACAAATTCTGAAGGCACTCGTAGGATTTCTATGCCTGCAAAATCGTTCTTGCTGAAGTTGAGCCGGTAATCATGCCAGTCCTAAGAGGTAGGGGATTGAAGGATGCTTGGGCCATCTCATCTCCCATCTCCCACCCGGTGTGCTTCCCAGAGAAACTGGGAGAAAGGGGTCCTCTGGGAAAGACCTCACGGTACTCCCAGATTTGACTCACAATTCCAATCCAGACATTGGTGGTGAGAGTCTCCTCCTTTTCATTCTGCACAGAAATAAGGATGACTGAGGCTGAGAGTCAAGGACAGAAGTAGGGGCTTAGGCTCAGGATGGAGGGCAGGGCATCTTACCAGTGAGATGAGGTTGGTTAGGGTGACCTTGAGGTTGATGGTGACAGTGTCCTCAGGCCTCCTAACTGGCCGGCATCCTGGGTCATAATTGTCAAAGAGATGGTGATAAAGGTTGAGCTCCTCATTCTTCCCCTCACCTCTGCCTGCAACAGGTTGAGAAGGAAGAATCACTGGACAGGAAGAGCCAGGCAGAAGGGCTGCTTCTCGCTGCTTTTCGCTGCCCCTGCGTCTGCACAGGTTCCCTGGGTGTCTGTGTCTGTCTCCTAAACCAGCAGTGTTACAGCTGGGGACCAAATGCTGTCTCAGTCTACACCTTGGTCTGTCTTTACCCTTATCCCTTCATATTGGTTATGGGTCCACTTGGTGCCCCTGACCCCTGTCCCTTACCAAGGAGTCCTAAGAGAAGCAGGGTACCAAGCAGAGCCCTTGCCATCCTGCTGTCTTGTTCTCAGGGTTATTCTGAGCTTTGGCAGGCTTGGAGGGGGTAGGCCAAGGTGCCCATGTGATTGGGGAGGAGGGTGTTAGTTCCGGGCTGGGTTAGGGGACTGTCATCTAATCTTCTACCCCTGGTACAACTGGGGACATTCTGGCTGCTTCCCGAGGCAGCTGCCCCATCCTGTGTCCCCTGCCCCATCCCATCCCAGTGCCCTTTGCCTGGTCTTCAGCCAGTTTTGTAGCCACAGACCTGATCTCTCATGAGAGGAGCAGGCCTCTAACAGCACCTGAAGCCACAGTCCTTCAGTGAGGGTGGATCAGAGACCCTTTCAACACCCACTGGGATCCTCTTCATGAGCTGTTCCGTATAGGTGACTCTGCCTGATTAATGCATCTGGGGATATGAACACCCCTTGCTTCCCATACTCCCCTATATAGAACACATGCTACCCCATACATAACTACAGCAAGGGCCAAGCCACACAAATGCTGAGTTTGGCGAAAAGTTTCCATAAAGACTGGATAACAAGACAGGTGGCCATAAGGAATTAGGCTGCAGTAACACACTTTACCTGGTTGGAGCAAAACCACACTTCGTTATGGGCCCAAACCCTGGACACCCTCATCCTAGAGTCTGCCCACCTTAGCTGGGGTGAGGGGAGGTGGGAGGGAGTCTTGAAACAGGGTCTAGGCCAGACTGTCCTGGAACTTTCAATGTAGACCAGGCTACGCAATCTTCCGCCTCCTAGGTGCTGAGATTTCAGATACGAGCCACCACGCTTGGCTGGAAGAAGCACTTTATGTCTCACTGACTTCCCACTCCAACCTGCCAAAACAGCCACTACAGTCCTGAATGCATGAAAGAATACTCCAGCTGAGGGCCGGGCTCACACAAGTATATTGGCAATAATGCTTGAGACTTATTAGTCAACTTTGTCAATCATGCCTCTGATCATTTTACATTTCACAACTTTTTTTTTGAGACAGGGTCTCCCTATAGTCCCAGCTGTCCTGGAACTCACTATGTAGACCATGCTGGCCTTGAACTCACAGAGATCCTCCTGCCTCTGCCTCCTGAGTGCTAGGATTAAAGGCATGTGCCACCACACCCAGCATATTTCACAACTTTTTTTAAATTATTTTATTTTATTTATTTCTGTATGTGTATGAATGTACTGTCTGCATGCAAGTCTGCACCCGTGACGTGCAATGCCCCGGAGGTCAGAAGAGGGTGTCGGATTCCCCTGGAACTGGAGTTCTCCTGGAATTGGAGTTTCAGACGGTTCTTGGCCGCCATGTGGGTGCTGGGGATCGAACCCGGGTCCTCTGTAAGAGCGGTTGGCACTCTTTTTTTTTTTTATTAATTTTATTTCTGTATGTGTATGAATGTACTGTCTGCATGCAAGTTTGTGCACCCGTGTCATGCAGTGCCGCAGAAGTCAGAAGAGGGTCTCGGATTCCCCTGGAACTGGAGTTCTCCTGGAATTGGAGTTTCAGACGGTTCTCAGCCGCCATGTGGGTGCTGGGGATCGAACCCGGGTCCTCTGTAAGAGCGGTCGGCGCTCTTAACCGCTAGGCCATCTCTCCAGCCCAAGAGCGGTTGGCACTCTTAACCGCTAGGCCATCTCTCCAGCCCAAGAGCGGTCGGCGCTCTTAACCGCTAGGCCATCTCTCCAGCCCAAGAGCGGTTGGCACTCTTAACCGCTAGGCCATCTCTCCAGCCCCCACAATTTTTCTGTTCATTGTTTCCAACCGTCACCATCACCTCCATGTTGTAAATTTAGGCCTGTAAGCCCGGAGTGTGCATGTGGCCTCTTGTCCATGTCACACACGTGTGAAACCTCTGCTTCTACTGCTAGCTGCCCAATCATTTCATGTTTCCACTTCACACACCAGAAAAGATTTGCTGAAGCAAACTCACCACCCTGCATGCTCTGTGCTACTGCTTCCTCTACAGCCTCAAGTTAGGGTCCGTGCCGATGAATACAGATACTTTATTCAATGATTAGTGGGCACCTCCACAGTACTCGCACAAGGCACAGATGGTATAATTATAGAGGTTACTAAATGCTCTAGGACATTTCAGTGGAGAGATTTACAAACAGACATAGAACTTCCAGGAGCCATGGAAACTCTCAGTAGGGTGGATCTGTCCTGAGAACACAGGTTTCCCGTGAGCTTGCAATTGATAAGAACATGCTGGAGCAGTGTCCAAGGCCAGGACAGTGCAGGGGATTGAAGAGGTCGCAGCTTCCTGTCTGCCCCATGCTCCCCTCTCCAGTGACCAGCTTGCTGCTCCCTCACTCTGCACCAACATTCCCCCGTGCAATTTCTACCTCTTCTCACAGCATTGCATCATTCACCATGGTCTTGGCCCAAAACTGACCTCTTGAGCCAACTAAGCCATAGTTTCCATCACCACCCCACGAAGGCCAGGAGTGCTGACACCGAAGGACATTCTCCCATTTCATCCACTGGTGAACCCAGTTCCAAGCCCATGGTCACACAGATGGCCTTGGCGAAACTCAAGTGATTCACAAAACAAAGACATGAATGTGGCTCAGCAAGAAGGCTCAGCAGGTAAAGGTACTTTCGGCCAAGCCTCATGACCTGAGTTCGATCCTTTGCAAGCAAGTTATCCTCTGACCTCCACACTGGTGCACACACAAACACACACAGAAGCTGTAATAATTTATACATTTTTTGGTCTTTTTTTATGAGACAGGGTCTCCCTGCAGTCCCAGCTGACCTGCAACTCTCTATGTAGACCAGGCTGGCCTTGAACTCACAGAGATCCACCTGCCTCTCCCTCCCAGTGCTGGGATTAAAGGTGTGTGCATGCCTGGCAATATGTAATAAAGACATGAATGTGGAAAAGGGATTTGGAACGAGGGATGGTCAAGGGAGATGGAGGAGCTAAGGGAGGACAGAAGGAGTGATTCGAATTCCGTACACGCGTGAAGTTGTCAGAGCAACTTCAGTATTTTAAAAAATGCTTTATTTTTATTTATTTAATTTTGGTCTTTTTGAGAACAGGGTCTCCCTCTAGCCCCAGATGGCCTGGAACTCACTATGTAGACCAGGCTGGGCTTGAACTCACAGAGATCCTCCTGCCTCTGCCTCCCAAGTGCTAGGATTAAAGGCGTGCGCCACCACACCCAGCCCAAATTCAATTTTTTAAAACTAGAAAAAAGACTTTCCCACTGAGCATTCTGGAGACAGAAACAGGACCGTGAGTTTTAGAGCTACCCTGGGCTACATACTGAGATCCCTGTCTCAAAAACTGAAATATGTTATCTTTATTTGTGTGTGTGTGTGTGTTGGGTGGTCACAGAGGATGGAAGAGGGCATCGGACCCCCTCGAGGCAGTTTTGAGCCACTGAGTGTGGGTGCTGGGAACAAAATTTGAGTCTTCTGGAAGAGCAGCAGGTGCTCTTAATTGCCGAACCATCTCTCCAGCCCCTCAGAAAATTAAAAACCACCCAGCTGTGGTGGCGCACACTTTTAATCCTAGCACTTGGGAGACAGAGGCAGGCAGATCTCTGTGAATTCAAGGCCAGCCTGGTCTATAGAATGAGTTCCAGGCCAGCTGGGGCTACAGGGAGACCCTGTCTGGAAAAGACAAAAAATAAAAAAATACAAAAATACAAAAATAAAATAGCTGGGCGTGGCAGCACACGCCTTTAATCCCAGCACTTGGGAGGCAGAGGCAGGCGGATCTCTGTGAGTTCAAGGCCAGCCTGGTCTACAGACAGAGTGAGTTCCAGGCCAGCTGGGGCTATAGTAAGACATTGTCTCAAAAAGACAATAATAATAATAATAATCATAAAAAATTATCCCATCTGCCAAAGGTGTGTGGAGGCCCTGTGGCTGGCCAGAGTCCCAGTGCTCCCTGTGCCCTCCCACCCCGCCTGCCCCCACGGAAGGACTTTCCAGAGTCCCAGTGCTCCCTGTGCCCTCCCACCCCGCCTGCCCCCACGGAAGGACTTTCTGGAACACCCTGTTCTCACTGCTGCCATGGAGACTCACTCTGATCTCCCCAACAGAACTGAAACTTGAAGTCGTTTCTCAAAGTGACTGTGGCAGGGAGGGGCCTTTAAAACTCAACCCAGTGTTTGATATTCTCTGTTTTACACTCTCCCCTTGGTGTGACTATTTATTCTCCAGATGATAGGCCAAATCCTAGGTTCAATGACCATCAAATGTTTTACAAAGACATCATACATCCTACCTACAGTTTATAAAATACAACAATGGCCAAAACTACTCTTGGACCACTAGCCTGCCAATAGGAGAGCTAGCTGCTCAGGGATGGACATACAAGCTTTTATCCCCTCCTTGCTGGACACATGTATCACAGCCTGGTCCAGGCAACGGTTGTCATATTGGACAGACAGAATACCTGGCTGAGGTGGAACCTTGTGGGTAAAGATGATGTTCAAACAAATGAATCCCATAGATCCTTCAGAGTTAGCACATCAGAAATCCTTTCCCTAGAGAAGTGTCCAGCACGTCCTGTCACTCACTCCTGACCCTGCCTAAGTCCATTCCTATGAGTGTTGGGATCAGAGCAGGAATAGGAAGAGGACAGGGATAACCTGAGGTTAGACCACACACACACACACACACACACACACACACACACACACACACACACACCAGCTACAGGCTGGGGAGCCAGGCTTAGGGTTTGTATTTGTATAATGAAAATTCCAGTTTCTGGGGCTGGAGAGATGGCTCAGCAGTTAAGAGCACCGACTGCTCTTGCAGAGGACCCGGGTTCGATTCCCAGCACCCACATGGCAGCTAAGAACCGTCTTTAACTCCAGTTCCAGGAGAATCCGATGCCCTCTTCTGACCTCTGCGGCATTGCATGACACGGGTGCACCAACCTACATGCAGACAGTACTCTCATACACACAAAAAAAATTCCAGTTTCTCTGGTTGGCTGATTTACAAGCTAGACCCAGAGAACTCTGCTCAACAGGAAGCCACTCCCTTCACCAACTGCTTTTGGCTGGTAACTCAGAACAGCTGAGCTGCCCTAGTGGCAAGGCTGCCAGGCAGCTGCTTCCTAGCTATATATGGCCCTCAGAGACATACTGTCCCCCAGCTGGCCGCAGGAGGGCTCCCTCTGCATTTAATGGAGAGCTATGGCTCTTTCCTAACAGGGAAGTGGATTACCCAAGCCTAGCTAGGAAGTACCCCCTCAGACATTAATTGCTACACAGCTTTCCTCACTTGGACCCAAGCTGACAGCAGAGACGGGCTGGTTGGCTGTGTTCAAGACCCTTAGTACAGAGCCTGGCACACTAAATATGGAACTAAAAGAAGGAAGGAGTGCTTTATCTGGCAGCATCGTCCTTTTAATGAGACCTCTTCTCTGCAAGACACGCCTAGAGGATCTGCCAGCCACTTACACAACACACTCTGCCCAGAGATGACTGGTCCCAGGGACGATTCTTGACTCCAGCCAGGTCAAGGAGTTCTTCCCTGAGAATTCTGTCCAGCAGGAACTCAAGAAACAACTTACTTTCTTTTTTTTTTTTTTTTTTAAA
>VZQC01003946.1:142632-206578 GCA_009823505.1 Rhizomys pruinosus | reverse complement strand
AGAAAGAAAGAAAGAAAGAAAGAAAGAAAGAAAGAAAGAAAGAAAGAAAGAAAGAAAGAAAGAAAGAAAGAAAAGAGAAACCTTCTGCTACCAACAAAGAAGTGAAATTTAAGTGCCTTACGCTGTGTTTGTTCCTTTCTTTGGCAACATGAGAATGCAACTGACACACAAATATAGGGACCAGAAACGGCTTCCAAATTCCAGGCCTCGGGCCCAGAGATTCCTGAGGCCTAGTCTTCCTGTCTCTTCCTATAGGCTGGTTGTCCTACATTTCCTTTTGGGTTCTGAATGAGATATCTCAGCATCTTTCTAATATTCTTCCTTTAGTAGAATTTTTAGGGCTGGAGTACAGCTCAGTGGTGGAGAGCTTCCCTAGGATATCTGAAACTCTGGTTTCAGCACTGAAAAAAATTAGGATATTTTATCATTTTTATGGTACTGGGGATTAAATTTAGGGTCTCATGCATGATAGGCAAGTGCTCTGCCACTCAGCTAGAGTCCCAGAACTAAGAATTAGGATTGTTTTTTAGACAGGGTCTCACTATATCCCTGGCTGGCTTAGAACTTCCCCTGTAGACTAGGTTGGCCTCAAACTGACAAGAGATACACTCTGCCTCTGCCTCCCCAGGCCTGGGAGGGAAGGTGTGTGTCACCATGCCTCAGTAGAATTAGGATTATCTTTTTCACAACAAACATGTACACATACCTATTTTTAATATGTATTTTTAAGATATTTTTATTATTAATTTTTTTGGTCTTTTTGAGTCAAGGTCTCCTTGTAGCCCCAGCTGGCCTGGAACCCACTATGTAGACCAGGCTGGTCTTGAACTCACAAAGATCTGCCTGCCTCTGTCTCCTGAGAGCTGGGATTAAAGGCATGCTCCACCATGCCCTGCTCAGATTTTTATTATTATTTTCTGTGTGTAAGTGCATTGCCTGCCTATATGTTAAGTGCACCCATGTCCTGCAGTGCCTGCAGAGAACAGAAGATGGCATTGGATTCCCTGGAACTGGAGTTACATACAGAGTTGTCAGCTCTGTGTGGGTGCTAGGATTCAAACCTGGGTCTTCTGCAAGAACAGCCAAGGCTCTTAACCACTGGGCCAGCTCTCCAACTCCCTTAATATGTATCTTGAAATTATGCAGGTACATGTAAATTTCAAAAATGTTTGGAGCCGGGTGAGGTGGTGCACACCTTTGGTCACACCTTTAGGAGGCAAAAGCAGACAGATGTTTATGAGATAGAGGCCTGTACAACCCCACACAGACACATAATTTAAAAAATAAAATCTTTAATTTCAAAAACATGATAGGAAAAGCAGATGAATTTCAAAAGAGCAGATACTGTGTAATTCCACTCATAGGACAGTCTAGAAGAGGCAAGTTGTTCTATGATAAAAATCAGATCACCTGGGGCTGGAGAGATGGCTCAGCAGTTAAGAGCACTGACTGTCTTTAATCCCAGCACTCAGGAGGCAGAGGCAGGTGGATCCCTGTGAGTTCAAGGCCAGCCTGGTCTACATATCAAGCTCCAGGCCACCTGGGACTAAAGGGAGACCCTGTCTCAAAAAGGAAAAAAAAATCAGATCACCTTAGTGGTGCACGACTATAATCCCAGCACCTCGGAAACTGAGGCAGGAGGATCATGAGCTCCAAAGAGAGTTTGCAGCCAGCCTGGATTATACAGAGAGCAGGCGGGCAGAAGGGATTCGAAATATTCTGCCAATATTTAATATATAATGTTTTTTAAAATTTATTATCATTTTTTTTGGTCTTTTCGAAACAGGGTCTCCCTGTAGCCCCAGCTGTCCTGGAACTCACTCTGTAGACCAGGCTGGCCTTGAACTCACAAAGATCTGCCTGCCTCTGCCTCCCAAGTGCTAGGATTAAAGGCATGTGCCGCCACGCCCAGCTTAATTTATTATTTTTTATGTGTATGAATGTACTGCCTGCATGTAGGTTGGTGCACCTGTGTCATGCAATGCCTCGGAGATCAGAAGAGGGTGTCGGGTTCCCCCGGAACTGGAGTTAAAGACGGTTCTTAGCTGCCATGTGGGTGCTGGGAATTGAACCTGGGTCCTCTGCAAGAGCAGTCGGCACTCTTAACCACTGAGCCATCTCTCCAGCCCCATAATATATAATATTCTTATTAAAAGTAAATAGAAATGTTGAGCCTGAAGAGATGGTTCAGCAGTTCAGCAGTTAAGAGCACTGGTTGCTGTTACAGAGGATCCAGGTTCCATTCCCAGCACCCAGATGGCAGGTGTCAACCAACCACCCAACACCCTTTTCTGGCCTGTGGGCAATACACAACATGGGTGTATTCACATTGCAGGAAAAGTACTAATTCACATAAAAGAAATTTAAAAAATGTTAAGTAAAGGCAAATGTAAGTGGAGTGGAGGGAGGCAGGGCAGGGCATCAGATCAGTGCTGGGGATTAGGTTGAGAGGCTTGACTAGAAAAGACCACAAGGGAATTTTGGGGAGGAGTGGTAGTTACATGGGAAGATACATTTGTCAAAGAGTCAAGAACTCAATCGATATCTTTGTATTTTTCTGTCTATAACATCACTATTTCTATGATAAAGTGTCTCTAACTCAAACTAGTCTCAAACTCCCTATACAACCAGGGATTCATTAAATTTCTGGTCCTCCTGTCTCTATCTCCAGAGTGCTGGGTTTATAGGCATGTACCACAAAGCCTCATTTCTGTGGCTTTGGGATCAAACCCAGAGCTTTCTATATGTTAGGCAAGTATTATGTAACAGTATTCTGAGGAAGCTATGAACTCAACCCGTGTTTACTCACCCCTGATAGGAAACCAAAATAATGATACTACCATAGTCCAATTTGGTAAATCAGTGAGTTTTATTGGGGTTACTTAAGTATGGGTGTGACATGGATTACTTACAGGGGCAGGGATGATTCAAAGACAGGTATATCACTAAAAGCCCACACCAACATGGGTGATAGCTCATAAAAGCTGGAAATCACATTGTTTGACTTAAAGGTAGCTTGACACGTCTGAGTGTCTTCTAGGCAACTCTGCCGGCCTGTGCCTCTTCCAGGAGAGTATCTCTCATCAGTCCTTACTATTTTTTTTTTTTTTTTTTTTTTTTTTTTTTTTTTTTTTTTTTTTTTTTTTTTTTTTTTTGTCTTTTTGGAGCCGGGGCTCCCCTGTAGCCCCAGCTGTCCTGGAACTCACTCTGTAGACCAGGCTGGCTTTGAACTCCCAGAGATCCGCCTGCCTCTGCCTCCCAAGTGCTAGGATTAAAGGCGTGCGCCACCACACCCGGCAAGGTTTTGGCTTTTTAAGCCCAGGCTGGCCTTAAAATTACTATGTAGCCAAGGATGGTCTTGAACTCTTGATTCCCCTGCCTCTACCTCCCAAGTACTGGGATTACAGGAGTGTGCCACTGTCTGCAGCCTTTTTGTATTGCGGTAAAATTTTAATTAGTAAAATAATTTTATTTCATAAAATGCAACTGGCCTTCCTTCCTTCCTTCCTTCCTTCCTTCCTTCCTTCCTTCCTTCCTTCCTTCCATTTTTTGATAGGGTGTCACTATGTAGACCAGGCTAGCTAGCTTGGAACTCACAATGTAAACTAGGCTATCTTCCAACTCAGAGACCCACCTGCCTCTGCCTCCCAAGTGCTGGTATTAAAGGCACGTGCCACCATACTTAACTTATATTTTTCCTTTTAAATGTGACTAGTTTTGGTTTCTAACACCTCTTCTCATTTAGCTGTTGTCATGGGGTGGGGTATGTGTGGGTATGCCTGGGGAGGTCAGCAGACAACTGTGGGAGTTGGTTCTTTCCTACCACACGGATCTGGGGGATCAAACTTAGGTCATGAGGCTGTGCAAGTGTCTTTAACTGCTAAGTCATCTCACCAGCTGGTAACATTTTTTTAAGCAAATTTAGGGGGCTTGAGAGATGACTTAGCAGTTAAGAGCACTTGCTCCTCTTCCAAAGGACATAAATTTGGTTCCTAGTGTCCTTACAGGCACCTCGCAAGCACTGTGACTCCAGCACCAGGAGATCTGCTGCCCTAAACCAGATTTTTTTAAATTGGAGACAACTATTATAGAGGTAATCTCTTATAAAACTGGTAAAACTGCCTTCTTTAATTGACTAATAGACATAGGAACTGTGAAAAGGATTATTCTCTAACCAAATATAATACTAAAGTCTCCTTAAGCTATGCACTTAAAGTATATTAATACAGGAGCTCTGACATCAGCAATGGATTATTCTACCAAGGAGATGTTGGCCAGGGGATCCAAGCCCCCACAAAAGGTAAAGGCTCCTTGCCTCCAAACTGGGATACCTGCAAGAAGAGAGGTGATAAGGCCCTGCTTTCAAAGACCTGACGTTAACATGGGAAAGATGTATTGAGACCCCACATTCAAGTGTACAGATGGTCTCTGGAATACCAGAGAGTGTTACCAAAGGCCACTAAACCAATAAAGCAAATATGGGTCTCCTTGAGTCAAGCAAGACTCCTCCATCAGCACCAGCTACACCTCACCTGCCTGGAAATACTGTGCAGCAGAGGCAGCCATATGCCTGTATATCCCAAATCTAATGCTATTGGCTTACACTCTCCTTGGAGAAATACCCCACGGCTGGATGCCACAATTACATCCTCTAGATGGTCAGGAGAGTGTGTTATAAGAGCCACAGATAAGCCCTGGTCATATTAGCGGAAAAAAAATGATTAATTCATGGGAATAAGCATAACCACTCCAAAACATACTGTGTCAGTATTACCAAATTAACTCTAGGCAGATAAACAATTAGTACTGTTTAATACCTATTATCTACATTTTTTTTTAGACATTTTGTGCTTCATTTAGGAGGAGTGAAAAGTTATTCCTGGACAAACTTGTCAGCCCATGAATTGACTAGAGACCAAGCAAAACAGCTCCAGAGAAAGAGATCAGTTTCTGCGTTCTCATTCCACCCTGTGCCCCTATTTCTAAGCCCAGCGGGAACAATCCTGCGGAAAGAGGGATGTGTCTGGTAGAAGTGTAAGGGCTCAAATGGGGTGAATGGTGAATACAGCAATATAGCTGGACACTCATTTGATCAACTGTGATTGACATACAAGCGCGCTCGCGGATGTGGGACCAGAGGACAAACTCTGCTTGCAAATCTGGTTTTACTGAACGGGATGCTTGTACCTTCATAAATTTATCACTTACTTGCTAAAAAAAAATGAAAAAAAAAAATAACTGGAGAAGAAAGACACAGGACAGTATTGGCCAGAATGCATATCTGGGATGGAAGGTGGGGGTGGTAGTGGCGGGGAAGGAGTGATATACAGTAACTTCTAAGCAATTAAAATTGATAATGAGAATAAAAAAAAAAAAAAACATCAATAAAAAATAGAAATAAATGCTAATTTAAATTTTTTGAACATGCAGATCCCTTTCTATTTTATATGTCTATCTTTTGGGGTATTTTGGGGGGTCCTTTTTGAGCCACAGGTTCCTATACTGAGCCCCAGCTGGGCCTGGAGTTCTCTTATGTAGACCAGGCTGGCCTTAGAGGTTCAGAGAGAATCTTTCTTGCCTCTGCTCTTGAGTGCTGGGATAAAGGTAGTGCACCACCATTGCTGCCATGTGTCATTTTTAAAAGGAAATTGTTTAATCTAAAGTTAAAGTTCCTCTCTACGAATCTGACATATAGAGAAAGCCCACATTTCCTACATTTCATCTCACTCTCATTATGTCTTTGTTCTTGTCATCTAAAGATGACAAAAGCTTTTACTCTCCAATAATCTGAAACAGGAAATTCTTAACATTCTTATATGATCCATAACCTCATACATAACTACAAGCCATAAGTCATCTTTTAGAAAGGGGATTTTTAATATTATCACATTATTGCTTTTCTAACGGGAAATAAGTAAGCTAGCTTTAGCTAGCATATTTGAAGATTACAGGAAATGATAAACGCATCGTGTAGGATTACACAAAAACTAGATCAGCTATGTATTATGACACTCACTTCTTTTTTATCACTAGGTTTTTAATCATTTTCTTTACTAATACCAATGGGAAGTTTAGCATACCTTATGACATATTTAAGCGACTAGGAAATAGAGAGATATACCACGAAACTGACATAGCCTATGAGGGCTGGGGGACGTCTGCTCTCAGCGCCGGAGTTCAGAGACATACTCTCCCGCTCTCCGCAGACAATAATCGACACTTCACATCTCAACCTGATGTCGTTCTACAAGAATATACTCTCATATCATAAAATACAACAATATCACTATGGGTTTATAAAAGAATATGATGTCGTGCAACTGTAGGTGACGACCAAGTGTTAAGATTGTGTGGTGCACAACCTGTAAAATCCTCCAGTCACTTTCTCGGTAATGGTGTGAGATGCAGGAGGTCTCGTTTGAGACTTGAAGTATCAGAGTCCAGCCTTTACTATATTTGTGTTAACCAAGATTACAAGCTCTGAGCGCGACTCTACAGGGAGACCTACCCCTGCAACTATTTGTACACTGCGAAGAATTCGCAGAGTTCTCAAAAAAAAAAAAAATACCCAATAAATTAAAAAAGTACTGTGGCCATAGGTCGCAGCTCTCACAACTTATAATATTAAGGAGTTTATATATTAGTTGATTGTGTTCGTAGTTTTGTATCAAATATTATGTTGTGCATTGTTGGTTATCTTATATAGTGGGCAACTCCGTGAGCAGAGTCCACAGCTTACAATGAGTAGCGCAGGGACTCGGTCCTTGGAATATGCACTGGTACAGGTAGTAGCGGTCGGGGGCACGCCTTAATCCCAGGACTCAGGAGGCAGAGTGCGGCGCGGATATCTGTGAGTTCAAGGCCAATCCTGCTCTACATAGTGAGTTTTCCAGGCCAGCTGGAACTAAAAAAAAAAAAAAAAAAAAAAAAAAAATGGAAAGAAAAGAAGGAAGGAAAGAAGGGAAGGATGGAAGTGAAGGAAGGAAGGAAGGAAGGAAGGAAGGAAGAAGGAAGGAAAGAAGGAAGGAGAGGAAGGGAAGGAACAGGAAGGAAGGAAGTGAAGGAAGAAGGAAAAAAGAAAGAAGAAAGGGAAGGAAGTTGAAGGAAAGAAAGAAACGGAAAGAGAACGAGAAAGAAAAAAAGAGGGAAAGAAATGAAGAAAGGAAAGAGAGAGAGCAGGAAGGAAGGAAGGAAGGGAAGGAAGGAAGGGAAGGAAGGAAGGAAGGATGAAGGAAGGAGGAAGGAAAAGAAGGCCCTGTTTCGTTAGGCGCATACCATGCAAAATCCTAAAGGAAAGCTCTGTCTAGGCCAATCAGGTCAAAAGTTTATTGGAAAAGAAATTATTTAATAGAATCTGTATAAATGGAAAGATACCCATTTCAATGAGCTACCTGAATATTTAAAGATATTCAGTCTCCCTGAAGTAATCTATCAATGAGTTTTCTTTAGAAACTTGGCAGACTTATTTAAAATTGAGCATGACCTTTAGGTCCAGGACCAGCCATGTCAGTTTTAAAAAGGCCAAGAAGAGAAACACTTCACAAAACCATACCAAATATGAAAACAGGGAAAAAAAAGCACAACATGGGTGCTGTTTCTGTGAAACTGACAAAATAGAGTAGTCAAGAGTGCCAGACTGGTCCATGAGTGTCCGGAAGCCGGATGTGGAACAGGGAAACTGAGTCAAGAGTGCCAGGCTGGTCCATGAGTGTCCAGAAGCCGGATGTGGAACAGGGAAACCAAGTCAAGAGTCCCCGACTGGCCCATGAGTGTCCAGACAAGAAAGCTCATGTTCTCTCAGTGAGCAATAACCTCACACACTGAAAAAGAAAAAAGGCTCCAATCTTACCTCATACTATAAACAAGAGGAACTCAGCATAAATTTAAAGACTTCAACACAAGCAGGCTGTGGGGCGCACGCGCTTTTAATCTAGCACTTTGGAGCAGAGGCAGGCAGCATCTTGGATGAGTTCAAGGCCAGCTGGACTGCAGAGTGAGTTCAACAGGCCAGCTGGGGTTATAGGAAGACCCAGTCTCAAAAAGTCAAAAAGACAAAAAAAAAAAAAAAAAAGACTTCAACACAAAAAGTAAAACCATAAAACTAACTAAAGAGAATGTAGAACAGTCTTTTGTGATTTGGAGGTAGGATTTTCTTAAAGAATTTTTCGTCAAAAAAAAAAGAATTTTTCAAAACTACTGCCATATAAAAAAGAGATATTGAGGGGGCAGCAAGACAGCTCAGCTGGTAAAGTACAAACCTGGCAACCCGAATTTAATCCCTGAAATCTAGGTAAATATGGAAGGAGAGAACCAACTCCACAAAGTTGTGTACACACACACACACACACACACACACACACACCCCTATACTCTATACACACACAATAATAGATACCACCTTTGGAAAAAAAAAAAAAAGAAAAAGAAAAGGAAAAGAAACATTGGGACCAGGCATGGTAGCACACGCCTTTAATCCCAGCATTTGGGAGGCAGAAACAGGCAGATCTCTGTGAGTTCCAGGCCAGTCTGGTCTACACAATGAGTTCCAGGTCAGCCAGGCCTATACAGTGAGACCCTGTCTCAATTAAAAAAAAAAACAAAAAAGAGAGAGAGAGAGAGAGAGAGGAGAGAGAGAGAGAGAGAGAGAGATTGAGATTAAAGCCACTTTGGTAGCCCATTCCTGTAATTCTACTCAGGAGATTGGGGCTGGAAGATCCCCATGAGTTTGAGACTAGCCTAGGCTATATAGCACATTCAAGGTCAGGCTAGGTTAAATAGTAAGACTCTATTTCAAAAACAAGCAAAGGCAGCCACTGAGTTGGTTCTGCAGGTAAAGACACTCACTGCATAAAACCAGAAATCACATGAAAAGGCAGATGAGGTGCCTTTTCTACAACTCCAGCACCCTTACAGTGACATGAGAGACCTAGACAGGAGAATTTCCCAGAACCTCTTGAGATAACTAGCCTGGGAGACTCACACACCAGCAGGAACAAGAGAGCCCTGCCCCCACAAGGCAGAAGGCAAAAACTGACTCTCCAAAGTTGTTCTCTGATTTCTATATGTGTGCCATATTAGTACAGTCATTATTCAGACTTGGAAGGCAGAGGCAGATAGATCTCTGTGAGTTTGAGGCCAGCATGATCTACATAATGAGTTCTAGGCTAGCCAGGGCTACACAGTGAGATATCAAAATAAACAAACAAAAAACAAAAAAAGAAAAACATCCCTGGGATCAGTTGTCAACAATGCAACCCTCCTACTCTCCTAAAAACCCCATTATAATAAACATTAGCCTTTTCCAGTGCAGTGCTGTGTGGTGAGGAACTCATGTATTCTGTCGCTGCCATGCCATCCAAGGGTCCACATAGTGAGCTCCAGGCCAGCTGGGACTAAAGGGAGACCCTGTCTCAAAAAGACCAAAAAAAAGCAGAAGCTTATGCTGGGCGTGGTGGCCACGCCTTTAATCCCAGCACTTAGAGGCAGAGGCAGGCTGATTTCTGTGAGTTCAAGGCCAGCCTGGTCTACATAGTGAGCTCAAGGCAGTTAGGGCTACACACACACACACACACACACACACACACACACACAAAGGCAAGAGCTCTCTGGGGCTGGATATGGCTCAGCAGTTATGAGCACTGGCTGCTCTTGCAGAGGACCTAGGTTCGATTCCCAGCACCTACATGGCAGCTAACAACCATCTGTAACTCCAGTTCCAGGGGAATCTGATGACTTCTAACCTTTGAGAGCATTGCATGACATGGGTGCACTTACATAATGCAGGCAATATACTCATACACATAAAAGAAAAATAGTATTTTAAAAAACAAAACAAACAGAAAAAACAGGAGCTCACTAACTGCACTGGTAGCATGCTGTAGGATTTATGCAATAACTAATCCAGTCTAGAGAGAGCAAGGTAGAATTTCCCTCCTGGACTTGATCCAGAGCACCAAAGAACAGAAAACCCTGCTGATAGACTGTGCATGTTTAGAGTCCAAACAGACCCCAAGCAGACCTCAGGTCAGTCTAATCAATGACTCTGCCATGTAAACATGAGATAGAAACATTCTATGCACATAGCAACATTCCACTCACACAGAGTCTCCTTATTCTGACTCACAATTAATTCCCCAAACCCTACTATTTTCCTTTCTTCATCTTTTTTTCTTTTTCCAGCTGGCTTGGTGCTCACTATGTAGACCAGGCTAGCCTTAAACTCACAGATATCCGCCTGCCTCTGCCTCCCAAGTGCTGGGATTCAAGGTGTGTGCCACCATGCCTGGCTCTTCCTCCATGTTTTTTTTTTTTTTTTCTTTCAGTCTTTTTGAGACAGGGTCTCCCTCTAGCCCAAGCTGGCCTGGAACTCCCTCTGTAGACCAGGCTGGCCTTGAACTCAAAAAGATCCACCTGCCTCTGCCTCCTGAGTGCTAGGATTAAAGGCGTGCCCCACCACACTCAGCTTCCTCCACGTTTTAAAATGTATTTATTATCCTAGCACTCAGGAGGTCCATTTGGTGTATCATATCGTTCAGTTCAGATGTCTCTCTGTTTAGTTCTTTGTCCTGTTGACCTATCCAAAGTGCTCATTGGGGTATAATGGACGTCCCCTACTATGAGTGTACTGGGGTTAGTGCTGTGTGCATCTTGTTAGGTCCTGAAGGAGAAATGTCCCTTCTATTAAAGTTTGAGTGGCCCAAGAGATTTTGGGGCAGTATATAGTTCATATTCTGTGAAATCTTCGTTGAAGTGATACTGTTTCTTTTGATAAAAATGTAATGGCCTTCTTTGCTCTCTTTTGTTTCTCTTTTACATTGAAGTTTACATTTGAGGGATGATTAAACATAGCAACACACTGCTTTCTTTGTACCATTTGCCGTAGGAATATTATTTTCGCATCTTCTTCTCTAATTAAGGTCGTCTGTCCTCTTCGCAAGTGGTAAGATGGTGTTCTTGTAGACAGCATACGTGGATGGATCTTGGTATTCACTACAATCCCAAAATCATCCAAGTCTAATGTCTTTTGGATTGGGGAATTAGTCCGTTAATTATTTAAGGTTATGACTGATAGGTCTGTGTGCTCTTTTGCCTATGTATCCATCTAGCGTTCAGTTTAGTCTTTCGTACTTTCTGTAGTTAAGCTTTTATTGATTCTCTCTTCTAGAGATCCATGGGTGATGAAGTTGAGCTACCTGATTAACTTCTGAATTTCTTTGGGTAATTGCTTCAAGTATTCTTCTGAAGGATTGGTTTTCTGGACAATGTAATTCTTTCTATCCGTAAGTTCATAGTCATGGAAGGTTTTCTTTTTCTCTCCTTCAACTATAATCGACCTTTTTTTGCTGGGTATAGTCCCTGGGTTGGCATCGATTGTCCTTTAACACTGGGATTCCTTTGCTCCACATCTTCGCTTGCTTTCATATTTTGTGTTGAGAAGTCAGTTGTTAATTCTGATAGGTTTCCCCTATAGGTCTCTCGGTTGTTTTTCTCTTGTGTCTTTTAAGGATTTCGTCTTTGTTTTGGGTGTGTCAGCATTTTAACTATGATGTGGCATGGAGAAATTCTTTCCTGATCTTGTCTGTTTGGAATTCTATGTGCTTCTTGTATTTGATTTGGTTTGTCTTTTTTTAGTTAGGGAAGTTTTCATCTATATTCTGTTGAGATTGATCAATCACCATTCTCTTGGGATTCTTCTTCCTCTATCCTTATGATTTGGAGGTTCGTCTTTTCATATTGTTCCAGAGTTCTGGGTTTGTTTCCACATTTTGTGTATTTTTTTAAATTTTTCATAATCCTTCCTTGAGGTTTTTAGTTGTTCTGTGTTATTCTTCCAGGTCTGATATTACTTGGTTCTGCTTCCTCCATTCGCTGCTTTTTCTGAGGCTTTTCCACTCCTTTCCTCTGATTGATGAGTGTTTGATTTCCTTTTTTAATTTCGCTCTTCTGATTTCTTTAGTATTTATACTTCTTTTTGGAGCTTCTAATCTCTTGTCTGTGCTCTTTGCTTCAATGGTTGGCTTCCTTATCTTTGTTCAGCAATGTGTATTAGTCACTTTTCTGTTGCTGTGATAATACCCATGACAAGGAACTTATATAAAGTGAAGAGTTTGAGCTTACGATTGGACGGTTCCAGGGAATTAGAGTCGTTGTGGTGGGAGGCATGTGTGGTGGAGCTGGAAGCAAGCAAGTGGGGCACATCTTCTCGCCAATGAGCACGGAAGATCGAGAAGAGAGAGAAGACGAGAGAGAGAAAAGAGAGAGAGGAGAAGAGAGCAATGGAGCGACCAAAGATAAGTTTAAACTCACATAAACTGCGTCAATACGTATCCTCTACATGGCCATACCTTCACTTAAGACCTCCAAGAAAAGTGCCATCACATGGAGACAAGATGTCTGAATACTTAGTCTATGGGGGACATTCTCGTTAAAAGCTACCACATTCCATTCCCGGCCCCCATAGGCTCGTGACCATATAAAATGGCAAAATGCTTTTGTCCCAACTTAAAACGTCCCATAGTCTTTAAAGTTTCAATGCCATATCGCAAAAGTCTACTATCCAAAGATCTCTTCTGAAGATCAGGCAATCTCCTAAACTGTAGCTCTGTAAAATCAAAAGGCAATTAAAATTCCACACATCACATGGAAAGCCAATATAATTCCCATTCCAAAGGAGGGATAGAGGCAATAGTGAGGAAATATTGGAACAAGAACAAGATGGAAAACAGAGGGGCAACATCCAAGTAAGCAGTAGCTCACTGTATGAACTTCTGGGATTTTACTTCAAAAGGGCTTAGATGGCTATACTTTACCAGCTTTGCTTGCAACATACATTCTCTTTCTTAGGCCGTACCTACTTCCTTATGAACAGCTCTCTTTGGCAAGATCTCACAGCGTCCGGGGCATCTCTGAATGTCTTTTGGGGTCTCTGCTGCCAACCAGGCTCTACATCTTACAGCTTCACTGCAATGCCTATTGGTGCCTTCTTTTTTCAGGGACGCCCCTGATGCACTCTGCCTGGCTCTGTGGCTCTCTGAACTGTGGAAAGATTAGTGGGTGTGGTCTTGCCTGAAGGTATTGCATTCTGTTGTTTACTTGTAAATCTCGCAGGCCCTTCCTTAATCACATTTAATCTCATTTTTCCATATATTTACTTGTAATAGTCTAGGCCTATCTTAATCACTTTAGTCCTTATGAAAGGGAGTCTCTCTTCACATGCCGTTGGCCCCACCTTTAATTTCCAGTGAAGTTATCAGATCACAAACTGTACTATTCTCACATTTCTTTCTGCCACATCTGCTCACTTTTCACTGTATATCTACTATAATATTCACACATTATAAAGCCGACGCCACTCATTTCTAACACTTAGGCTGTCTTGTAAGTATCCTGCTCCAAAGAATCTAGTCCATTGCTTTTCAATTAGCATAATCAAGCATTTGGCTTGGAAAACCTGCTGGAGTCTTTATTCAAAATATCCCAGTTCGTGCTGCGCTAAGTCTTTAATTTTCCTCTGGAACTACAATTAATTGCAGCACATGGGAGGCATGAGGTGGCTGGAGCTGGAAGCAGCAAGCAAGGGTTACATCTCACAATGAGCCAGGAAGACAAGAGGAGGAGAGCAACTGGAACCAGCAAGACTAGTTAAACTCACTAAGGCCGCCCCCAATAACATACTTCCTCTGCATCGCCACAACTTCTAAGTACTCCAAGAACAGTGCCTCCAACTGAGACAAATGTCTGAATACTTAAAGCTATGGGAAACTCATCAAACTACCACACATGGGATCTTTTTCAAGTGTTTCCAGTTCCTTCCAGAAGTTTTGTCATTCTCTCTCTCGTCTAAGTCTTTCATTGAGTTCTTCATTCTCCTTTTCATTAGTTCTTATTTGTCTTTTATATAATGTTGTAGTTCTTTAAATACTTTCCCAATTGTGCTTTCTGATTATATGTGTCCTGGGCATGCCAACGGAGGGATCCCACTGCAGAACGTTCCCACAGGGTTGGTAGAGCTCGTATGTGGGATTTCTGCCCACTTTTCTCGTGTTGTCTTTCTGCGGTGTTCCCTGGCATATGGGTGCTTCTCCTTTGGCTTGATATTCCAATGTGAGTCCTAAATGCCTCTAATGTGTTGAAGGCTTGCCTTTGTTTGCTCCATCTGATGCTTCCCTATCCTGGAGGGGGGGATGGGGGGGACAGGGGGGCGGGATGGGGACGACTGTGGCCCATGCCCAGGCACCAGTGCTTCCCTGAAGCTGGTTCTCAGGAAGACGTTTTTATACCAGCTGTGAGGATAACTCCACGCCCCACAGCCACTAGATTAAAGCGCCACAAATGCCAATCAACAAAACTGGTTCGGATAATAGAGAGTGATCAACAGTCAGCCTTGCTGAAGCACTCGGCTGCTGCTCTACCTACCTGCGCTTGCCTAGCTGGTCTTGGGAGATCTAGAATAATAAAATTTTTAAGCAAATTATAAATATGATATATGTTTTTAGCCGGTGTGGTGGCACACCTGTTAATCTAAGCTACTCGGAGAGGCAGAGGCAGGTGTACAGAGCCGAGCTCGACAGGCAAGCTGAAATATAAAGGAGACCTGCTCAAAAAAGACAAAAAAATTATTTTTAATTATACTTACATGCTTTAAAATCCAGCATTGGGAGGCAAGAGACAGTGGCTCCAGATCTCTGTAAGACAGAGGCCAGCCTGGTCTTTATTGAGTTTCAGGTTAACTGGAGCTACAGAGAGAGCATATCCAAAAAGACCAAAAATATTGGGGCTGGAGAGTGGTGGCGTTAGTGTTTAGAGCACACTGCTTCTGCAGTAGGACCGGGTTCATATCCACAGACCTAACATGGTGGCTAAGAACCATCTTTAGCCAAGGCTGGTGGCGCATGCCTTTAAAATCCTAAGCACGCCTTTTTTATTTTTTATTTTTTATGTGTATGAATGTAAGGCTATGCATTAGTCACAACTCATTTAGTGCTAATGCCACAGAGGTCAGAAGAAGGTCAGATTTCCCTGGCTAAGTTCATGGATGTGCATGCGTGCTGAAACGAGTTTGCAAGAGCGTCACATCTTATCCTATGATTCTCCACCTGTGTTTTTTTTTTGTTTTAATTTTGGGTACTTGTCTGTTAGTGCGGTCTGCTGTAGCCCCCAGCTGTCGCAATTGATCTTTACCTCATGAGCACATGTGCCTTATGTTCTCTTATATTTTTGGATCTTTTTTGAACAGGTCTTGTAGCCCAGCTGTCCTGGAACTGACTCTATAGACCAGACTGGCTTGAACTCAAAGATCCTGCCGCCTTTGCCTCCCAAGTGCTAGGTATAAAGGTGTGCCACCACCACCGCGGCCATCATGCCTTTAATCCTAGCACTTGGAGAGGCAGAGGCAAATGTAATCTCTGTGAGTTCAAGGCAGGCTGTCTACAGAGTGATTTAAAGGCCAGCTGGGGCCTTAGGGAGATCCTATATCAAAAAAAAAAAAAAAAAAAAAAAAAAAACCACATAAACAAAAATAAAATTATAACTTTTATGAAAAATTATGGAAAATTCAGTTATTAAAATTGACACACAAAGCAAAATTTGTAAAGGAAAAAATAGTAAAAACTTAAAACTTCTATGCGTTCCTCCCCCCCAAGAAACCCTGAAGCAAATGAAAAGATAAGTTCCTTATCAGGAAGAAAATATATGGAAAATGGGGCTAAAAAGACAGCTCAGCGATTAAGGGGCATCTCTTGCAGAGGAACCAAGTTCAGTTACCAGCACCAACATAGTGGCTAACAACTATCAATAACTCCAGTTCTATGGGATCTGGCGCCCTTTCTGACTCTTTGGCACTGTCAGAATGTGCACTTGTGGTGACTAATAGTACAGTAGGCATACACTCATCACACATAAATAAACAAATGTAAATAAGTGGCGCTGGGAGAGTGGCTCAGCGGTTAAGAGCACCGACTGTTCTTGCAGAGGACCCGGGTTCGATATCCAGCACCCAATGGCGGCTAAGAAACCACTTTTTATAACTTTAGTTCCAAGGAATCTGACACCCTCTTCTGACATTGCACAACACAGGTGCACTACTTACATGCAGACAGTACATTCATACCATAAAAATAACAATAGCCGGGTGTGGTGACGTGCACGCCTTTAATCCTAGCATTGGGAGGCAGAGGAAGGCGGATCTTTGTGAGTTCAAGGCCAGCCCTGGTCTACAGAGTGAGTTCCAGAACAGCTGGGGCTACAAGGAGACCTGTCTCTAAACACAAAAAATTATTAATTATTAATTAAATTATTAATGTTAAAAATTTTTTTTTAAATTTTAAAGTAACAAACCAATTAGAACATGAACAAAAATTGTGAGGTGACATTGCAACAAATAAGATAAGCAAAGGAAAATATTGAGCTGGGCGTGGTGATGCGACCTTTAATCCGAGCACTCAGGTGGATCTCTGTGAGTTCAAGGCACATGCTTGGTCTATCAGAGCAAGCTCCAGGAAAGTGGTACTAAAAGGGAGACCCTGCCTCAAAATACCAAAAAAAAAAAAAAAAAATTGACAGGCAAGGTGGAGAGAGAAACTGGATCATTTATAATGTGCTGGTAGGATCACAAAATATTCTGCCAACTCTGGAAAACTGTCAGTTTTCTCTTTAAATTTTTTATTTTTAGTTGTGTTATGTGTACCCGTATATAGGTATGTGTACCTGTGTATAGGTATGTGTACCTGTGTATGGGGTATGTGCACCTGAGTATAGGTATGTGTACCTGTGTATGGGTATGTGCACCTGTGTATGAGTATGTGTAATGTGTATGGGTATTGAACCTGTGTATGTGTATGTATGTCTTGTGTATAGGTATGTGTACCTGTGTATGAGTATGTGCACCTGTGTTAGGTATGTGTACCTATGTATGGGTATGTGCACCTGTGGTATGGGTATGTGCACCTGTGGTAATATGCGGTTGTCACTGTGTATAGGTATATGCACCTGTGTATGAGCATGTGCACCTGTGTATGGGTATGCGTACCTATGTATGGGTACGTGCACCTGTGTACGGGTATGTGACCTGTGTACGGGTACGTGCACCTGTGTAGAGCATGTGCACCTGTGTATGGGTATGATGTACCTGTGTATGGGTATGTGCACGCACAGTAGTATAGGTACCTGTGTATGGGTATGTGCACCTGTGTACAGGTATGTGTACGGGTATGTGCACCTGTGTACGGGTATGTGCACCTGTGTACGCGTATGTGCATCTGTGTACAGGTATGTGCACCTGTGTATGGGTATGTCGCACCTGTGTACGGGTACGTGTACCTGTGTATGGGTATCGGGTACCTGTGTGTATGGGTAAATGCACATTGTGTATGGGTACGTGCACCTGTGTATGGGTATGTACACCTGTGTACGGGTATGTGCACCTGTGTACACATATGTGTATGGTGGGTATGTACCTGTGTATGGGTACGTGTACCCGTGTATGAGTATGTGTACCTGTGTATGAGTATGTTCTGTGCTATGAGATTGTCGCTGTGTATAGGTATGTGTAATGTGTATGGGTATGTGCACCTCTGTATAGGTATATGTACCTGTGTAATGGGTATGTGCCTGTGTACTATGTATGTGTCGCTTGTGTATGGGTATGTGCACTGTATACAACAGGTACGTGTACCTGTGTGGTATGGGCACCTTGTAGTAGTGCACATGTGTAATAGGTATGTAGACCTGTGTATGGTTCAGTGATGTGATAGTATGTGCACCTGGTGTATAGGTATGTGCACTGTGTATGGAGGTACTGGTGTAAAGGACCCATGTATCGGGTATGTGTCCTGTGTGTATGTAGTATGTGGTACCTGTGTTGGTATGTGGCACCTGTGTATGGCTATGTGTAGCCTGTGTATGGGTATGTGCACCTCTGTATAGGTATATGTACCTGTGTATGGGTATGTGACTTGTATGTAATGTGTGTGTGTGTATTGGGTATGTGCACCTGTGTACAGGTAACGTGTACCTGTGTACAGGTATGTGCACACTGTGAATGGGTATGTCACTGTGTTGGGCTATATGTACCTGTGTATGGGTATGTGGCACCTGTAATTGTAGTATGTAGACCTGTGTATGGGTATGTGTACATGTGGTATAGGTTGTATGTGCTGGTATGTTGATGTGCCCTGTGTATAGGTATGTGGCACCTGTGTATGGGTTATGTGCACCTATGTATGTGTGCACCTGTGTATGGGTTGTGATGTGATAGTCACACTGTGTATGAAGCGAATTATTCTGTCTCTGGCATCGGCTCATGTCTGTAGTGGTGCTGTGTGTTTGGGTATGTGCACCTGTGTATGAGTATGTGCACCTGTGTATGGCGTTATATGTACTCTGTGCATAGGTATGTGTACTGTGTGTAATGGGTATGTGCACCTGGTTATAGGTATGCTGTCCTGTTGTATGTTGTATGTGCTACTGTGGATAGGTATGCTTGCCACTGTGTACGGGTATGTGCACGTCTGTTGTGCCTGTGGTATAGTGCACTGATAGGTATGTGTACATGTGTATGTGTATGTGTACCTGTGTATAGGTATTGTGCACCCTGTTGGTTCGGGTATGTGCACCTGTGGTATGGGTTATGTGACCTGTGTATAGGTATGATGTAACCTATGTGTATGCGTACTGTGTATGGTATGTGCGCTGTTATGGTATGTGCATCTGAGTTCAGTGTCAAAGAGGTCATGAAGAGGGTGTCAGGATACACTGGAGCAATGAGCTATCAAGATGTTCGAGCATGTATGGGTGCTAGGAACCAGAACCAGTTCTGAGAGGAATATAGACACCTTAATTGGCCATTTTCCCCAGCCCCAACTATTGAGTTTCTTAAGGAATATTATGACAAAATGTAACCAGAAATTGTGGCCATCTAGGTGTAGGAGTGAGTGAACCTGAGTGCCAAAATTGGGAGTCTAAAAGCAGATCCAGCATCCTTCCCAGGTCAGAATCCACTGCTCCTTTCTCCAGTGCCCATCCCTAAAGCAGATACCGCACCCTTCCCAGGTCAGAATCCACTGCTCCTTTTTCCAGTGCCATCTAAAGCAGATCCGCACCCTTCCCAGGTCAGATCCACTGCTCCCTTCCCAGTGCCCATCCTGAGGTCTTCCCACTCACCGTACTCAGCCTTACCTAGATAGAGGCAAGCTAGCCAAATGATAGACTGATGAGATGCTGGCGGTACTGGAGGGGGACAAATCACACCGAGAAACTAGGTGTCATAATTATAGAGCAACCCCAGCTCCTAGATATGGAGATTTGGACAAGAGATAAAAGTAAGTGGTCAGACAAGGTGGCTCAGTGGTAACAGCACTTGCCTGAAGCTGATGACCTGAGTTTGATCCCCCAGAACCACATGAAGTGGATAAGAGAAGAGACTGATTCTACAAAGCTGATGCTTGATGTGGCAATGTGCATATAACCTCATGCACCATAATATAATTTTTAAGTATACATGTTTAACTTTGAAATAATAAACTTGAACATTTAAATGAAATTATACTAGATCATTATACTAGAAAATATAAGCCAGGGGCAGCGAGACAGCTCAGCAGGAAAGAGCACTGCACGCTGATGATGATGAGTTTGATCTTGAACTGATTGGTGGAAAATGGAGAAGCAACTCCAAAGTTGTCCTACTCTGAACACAGATAATAGAAATGTATATAAAGAAATTTCAGCCAGGCATGGTGGTGCATGCGCCTTTAATCAGCAGTTGGGAGGCAGAGGCCAGTGGATCTCTATGAGTATCAAGGCAGACCTGTTCTTACATACTGACGTTCCAGGAGGCTGGGGAAAGGGGAAAGAAAAAAACCCTCCCCCAAAAAAAAAGACAAACCAAAAAAAAAAAAAAAAAAAAAACTTTTTTTTTCACATAAAATTGTTTTCTGTACCCAAGCATCAAGGCAGGGCCCTATTGTAATTATTCCCATGCCCATGAGGGACCCAATCCTGGCACCAAAAAAGGAGCACATGAGCACCTTAGATCCAATAGGAAAGAAGGGGCAGTCACCAGAAGGCGGATACTTGAATCCAAACAAAAAGTCAGGCTCCTGGGAGGCAGCAGTTCCAGGTCTGGAGCCTCCTAGAGAGTCTGTAATGCTTTGCAATAAAAAAAGAAGGAAAAAGACTGGCCTAGTGGCGGCATGACCTTAATCCTAGCACTTGGGAAGTAGAGGCAGGCGAATCTATGTGATTTCAAGGTTAGCTGGTCTACATCAGTGAGTTCCAGGACAGCTGGGCTACAGGGAGACCGCTGTCATCGCAAAAAAGGAAAAGGAAGGAAGGAGGAAGAGAAGGAAGGAAGGAAGGAAGGAAGGGAGGAAGGAGGAAAGGAACGGAAAGGAAAGGAAGAAGAAGAAGAAGAAAGAAAAGAAAGGAAGAAAAAATAAAGAAAAAAAAAAAACAAAAAAAAAAGGAAAGAAGAAGAAAGATGAAAAGAAAGAAAAAAGAAACAAAGAAAACAACATCCCAAGTAGAATGAGTAGAGATGTTGGGCTTGGGAGTGTAGCTCAGTGTTAGAGTGCATACTTCTATATGGCTGAGGCCTCTGGGTTTGATTCTCACATTCCATCCCTGCAAAGTAGCTTACCAAATTAATTAGAAATTAGAAAAGTATTTACAGAGCTGACTACTCCCAAATGGCATCAAGTCCAATGGTTTGTAGGTGAATTCCACATACTTATATAGAAGAGAAAATCCCTATAATCTGAAACTATTCAGAGAATTCAAAAATTTCCCGCAGATTTTGGAAGGCTTGCACAGCCCTGATCATAAAACAAGAGAAACAAACAGAAAAACAAAGAAGGATCTCTAAAAGAAATCTACAGATCATTCTAAGTTTCCAATTTATATGGAGAAGTTCCAAATGCTGAATGTGGTGGTACCTATAATCTCGAATACACAGGCAGAGAAAACAGTAGTCTCAAGGAACAGCTGGGTCTGCATAGCAGAATATGTTTTTCCCCAGACAAACAACAAAAAGAGAAGTTCTAAATAATGTGAGAGCAGAATTATATTAAAAGAATTCATAACAATCAATTGGGTCTAAAGTCCACAGAATTTTAAAAATTTTAAATAAAAATATGTTAATATACAATTTAGGAATTGGTTTTTTTTTTCTCCTTTTGGTCTTTTTGAAAGGAGTCTTTCTGTTAGCTCCACCTGGCTGGAATCAGGAAGATCCACTGCCTCTGCCCTCTGAGTTAGGCTGGGATCAAAGGCGTGGGACCTACCAGAGCCCAGCAGCATTGGGCTTTTTTT
Organism: Rhizomys pruinosus; assembly: GCA_009823505.1. Lineage (NCBI taxonomy): Eukaryota > Metazoa > Chordata > Mammalia > Rodentia > Spalacidae > Rhizomys > Rhizomys pruinosus. The sequence continues at coordinate 185,275 of VZQC01003946.1, read as the reverse complement.
TTTTTTTTTTTTTAAATAAAGATCAGGTCTCACACAGCTCCAAGTTGTCCTTGAACTTGCTATGTTGGCCATGACTCTTGATATCTTCTGGCCTGCTACTCCCACAAGTGCTGGGAAGGCCTGCACCTCACTATTTGGGTCTATGGATATTAACATCTGAACACAGAAAACAGGATCAATTCAACAAGTACAGAGCTCATGAAGTTCTTCCTCATTTGGAAATGTCTTCATCAGAACAGCTACCTATTTCAGAAGTTGAAAATGCCAGAAACTTGCCTTTACGGACTCTTGCATTTGGGTCACAGGCACATGGCCAACCAGATTCACATCCAGATTTGAATTGGGGATGGTGTGAGAATCTCTCTGCAGCAGAGGATGGTGTGGAAACAACTTGTGGCTAGCAGGTGGATCAAAGCTTTGACTTGTCTTACAGCAGTGGAGAGTTCTGCCTCACCAGACATGGTTTCTACAGCATGGTTTGGGCACCATTTTGGCCACATGCCTCATGTCTGGTTTTCCAGCAGAAAAGAAGTCAGTGTTACTTTGCTTTGGTTTTGTTTTGTGGTTCAGACAGATTATTTATAAGCTAGGCCTCCTTGAACTCAGAGATCCGCATGCCCCTACCTCCCAAGTACTAAGATTNAAAAGTCGTGCGCCACCATGCCTGAGCGACCATGGTTTGTAATGGCTGAGATTTGAGTATGAATCCTGTTGGATGCGAGAGAAAATCTCAGCCACTGGATGAGTTTAGTCCACTGCTCAGTAGCTTCACCCCAACATGGCTTCATTGTTCTCAGCCTATGCAGTGTGACATCTCATTGGTGAAATCCTATGAAAGGATCACTTAATCCCAACCTCGCTTTCCCCCTTTTTATGAAGAGTTAGCAAGCTACAGTGGTGCATGTCAGTGTTTAACTTGAGAAGTTCTGCCTATCTCTGAGTGAAGACAGATGTGTAAGAAAGCTTACATTCATAAGAACTGCCAGAAATGTCACTGTCCTAGGGATTCTCTAGGGGGTATTTGGAAATGCAGTGCCACAGCTCTGGTGAGGAGTGTTGGTCATCCAACCTTCTTCCTTCCCTTGCTAGCTGTGTGGTCAAAACCATAAAGGCCTGGGCCCCATCTCAGATTTACCCTGGGTGTGGAGTTGGAACATGATCCTGAAAAGCCAACCACAACTGCACATTGTACCTTCTACTCAATCACTTTAAGCTTTTTTTTTTAATTATTTTTTTGTATATGAGTGTACTGTCTGAATGAAGGTAGGTGCACCGTGTTGTGCAATGCCAGGGGGTCAGAAGAGGGCGTCGGAATTCCCTGGAACTGAGTCAAAGACAGTTCTCAGCCGCCTGTGGGTGCTGGGAATCAACCCGCCAGGGTCCTCTGCAGAGCAGTTGGTCCGCTTAACCACTGAGCATCTCTCCGCCCCACTCTAAGCTTTTTTTTTTTGGTGTGTGTGTGGGTGTGTGTGTATGCATGCCCCATGCAGAAGCTAGAGGACCTCAAATGACCTCTACACTGTTCCTTTGAGAAGGGATCTCACTAAACCTGCCCCCAGGATCCCAGGTCTCCACAGCCTTCCGTCAGCACTGAGGGTACAGGCATGCATAGTCATCCCTGCTTTAAATTTTATTTTTGTTACATTGTCTTTGTTCTCTTTTTTTCTGATGGTGTTGTATATGGCAGAGGAGGAGTTGGGGGGGGGGCATGTCCCCGTGCCAAAGTGGGATTTGGAGGTCAGAGAACAAATTTCTGGAGTTGGTTCTCACCTACTCTTTACCTGTAAGTCTCAGGGGATTTGAACTCAGGCTTGGTGTGAAAGGCCTCTGCTAGCTGAGCCATTTAGCTGACCCATGCCTGGCCTTTTTAAAAAAATTATTACAATTTGCATATCCCACCACAAAACGAAATGCTTGAGGTGTGCACTGGTGTAAAGAAATTAAAAACAAGCTATCACACATGCTTAAGTGTATGTATTCACAAAACTGATGGTTGGATCATACATTACCATCCCCCTCCAATAAATCTCTGATTTATTCTTCTATAATAAATTACCCTAGCATGTTATTCTCTCTGGAAGATCTAACCATGCATGTAAGAAGCAAAGTATTCACAGCCCCCTCTTGTCTAAGAAAACTCTTTCAGGCCCTATGAGCTCTTGACACACAATACAGCAACACAAGTCTATTGTAAACTTCTTGCCTACAATTCTGGACCTTTGACTATCAGAAGCTATTAAATGTCATCTGTACAGTTTTGCTGTCCTCAATAAAAGTATTTTTATTCCCCTCCCATAATAAAAGTTAAGGGTATTTCTGGGTAGGAATATATTCTTATGCTTTGCCTTTGGGTCAATATGTCTACTTAGAGAAAGGGCAAGGTTTTTAAAATCAGAAGGAATTTGGATGAATTATAAAGGGAAGCAATACACTTCTTGTTTACCCAAAAAAAAGAGGTTTATCGACAATTAGGATGGAATATATTTGAGGTGACATAAGATTTCTTATGTTTTGCTTATAATTTCAAATTATTGTCAGGCAGATATTAATATGTTAAAATACAAGAAAGAAAGAGTTTGAGTACTAAATCCAAGGTCTTGGAAACCATAAAACATACTAAAGACAGTGAAACCCATGAGAAAACAGTAGACATTACCTTCCACCTTCAGAGTCTCAAAGAGAAATTCAAACACTCCTTTCATTTATCTGTAAAAAAGGAAATACTTGAAAAATTAGAAGCCATCCAAAGAAACCATTTGCATTAACTTTGAGAATTGGGCAGTTGACTTCAAGTATGATACCTAGATGAGTAGTTTGTAAAGGAGAGGTTAAAGTTAATAGGTTCATCACAAGTAATGAAAACATGCAGTACTGATTCTCAGAAAATATATATCACAGATATTCAATATAAACCACTGTGTGTAGAGTTTTAGAGAGATGGAAAGCAGACTATTATGTAGAAGCTTTCTTAAATGTTATTAATTTTAATGATTTATAGATTAATTTCTCATTGGTTTCTTAAAAGAAGGAAAACACAACTCACTTTATGTATATTACAATATTTAGCCATTTTATGCTATGTATGTGTGTGCATGTATGTTCTGTGCAAGTGTATCTTCTACATGTGTGCATGCTATAATCACGTGTGTGTGTGAAGACAAGAGGACAAACCCAGGTGTCAACTTTAGGACTGCCATCCATCTCCTTTGAGATGGGTCTTTTATTGGCCTGAACTTAGCAATTAGGCATATGAACCCCTCCCTATCTATACCTTCCCTGCACTGGGAATATAAACATATGCCATGTCTGGCTTTTACATGAGGAGCAGATTAAACTCAGATCTTCAGCACTTACACACCCAAGCACTCCTGCCCAGTCCTATATTATTTATTTAAACACTGACTTTGCAATATTTGTAATATAAAACAAATTCTAAGTGCTAATAAATTATTAAGTACATAAAGATAAGTCACAGACTCTTTCATAAAAATAGTACATAAGGGAGAGAGATGGTCTCAGAAGTTTTAAAAAAACTTGCTATTCTTCCAGAGAACAATAAGTTAACTTCCCAGCACCCAGATGGTAGGTAACAGCTGCCCTTAACTCCCAGTTCCAGGAATTCTTACAATCTTTCTGGTCCCCTCTCTGGCCATTGAACACCATTTGATGCACTTACATTATATGCAGGCAAAAGACTCATACACATAAAATAAAATACCAAGTAAAGTTTTAAAAGAGTAGAAAAGTGAAAATATCTGCTAAGAAATTTTAAAAAATTAAAAATGGTTTAAAGAAATAAAGGAGGCAAGGTAGAACATTGAGTAGAGCTTGAACTGGCCTATGAACCATACGGTAATGACATGACAAAAGTACTTTATAATTCCTGTTTTCACAGAAAAGTTAATAGAAAGGCCCTACAAAAAACTAGATGTAGGAATAGATACACACAATTAGATGAGTCATATTTAAATTTTGTTTACTTATAGCTGTATGTCGAAGCAGGTGTGTAGGTGTATGTATGTATTAGTGTACACTACATGTACATATGTACAAGAAGCCAAAGGACAGTAGGGTGCCTTGCTCCAATCACACTGTGTTATTCCCCAGTGAGGTTTCCACCTCCAACTCCACAGATCTAGAGTTTCAGTTACATATAACCATAGTCAGGTTTTTATGTGAATTCTAAGGATATGAATGCAAGTCTTCAAGATTGTACATCATGTGCTCTCACCCAAAGAGCCAATTCCCTAGCCCCAGGGTGAGTCACTTTTAAAGTCCTTTCTAACAATGTACATTTTGATAACATACAACCTAATCTCAAACTCTGAAGGTGATAAAAAAAGTTTGGCAGCCAGACTACCCAGACAAAGGCATTAGGAAAGATTCCCTAAATCAGACCAGCAAGATCCCTGCACCCAAGAATTAAGGTCCGACAATTGACAAATGGGACCTCATTAAACTAAACGTTTCTGTACATAAAAAGAAACAAATCAAAAGGAAGTGAAAAGAGAAAGCTACAGGAGTGGGGGAGGAAAAAAAAAAAGAAAAAAAAAAAAAAAAAAAAAAACTCTGCAAGAGCAGTCAGCACTCTTTAACTCCACTATGCCATCTCTCCAGCCCCCTAGCATGCTTTATTTTATTTTTATTATTTTTTGGGTCTTTTTTGAGACAGGTCTGCTGTAGCCCCAGCTGTCCTGGAACTCACTCTATAGACCAGACTGGCCTTGAACTCACAAAGATCCGCTGCCTTTGCCTCCCAAGTGCTAGGATTAAAGGTGTGCCACCACCACGCCCGGCCCCATCATGCCTTTAATCCTAGCACTTGGGAGAGCAGAGGCAATAGTAATCTCTGTGAGTTCAAGGCAGGCTGGTCTACAGAGTGATTTACAGGCCAGCTGGGGCCTTAGGGAGATCCATATCAAAAAAAAAAAAAAAAAAAAAAAAAAAAAACCACATAAACAAAAATAAAATTATAACTTTTATGAAAAATTATGGAAAATTCAGTTATTAAAATTGACACCAAAAGCAAAATTTGTAAAGGAAAAAATAGTAAAAACTTAAAACTTCTATGCGTTCCTCCCCCCCAAGAAACCCTGAAGCAAATGAAAAGATAAGTTCCTTATCAGGAAGAAAATATATGGAAAATGGGGCTAAAAAGACAGCCAATTCCTAGCATTCATAAACTGTACCATCCTATAAGGAAGTTATCTTTCAGCCTCCTGACACAAGACATGGAGTGACAGGTAAAATACGTCAAATAACTGCCACATCTACTATGGGATTGGCCCCTTCTGACTCTTTGGCACTGTAAACATTGGTGACTACATGTAGGGCATAACACTCATACACATAAAATAAAAATTAATTAAGGGGCTGGAGAGATGGCTCAGCGGTTAAGAGCACCGACTGTTCTTGCAGAGGACCCGGGTTCGATTCCCAGCACCCACATGGCGGCTAAGAACCCTTTTTAACTCTAGTTCCAAGGGAATCTGACACCCTCTTCTGACCATTGCACAACACAGGTGCACCTACTTACATGCAGACAGTACATTCATACACATAAAATAACAAATAGCCGGGTGTGGTGACGTGCACGCCTTTAATCCTAGCACTTGGGAGGCAGAGGAAGGCGGATCTTTGTGAGTTCAAGGCCAGCCTGGTCTACAGAGTGAGTTCCAGAACAGCTGGGGCTACAAGGAGACCCTGTCTCTAAACACAAAAAATATTAATTAATTAATTAATTATTAATGTTTAAAATTTTTTTTTAAATTTTAAAGTAAACAAACCAATTAGAACATGAACAAAAATTGTGAGGTGACATTGCAACAAATAAGATAAGCAAAGGAAAATATTGAGCTGGGCGTGGTGATGCGCACCTTTAATCCCAGCACTCAGGTGGATCTCTGTGAGTTCAAGGCCAGTCTTGGTTATAGAGCGAAGCTCCAGGACAGCTGGTACTGAAAGGGAGACCCTGCCTCAAAAATACCAAAAAAAAAAAAAAAAATTGACAGGCAAGGTGGAGAGAGAAACTGGATCATTTATATGTTGCTGGTAGGATCACAAAATATTCTGCCAACTCTGGAAAACTGTCAGTTTCTCTTTAAAATTTTTTTATTATTAGTTGTGTATGTGTACCCGTATATAGGTATGTGTACCTGTGTATAGGTATGTGTACCTGTGTATGGGTATGTGCACCTGAGTATAGGTATGTGTACCTGTGTATGGGTATGTGCACCTGTGTATGTGCATGTGTACCTGTGTATGGGTATGTGAACCTGTGTATGTGTATGTATACTTGTGTATAGGTATGTGTACCTGTGTATGAGTATGTGCACCTGTGTATAGGTATGTGTACCTATGTATGGGTATGTGCACCTGTGTATGGGTATGTGCACCTGTGTATGGGTATGTGCACCTGTGTATAGGTATATGCACCTGTGTATGAGCATGTGCACCTGTGTATGGGTATGCGTACCTATGTATGGGTACGTGCACCTGTGTACGGGTATGTGCACCTGTGTACGGGTACGTGTACCTGTGTACGGGTATGTGCACCTGTGTATAGGTATATGTACCTGTGTATGGGTATGTGCACCTATGTATAGGTACCTGTGTATGGGTATGTGCACCTGTGTACAGGTATGTGTACGGGTATGTGCACCTGTGTACAGGTATGTGCACCTGTGTACGCGTATGTGCATCTGTGTACAGGTATGTGCACCTGTGTATGGGTATGTGCACCTGTGTACGGGTACGTGTACCTGTGTATGGGTACGGGTACCTGTGTATGGGTACATGCACTTGTGTATGGGTACGTGCACCTGTGTATGGGTATGTACACCTGTGTACGGGTATGTGCACCTGTGTACACATATGTGTACCTGTGTATGGGTATGTGTACCTGTGTATGGGTACGTGTACCCGTGTATGAGTATGTGTACCTGTGTATGAGTATGTGCACCTGTGTATAGGTATGTGTACCTGTGTATGGGTATGTGCACCTCTGTATAGGTATATGTACCTGTGTATGGGTATGTGTACCTGTGTATATGTATGTGTACCTGTGTATGGGTATGTGCACCTGTATACAGGTACGTGTACCTGTGTATGGGTATGTGCACCTGTGTACGGGTATGTGCACCTGTGTATAGGTATGTGTACCTGTGTATGTGTATGTGCACCTGTGTATAGGTATGTGCACCTGTGTATGGGTATGTGCACCTGTGTATAGGTATGTGTACCCATGTATGGGTATGTGTACCTGTGTATGAGTATGTGTACCTGTGTATGAGTATGTGCACCTGTGTATAGGCTATGTGTACCTGTGTATGGGTATGTGCACCTCTGTATAGGTATATGTACCTGTGTATGGGTATGTGCACCTGTGTATATGTATGTGTACCTGTGTATGGGTATGTGCACCTGTGTACAGGTACGTGTACCTGTGTACAGGTATGTGCACCTGTGAATGGGTATGTGCACCTGTGTATGGGTATATGTACCTGTGTATGGGTATGTGCACCTGTATATGAGTATGTGCACCTGTGTATGGGTATGTGTACCTGTGTATAGGTATGTGTACCTGTGTATGTGTATGTGCACCTGTGTATAGGTATGTGCACCTGTGTATGGGTATGTGCACCTATGTATGGGTATGTGCACCTGTGTATGGGTATGTGCACCTGTGTATGGGTATGTGCACCTGTGTATAGGTATGTGTACCTGTGTATGTGTATGTGTACCTGTGTATAGGTATGTGCACCTGTGTTCGGGTATGTGCACCTGTGTATGGGTATGTGCACCTGTGTATAGGTATGTGTACCTATGTGTATGCGTACCTGTGTATGGGTATGTGCGCCTGTATATGGGTATGTGCATCTGAGTTCAGTGTCCAAAGAGGTCAGAAGAGGATGCCAAATCCACTTGAGCTGGAGCTACAGGCAGTTGTCAGCTGCCCAATATGGGTGCTAGGAACCAAACTCAGATCCTCTGTGAGAACAGTACCACTCTTACAGCTGAGCCATTTCTCCAGCCCCAACTATTAGTTTCTTAAAGGAAATATTAGACAAAATGTAACCCAGAAATTGTGGCCATCTAGGTGTAGGAGTGAGTGAACCTGAGTGCCAAAATTGGGAGTCTAAAAGCAGATCCAGCATCCTTCCCAGGTCAGAATCCACTGCTCGTTTCTCCAGTGCCCATCCCTAAAAGCAGATCCAGCACCCTCCCCAGGTCAGAATCCACTGCTCCTTTCTCCAGTGCCCATCCCTAAAGCAGATACCGCACCCTTCCCAGGTCAGAATCCACTGCTCCCTTCTCCAGTGCCCATCCCTGAGGTCTTCCACTCACCGTACTCAGCCTTACCTAGATAGAGGCAAGCTAGCCAAATGATAGACTGATGAGATGCTGGCGGTACTGGAGGGGGACAAATCACACCGAGAAACTAGGTGTCATAATTATAGAGCAACCCCAGCTCCTAGATATGGAGATTTGGACAAGAGATAAAAGTACAAGTGGTCCAGAAAGGTGGCTCAGTGGGTAAAGGCACTTGCCATGAAAGCCTGATGACCTGAGTTTGATCCCCAGAACCCACATGAAGGTGGAATGAGAGAGCTGATTCTACAAAGCTGATGCTTGATGTGGCATGTGGCCCATATATACCCATCATGCACCAATAATATAATTTTTAAGTATACATGTTTAACTTTGAAATAATAAACTTGAACATTTAAATGAAATTATACTAGATCATTATACTAGAAAATATAAGCCAGGGGCAGCGAGACAGCTCAGCAGGTAAAGGACCTTGCTACTAAGCCTGATGATGTGAGTTTGATCCTTGGAACTGACTTGGTGGAAAATGAGAAGCAACTCCCAAAGTTGTCCTCTGACACAATAAATAGAAATGTAATAAAAGAAATTTCAGCCAGGCATGGTGGTGCATGCCCCTTTAATCCCAGCACTGAGGAGGCAGAGGCAGTGGATCTCTATGAGTTCAAGGCCAGCCTGTTCTACATACTGAGTTCCAGGCCAGCTGGGGCAAAAGGGAGACCCTGTCTCAAAAAGACAAAAAAAAAACAAAAAACTTTTTTTTTCAACTAACAATTGTTTCTGTACCCAAGCATCAAGGCAGGGCACCCTATTGTAATTATTCCCATGCCCATGAGGGACCCAATCCTGGCACCAAAAAAGGAGCACATGAGCACCTTAGATCCAATAGGAAAGAAGGGGCAGTCACCAGAAGGCGGATACTTGAATCCAAACAAAAAGTCAGGCTCCTGGGAGGCAGCAGTTCCAGGTCTGGAGCCTCCTAGAGAGTCTGTAATGCTTGCCAATAAAAAAGAAGAAGAAAAAGAAGCCTGGCCTAGTGGCGCATGCCTTAATCCTAGCACTTGGGAAGTAGAGGCAGGCGAATCTCTGTGAGTTCAAGGTCAGCCTGGTCTACATAGTGAGTTCCAGGACAGCTGGGGCTACAGGGAGACCCTGTCTCAAAAAAGGAAGGAAGGAAGGAAGGAAGGAAGGAAGGAAGGAAGGAAGGAAGGAAGGAAGGAAGGAAAGGAAAGGAAAGGAAAGGAAGAAAGAAAGAAAGAAAGAAAGAAAGAAAGAAAGAAAGAAAGAAAGAAAGAAAGAAAGAAAGAAAGAAAGAAAAAAGAAACAAAGAAACAAAAAATCACCAAAAAGAATGAAGTAGAAATGTTGGGCTTGGAGGTGTAGCTCAGTGTTAGAGTGCATACTTCTAATGGCTGAGGCCCTGGGTTTGATCCTCAACATTACCATGCCCCTGCCAAAAGTCAGCTTACCAATAATTAGAAATTAGAAAAGTATTTACAGAGCTATCTCCCAAATGGCATCAAGTCCCAATGGGTTTGTAGGTGAATTCCACATACTTATATAGAAGAGAAAATCCCTATAATCTGAAACTATTCAGAGAATTCAAAAATTTCCCGCAGATTTTGGAAGGCTTGCACAGCCCTGATCATAAAACAAGAGAAACAAACAGAAAAACAAAGAAGGATCTCTAAAAGAAATCTACAGATCATTCTAAGTTTCCAATTTATATGGAGAAGTTCCAAATGCTGAAGTGGTGGTACCTATAATCCCAAGAGAAAAACAGAGTTCAAGACCAGCTTGGGCTGCATAGCAAGAATATGTTTTCCCCAGACAAACAACAAAAAGAGAAGTTCTAAATAATGTGAGAGCAGAATTATATTAAAAGAATTCATAACAATCAATTAGGGTTAATCACAAATTTTAAAATATTTAAAATAAAATATGTTAATATAATTTAGGACATTGGCTTTTTTTTTTCCCTTTTGGTCTTTTTGAGACAGGGTCTTCCTGTAGCTCCACCTGGCCTGGAACTCAGAGAAGATCCCCTGCCTCTGCCCTCTGAGTGCTGGGATCAAAGGCGTGGGCCACCAAGCCCAGCAGCATTGGCTTTTTTTTTTTTTTTTTTTTAAATTTCGAGACAGGGTCTCCCTGTAGCCCCAGCTGTCCTGGAACTCACTCTGCAGACCAGGCTGGCTTTTAAATAAAGACAAGGTCTCACACAGCCCAGGCTCACCTTGAACTTGCTATGTGGCCCTGAACTCTTGATCTTCCTGCCTCTACCTCCCAAGTGCTGGGAAGGCCTGCACCTCCACATTTGGGTCTAGGATATTAACATCTGAACACAGAAAACAGGATCAATTCAACAAGTACAGAGCTCATGAAGTTCTTCCTCATTTGGAAATGTCTTCATCAGAACAGCTACCTATTTCAGAAGTTGAAAATGCCAGAAACTTGCCTTTACGGACTCTTGCATTTGGGTCACAGGCACATGGCCAACCAGATTCACATCCAGATTTGAATTGGGGATGGTGTGAGAATCTCTCTGCAGCAGAGGAGGTTGTGGAAACAACTTGTGGCCTAGCAGGTGGATCAAAGCTTTGACTTGGTCTTACAGCAGTGGCAGAGTTCTGCTCACCAGACTGGTTCTACAGCATGGTTCTGGGCACCATTCTTGGCCACATGCCTCCATGTCTGGTTTTCCAGCCCAGAAAAGAAGTCAGTGTTACTGTTGCTTTGGTTTTGGTTTTGTGTTCAGACAGATTATTATAAAGCCTAGGCCTCCTTGAACTCAGAGATCTGCCTGCCTCTGCCTCCCAGGTGCTAGGATTAAAAGCATCTGCCACCATGCCAGGCAACACCCAACTTTTTTTTTTTTTTTTTATCTTTGAGATAGGATCTCCCTTTAGTCCCAGCTGGCCTGGAGCTTGCTCTGTAGACCAGGCTGGCCTTGAACTCACAGAGATCCGCCTGTCTCTGCCTCCAGAGTGCTGAACACCCAACTTTTTAAAGGCAGAGTCTTGCCCAGGATGGTACAGAACTCCTACCTCATCTCCTGAGGAATTAAAGCTACAGGCAAAAGCCACATAGTCTGGCTTTTGCCACTGTTTTATTTTGTTTGTTTTTTCTGAATAAAGTGCTGGGATTATAGGTGTGTGCCACCATGCCTGACTTACCATTGCTGTTTTTTGTTTTTTTGTCTTTTTGAGACTGGATCTCCCTGTAGTCCCAGCTGGCCTGGTACTCCCTATGTTGACCAGGCTGGCCTTGAACTCACAAAGACCCGCCTGCCTCTGCCTCCCAAGTGTTGGGATTAAAGGTATGCGCTACCACACCCAGATATCAAACCAATGTATTGTTTTTTTGTTTTTTTTTTGTCTTTTTGAGACAGGGTCTCCCTGTAGCCCCAGCTGGCCTGGAACTCACTCTGTAGACCAGGCTGGCCTTGAACTCACAAAGATCCTCCTGCCTCTGCCTCCCAAGTGCTAGGATTTAAAGCGTGCACCAACATGCCCAGCAAAAATATTTAAAAAAAAATATTTTGTTTTTTTTATTATTTTTTATTTTTTCTGTATGTGTATGAATGTACTGCCTGCATGCAAGTCGTGCACCCGTGTCGTTGCAATGCCCTCGGAGGTCAGAAGAGGGTCTTGGATTTCCCTTGGAACTGGAGTTCTCCTGGAATTGGAGTTTCAGGACGGTTCTCAGCTGCCATGTGGGTGCTGGGGCTCGAACCCGGTCCCTGAGTAGAGTCGTTGCTCTTAACCGCTAGGCCATCTCTCCAGCTCAAACCAATGTATTTTTAATAAATTACTTTTTGGCCTAAGTTAGCCAGAACAATTTCTGTGGCTTGCCACTGAAAATAGATACCAGTGCAGTAAAAACTCAACAGTGTCAGGGCCCTTACTAAACACCAAGGCTTCTACTTGACCTTCCACCTTATTTCCTGATACTGCAACATTGGCTCCATGTTTCCCAATACTTTTTACACGTGGCAAATTATATAAATGGCAAGCCTATGAATTAACTGCTTCTGGTTTGTGCCTACCCCCAGATTCAGTCAACAATAGTGAATGCCCAGGTCTGGAAAATCAGAAGAGGATTTCATCTGAGCTGGTACATGCCAGAGAAGAGTTAGAAAGAAGGAGATAAGCAGGGCATGGTGGCTCATGCCTTTAATCCCAGCGCTTGGGAGGCAGAGGCAGGCAGATCTCTGAGAGTTCAAGGCCAGCCTGGTCTACATATTGAGTTCCAGGACAGCTGGGGCTACAGGGGAACCCTGTCTTGGAAAAAAAAAAAAAAAAAGAAAGGAGATAAGGAGTGAGGAGTTCAGGCACAGGATAGAGTGATCAAGAGAAGGCAAAGGTGTAAAAGATGGACCTGGATAGGTAGGTAGGCAAGGTTCAGATCCTGAAAGACCCTGAAGACCATGTTGGGAACTTCATATTACCTCTTGAGAACTGTAAGGAGTCATTAGTGTATCTGACTAGTAGACAGAAATGCACAAGCTTGCAGTTTGTCACTGGAGAATACAAAGAAGGGAAGTCAGAAATTTGAGCTAGACTATTGCAAGGAAGAAATAAGATAGTGTTTTGAACTGGGGTAGGGAGGTGGGAGAAGATTTAGGAGGGGCCAGAGTTCTAATCAGAAGGACCTGATGGTGGGTTGGATATGAAGATGGAGGTAGGCAGAAGCATCATGAGTTTGTTCTGAATGGTCAGGTAAATGGGTGTATGTTGGCAACAAAGAAGAAGCTATTTATATGGTTGTGTGCTTTCTTCGTTGTTTTGTTTGAGACATGGTCTCAGCAGGTTGCCCAGGCTAGCCTTGAACTCATGATCCTCCTGCCTCTGCTTCCCAAAGGCTGGGATTATAGATGGGCCTACAGTACCATGGCCAGCAGACGCACCTATTTGGATGAGCTCAATTTATTTATTTATTTATTTTTTATTTATTTTATTATTTATTTTTTTATAAGCAGGGTTAGGTCTGTATTATGTAGACAATGTCAACAATTTTTCTCCCTTAGACTCCTCGCTTAAGTTCCTGGAATCTTAGACCACTGCTACTAAGAGAACCCTGCCTGCTCCAGGCTAGGATTAAGGCGTAGCGCCACCATGCCTAGCTGGATGAAGCTCAATTTTTAACAATCGGGTTGTTGTTATTGGTTTTGTTGTTGCTTAATAATTTTTATTTGCACAAGTAATTTGATTTTAGTGTATCGTGGTCTGTTTGTTATTTGAAGTGCCCAGGAAGGTTGAAAGGACAACAGAGCCACCAGGTAGTTGCTGGGAACTGAACCCCAGGTCATCTTTGTTTTTGTTTGTTTTGTTTTGAAGGAGTCCTTCTATGTAGCTCAGGCTTGTTTCAAATTCATGATCCTCTGGCCTCACCCTCGTAAGTGATAAACATGTTTTTGTATTGGTAAACATCCAAGAAGAACAGACCAAGAGGCTTGTGGGCCCTAGGAGAAGGGCCTACACTACAGATACAGATTTGAGTCTTTGGAGTAGAAGGAACCTTTGGGTTACAGGCAAGGAAAAGGAAGATCTTGAGTCCTTGTAAGAAATGGAGAAGCCAGGTGTGCTGGTTCTCGCCTTTAATCCCAGCACTTGGGAGACAGAGGCAGGTGAATCTCTGAGAGTTCAAGACCAGCTCAGTCTACATATCAGTTCCAGCATGCACAGAGACTCTGACTTAAAAAAAAAAAAAAAAAAAAAAAAAAGAAAATGAAGAATAATCTAAGAACAAAATCTAAAGGCAGGTTAATTGCTCAAGAAAGGGAGAGGAAGGAGGAGCCACATAGGAGCCCGAGGACCAACCAGACAGGCAGGAGGAAAATCAAGAAAAGGCATTTCACTAGCAATGAATTTAATGGAAGAATCCCAAGGAGGGAACGGCCCTGGGTGTGCAGGGTAGGATGACAGCAGAGTGTCCAGTGGTTATAGGGGAATGGAGGGACCACTGACCTCGGCAAGAATCAAGTCAAGGAGGGCTTGGGGAAGGGGTGGCCTCGGACAAGGAAAGATAACAGAGGGATGTAAGGAAGCAATGAATTAAAAATAGAGATCTCTAAGAATGTGCCTGTGGGAGGGAAGAGAGGGTGGCATGTAGAGAGACTTTTAGAAGGTGGAGAAGTTGGTGGTTGGAGGAGTCCCAAGATCACCCCAGCCTGGAAGGAAACGGGAGAGTCTGGAAGCAGAAAGAGGGCTTTGCGGGGAGAGCTGTGGAGGGCCACGATAGGGTTCTGTCCGGAAGGCAGGCTGCTCCCTCTATCACAGGGTTCTATATCAGCTTAGCATTTCCTCCCCATCTCTATCTCCTTCCTGCTCTTGGTCTGGCCCTCCTTGGAGCTGGAAGAGAGAATGACCAAGTCACACCCTGGAAGAAGCTCTGTGCCTTCAGAGGTCTTTTTGCCTGACTGTGAGCCTGGGATGGGGATAAGGGAGGGGGAGGATCTGATGGAGGATTGAGACTCAGGGACTTAGAACTAGTTAGGCTTTGAGAGCAGGTGAGGGGAAGGCTGGGAGGAACAGAAGTAGAGTTTCTAAGAAGGGATCCTTCAAGTTACAGGGCTGGAGGGCTAATGCCTAGGGAGGGAGGTTTGCTGGTATGGCATCCACTCAGCTCCTTGGCCCACAGGTTCCTATGGCTCTCCTCATCTTACTGCTCCTGCTGCCAAGACCCTTACACTCCCAGGGTAGCTGTGGTGTCTCCAAGGTGACCAGCCACCTGGAAGTTGACTGTGAAAACCAGACTCTGACAGCACTGCCTGCAGACCTGCCAGCAGACATGGGCATCCTCCGCCTGGGCAAGAACTACTTGGTTACTTTCTCCACAGCATCCCTGGTGCATTTTCCTCGCCTGACTCGGCTGTACCTGGATAAATGTGAGCTGACCAACCTGCAGACACCAGAGACACTGCCACTGCTGGACACCCTGGATGTATCCCACAATAAGCTGGAAAGTCTGCCCTCCCTAGGACAGGCACTGCCTGCACTCATCTCCCTGGACATCTCCTTCAACCAGCTGGCCTCACTGTCTCCTGGTGTCCTGGAAGGCCTGAGCCAACTCGAACTGCTCTATCTGCAAAATAATAATCTGAAGAGGCTGCCCCCCAACCTCCTGATGTCTACACCCAGGCTGCACCACCTTAATCTGGCTGACAACAAGTTGCGTGAGCTGCACCCTGAGTTCCTGAAAGGGCTTGTGGAACTTAATACTCTCCACCTTCACGGGAATTGGTTAAGCACAATACCAAATGGCTTCTTTGAGAACCTCACCTTGGGTTTTGTTTCTCTCCATGGAAATTCCTGGTATTGTGATTGTGAGATCCTCTACTTTCGTCACTGGCTCCAGGACAATTTTGACAATGTCTTTCTATGGAATGATGAAGGTGTCAGGAGTAGGACCCCTGATGTGGCCAGTGTACAATGTGCCAATTTGGGCAATGTACCTGTCTACACCTACCCAGGGAAGGGCTGCCCTACCCATGGTGATAGGAATAGCATAGACAATTACGACTTTGATCCTGTCTCTGAGCATGATACGGTACATGGCACAGGGGCTGTGGTCAAGTTCTCTAACACTCAAGTCCATATGACCCACTGGGGCCTAATCTACTCAGAGTCTACTACTTCTCTACACAGCCTAATGTCTTCTCTGCCTCCAACCCAAGAACACACTAAGAAACAATCCACATCCCCACACAGACAGATCCCAGATCTTACCACGTTCCCAGAACCCACGGAACTCATCACATCCCCCCTTTGGACTACAAGTCCAAAGTTCAGTACTGAACCCCCCATTGCCCTAACCACACCAGTGTCCCTCGCTACCACCCCAGAGTCCACTACCCCTCCAACCACCCCAGAGCCTACCACCCCCTCAGCCACCCCAGCACCTATTACCCCCTCAATCACCCCAGAGCCCACTACCACCCCAACTACCCCAGAGCCCACCACCCCCACAACCACTCTAGAGCCCACCACCACCTCCCCAGAGCCCACCACCACCACCATCCCAGTGCCCACCACCACCCTAACACCCACTACCACCCCAGAGCCCAGTACTATCCCAGTGCCCACCCCAACTGAAACCACTTTAGAACTATTTTTTACCACAGAACTCAATTTACTCCCTATCATAACAACAATCATCCCTGAGTTTAACAGCTTTCTAACTATTCTGGAGGTGGCTCAAGGAAATTTTGAGAGCTCAAAAAGTGACCTCTTTGTCAACTCTGACCTCTGCTGCCTCCTTCCCCTGGGCTTCTATGTCTTGGGTCTCCTCTGGCTCCTATTTGCCTCTCCGGTGCTCATCCTACTGCTGATGTGGATCTGGCACTTGAAACCACATGCTCTGGACTCAGGCAGGTCTGCTGCCTTGGGCACAGGCACACAAACCACATATCTGGAGATGAAGAAGGCAAAGCAAGTAACCATGAACCGGGCCTGGCTGCTCTTCCTTCAAGGGTCACTACCCACTTTCCGTTCCAGCCTTTTCCTGTGGATACGGCCTAATGGCCGTGTGGGGCCTTTGGTAGCAGGACGGCGGCCTTCAGCCCTGAGTCAGGGTCGTGGTCAGGACCTGCTGGGCACAGTGGGCATTAGGTACTCTGGCCACAGCCTCTGAAGGTGAGTCCTTTGTGGAGATCTTGAAAAAGGATTCAGTGCACTCTACTGGGATTTAGCTGGGGGCGGGAGGATGACACACGACACAGGAATGTCTTAGTTAATTTTCCTCTGTCTGAAGCCCCTCTCCTCACATCTAGGCACACAACCCCAGACTTCACAAATCAGGAGGGTTAGGGACATGATGGAATTGGGAGGGTCACAGAGCCAAACCCCTTATGTTGCTTAAAGCATTGCCAGGACACACGCTGTCACTCTGGGGAAGGGAGAGAAGGAAAACACGAATAGAATAGCGTATGGTTCCCATGCATTCCTGCTGTTCTGGAGATGGGTCAAGGAAACTTGAGAGCTCAGAAAGTGAGCTTCTCATCAACTCTGACTTCTGCTGCCTCCTCCCCTGGGCTTCCATGTCTTGGGTCTCCTCTGGCTCCTATTTACCCCTGTGGTGCTCATCCTGCTGGGAGGAGAAAATCTGGAAAGTGACTGACCAAGATGGGAGCACTATCTCTGGGTGATGGGTTTTATTTTCTTCTCTATTTAACACTTTCTAGTTTTCTGTCAGTATCTACCATTTGTATAATAAAAATATTTTCAGGCTGGAGATGGCTCAGCGGTTAGGAGCAGACT
Organism: Rhizomys pruinosus; assembly: GCA_009823505.1. Classification (NCBI taxonomy): domain Eukaryota; kingdom Metazoa; phylum Chordata; class Mammalia; order Rodentia; family Spalacidae; genus Rhizomys; species Rhizomys pruinosus. Next base: position 167,690 of record VZQC01003946.1, on the reverse strand, counting down.
GCTCTTGCAGAGGACCTGGGTTCAATTCCCAGCACCCACATGGCGGCTAAGAACCATCTTTAACTCCAGTTCCAGGGGAATCTGACGCCCTCTTCTGACCTCCGCGGCACTGTACAGCACAGGTGCACCTACCTACATGCAGAGAATACACACATACACATTAAAAAAAAAATAAAAATAAAAATATTTTGTAAAATCAAAATGTAGCTTTCTTTTGGAGCAGGAAAGAGTGGCTAGATACCTGTTACAAGAATTCCAAGGTCTGGGGCTGGAGAGTTAGCTCAGCAGCTAAGTTAAGAGCACCGACTGCTAGGCTGGGCATGGTGGCGCACGCCTTTAATCCTAGCACTTGGGAGGCAGAGACAGGTGGATCTTTGTGAGTTCAAGGCCAGCCTGGTCTACAGAGCAAGTTCCAGGACAGCTGGGCTACAGGGAGACCCTGTCTCAAAAAGACCAAAAAAAAAAAAAAAAAGAGCACCGACTGCTCTTCCAGAGGACCCGGGTTTGATTCCCAGCACCCACATGGTGGCTAAGAACCGTCTTTAAGCTGGGAGTGGTGGCATACACCAGCTGGGGCTATAGGGAGACCCTGTCTCAAAAAGACAAAAATAAATAAATAAATAAATAAGTAAATTCTAAGGTCCCAGCTGCTCCCACCTTGGTCACAAATGCCTAACAAACTGCTAGCCATAGCTGAGGGTGGGTGGGTAAGGCACACAGGTCACTTCCTCTGCCTTGGTGACTCCTGCACGGTGGACATATGGACACGGTAAGCATAAGCTTCACAACAGAACAGTGTCTTGGAACTGAGAGGCCTACCTGCCTGCAGCCTGAAGCAGGGCTGAGAGGGAAGCCATTCCTCACACCCAGTCTCTGGAACAGCTTTTTTCACTGGCTAGGTCAGCAGGACCTGATGTGAAGTACCATCCAGGTGGAGTTGACTAAGGGTCTTAGGTCTCCTGCTCTTAAGCCAAGATGAGTAAACAAGACCTTTACAGGGTCTCCCTTTAGTCTCAGCTGGCCTAAAGGTTGCTATGTAGACCAGACTGGCCTTGAACTCCCAGAGATCCGCCTGCCTCTGTCTCCCGAGTGCTGGGATTAAAGGCATGCGCCACCATGCCCGGCTAAAACCTTTTTCACCTGGATCCACTGACTTGGTCATTTGTTAACCTCACTCATGAGGCATTCTCTCATGCCTCATCTCAGTCCAGGGCTTAGGACCCAGATAACAGTGAAGGCTGCATCTCTGGCTCTATAGAGCCCCATCCTCCAGATGGTTCTGGATCTTCTTGTATCTTTATCCTGACTTGAACTCTTCCAGGCAGAGTACAAACCTGATGTTAGCCATCAACGACTTTTCTTCACTGACTTCGCCTAACAGTTCAGCTCCATCTCCTGTGGGACATTTTGGGTTTTTTTTTGTTTTGTTTTTTGTATTTTTGAGACAGGGTCTCCCTGTAGCCCCAGCTGGCCTGGAGCTCATTCTGTAGACCAGGCTGGCCTTGAACTCACAGAGATCCGCCTGCCTCTGCCTCCCAAGTGCTAGGATTAAAGGTGTGCACCACCACGCCCGGCTTCCTATGGGACATTTTGTGTTATATGCACACGCCCAACACATCACCTACTGCAGCAGTGTTCCTCCTGAGCCTCTGCCCTCTCTAGCGGAGTTGTTCCTGCCTTCTTTTGCAACTTACCTACCACGAGTAGGTCTCTCCTAAGGGAGGCAGGATACAATCCACTGCTACGGCCATTTCCAAATGCTCCTGTCATCTAGCTGAATTTCAAACTCAAGAACAAAGTCCAGGCTTCAAGTGTTTCCAAGCAGCCATCACAGTGTACATGGAGGGGTAAGGAAAGCAGCAGGGATGCCAGGATGCTGTGCTCCACCTTTTTTTCTGTTTCAAGGATGTGCCAAGGAGACAGCTCCCACCTGCTGTCTGCCTGTTCTCTGGCCTGGCCTGCAGCCCTCACACTGCCTAGCACTCCTGGTTTGACCTTCCCATATGCCTTTATGCTCCAAGAGGTTTGTAGGCTCCTTGAGGGGAGGGCTTAGGAACCACACTTCTCAAACTGATGGAGTCACTTTCTCCAGCCAACCCAGTTTTGTTGTTTGTTTTTGAGATAGGGTTTCCTTGTAGCCCCAGCTGTCCTGGAGCTCACTATAGACCAGGCTGGCCTTGAACTCACAGAGGTCCACCTGCCTCTGCCTCCCAAATGCTGGGATTAAAGGCATGCACCAGCACATGTGGCCTCCCAGTTAAAAAAAAAAAAAATTTGTGTATGTGTATGCCACATGTGTGATAGTGCTCATGGAGGCCAGAAGGTGTTAAGATTCCCTTGAACTGGAGTTATAAATGGTTCTGAGTTGCCCGACATGGGTGCTGGGATCAGAACTCAGGTGCTTTGGAAAAGCAGCAAGTGCTCTTAACCCCTAGTCTCCAGTGCCCCCCCCCCCCCATTTCTGACCAACATCCTCTCTCTCAGTCCCGGGGGTTGGCTTCAGTGTAACCCTCATGAGCCCTGGCCCTCTCCAATAACCCTTGTGGCTCGGATCCACAGAAATCCAACTTAGTTTTTTCTATTTTTGTCTGAGACAGGATCTCCCTGCAGCCCCAGCTGGCCTATAACTTGCTTTGTAGACCAGGCTGACGTTGAACTCACAGAGATCCACCTGCCTCTGCCTACCCAGTGCTGGGATTAAAGGCATGTGACACCACGCCCAGCCCAACTTAGTTTCTTATGCATGGTTTGTGCTTAAGAGATCCATCAGGAGATCCCAGAGGCTTTTCCTGGGATCTAGGAGATCATTTGTGAGTCAGCAGCATTCCTGGGAAAGTGGCCTGCAAGCAACACACAGGACCCAGTTTTCTTTCTTTTTGGCTGTGTCAGCTGCTGCAGTACAACTGATTTACACAGCATTTTCATAAAACCAGCAGGTGCTTTTTCTTTAATAATTTTTGTTAAGAACTCCAGTTTGTTTCCCAGAGATATAGGCTTCTCTGTGCAGTCTCCTCTCTCTACTGACCTCACAACTTTCCAGATTTGGAGGTGGTATTATCAATCCAATTTATTAAAGAAGTCCTCAGTGAGGAGGAAGGCTGCATCCGTCTATTGCAGAATCTTCTGAATATCTTGATAGCTTCTACTCTTTCCTGTCCCCTTAGCTCTGCCTTGGTTTCTCCAAAGAGGGATCTTCTGCTGTCCCATGTGCCCTGAAACTAACACCTAAGAGGAGACTTAAAATCCTCAGAAGTTTCCCAGTTCCCCCTAGGAATAATCCAGGGATAGAGTGATCCTAAGAATCTGGCCAAGAAGGTCAAGGTGGTGGGGGGAGGGGGGAGGAAAGAACAGATCAAAGTTCTTTACCACAAAGGAGGAAGCCACACTGTGGAAGGGAAATAAATAGAGGAGCTCAGGGCAGCAGAGTCCAGGCCCTCCAGGGCACAGCGACCACAGGAGCAATGGGTGACTGGGAGCCCTGGCACACTGGTTCCAGGACCCCTGCCACATCAGCCACTGAGGAAGAGACGCTTGTAGGCCTTGTTCATCTGTTCCAAGAAGATGAAGGTGAGGACTGTGTGTGGGCCCAGTCGGGCATAGTATGGAGTGAAGCCTTTCCACAGGCTGAAGAAACCCTCATAGCGAACGACTTTCATCAGTACATCCTAGACAGACAGGCAGACAGGGTGCTGGGGCTAGGACCTAGCCTCTAGGACACTGTCCCCTCTACCTAGCCACTCGCATATCCTTCCCAGGGCATCTAAAACTCTGGCTTAGGCCCTCCCACCCTGCCTCCTCACCAGCCCATTCTTGTACTCCGGCTTCCCGTCGATCATTCGCATATTCTGAATCCTGAAAGAAAGGAGGTAGAGGCATGAGAGATAGAAAGAGAGCTCACCCACAGTTCTCCAGGCCCAGGCTGAACACTCACCGGGTCTTGACAATGTCCACTGGCATGGAGGCAGCAGTGGTGACAAGGCCACTGATCATGCTGGCACAGAAGTGGCATAGGATATTGTCAGAGAAGTAGCCTGGAAGATGAAGCAGAAGGTGATGTCAACTGTCAGGTAGCTCAGGCCAGGCTGGGAACTTGGTCCTCATGCTCTGAATCTCACCTGAGTCCAGCAAGAATTGCTTGGATTGGGAGTAGGAGGCAAGCTGGGCAGCATTGACAACCACTGCCCGAGCCATGGTAGGGATGCAACCCTGGAGGCAGGGAAGTGGAAGAAGAGTCAAAAATCTGAGACCTCAACCTATACCCCCAAGACTCTAAGCCCTTTGCTCACCCGCCACAATGTGGGGACTCCTTCTTCCCCAGCGATTCGAATTAAGGCATTAAAAACGTTTTTGTAGCCACGGCGCTGGTCGGCTGGAAGCCTGGTGGAAGGGCAGGGAAAGGCCAAGATCAGGACAGCCCAGTGTCCACAAGAACAAAGAAAGGGAGGCCTGAACAGGTAAATGCCCTGCTCTATTTATGGGCTAAAACACTTCTTTTTAAAGCCAGTCCTTTCATTCTAGATTCCAGGAATGGGATTGGAATTAGGTTCAGACCTGGAACTCACCGGCCATCAGCTGTCATCCTGATAAGAGCCACCTCAGCTGGTGTGCCCACAAATGCACCTGTTGCACCTGCAGTCATACCAATCAGGGCCTTCAGCAGAAAGCCTGGGGGTGTGCCATCAGCCCCAGTCAGACGCTCGAACAGCACAGTATAGATGCCAAGGCGAGTTGTGGTGTAGGTGGCCTGGCGCAGCAGGCCAGCTGACAGCCTGTGGAGCAGAAAGGTCAGCATATTAGGACAAAGTCTGGGCCTGCCAACCCACAACCTCTCTCTCAAGCTGAGGCCCCAGTACCCAGTGTAAATGCCCTTCAGCCCTTCTGCCTTCAGGATACTAGTGAGGGCATGGAAGCTGGTTTTGTACTCTCGAGTCTTGGCTCCTTCACCACTCAACTGCATCCGGTTCTTCACCAAGTCCAATGGTTGTACAAAAACTGTAGCTCCCATCCTGGGGGGAAGGCAGGAATGTAATCAGGCTCAGTTGTTCCAGATCTAAAGGGAACTGAGTTACAAAGGTCAGGGCCTGCCATGCAGCTAGGGATTCAGGAGGTTGTTGGGCATGTGTGCCCCTCGAAAAGCACAGCTCTCCAAGAGAGGCCATGCAACCAAAGTGCTTCAGGCAGTTTCATGGGGTTGAAGCAAAGAACTAGGACCACGTGCAGTCTGACCAAGGTGGGGAGAAGAGGAGGAGGCATCTACGACCTGGGATTCCACGAAGTCCTCTAATGAGGTATTTAATGATCTGAAACCCCAGTCCTAACAGGCACAGTCAAGCAGTGGGCTGGAAAACTCAGGTGGCAAAGGTGTGTGCAGCAACCTCTGCACGCAACCCAACAAAGGCCCCTGCAATGGGTAAAAAGGTCCTGGCAGCCTATCAGGGACCTCGCAATATTCTGGGGACTACGTTGATCCCCGCGCCGGCTCAGTTTACCGCAACGCATCCCGAAATGGACTAGGCCCATCTGCTTGCGCCCGTCCCTTGCTCCTCTTCCATCCCTGGGGCCTGAGCTTACCCGGCCAGGCCCCCAAACAGGAACTTGACGGACTTAGGGGAGGTATGGGGCTTCCCGTCCATCCCGCTGGCCCCAGCACTTGCTGTCGCCGCCATCGCCCCTCAGTGGCACTCCGCTTTGGGTCCCGTGCAAGCACAGCCCCGCTCGCGCCCAAGGTGACACCGAGCGCGCAACAGGGCGAGGGCGCGCGCGCACCCCTACAGCAGGCAGGTCCAGCTCCAGCTGAAGCTGGCGCGGGCGCTGGCGCAGGCGCGCAGCGCAAAGGCGGCCGGGAGCAGGCGCGGCTGCAGGCGGAGCTTCAAGGGTACGTGGGAAGGGGTGTGGCCGCCTTAGGAAGACTGTGCAAGGTTTTTTTTTTTTTTTTTTACTTTGCCGAATTGTATACGCGGGAAAATAGAATTTGTTGGACGATCTCGCGAGAGCGAGTGAGTCAGCCGCGGTAGAGCTAGGAGGCCTCTCGCGATACAAACATATTGCAGCTGCGGGAAGGGGTGGTGATGGTGGTGGTGGTGGTGGTGGTGGTGGTGGTGGTGAGCATTCTCGCGATACTTGGAGGTGCGACAGCGACGGCTGCGGCGGCCTGACGGATGAGAGGTTTGTAAACAGGGCACCTTTAAGATCTCGGGCAGGGAGGGGGAGTTACATCGTCTCCTGTCAGCGGTGCTCCTTCCACCTCCGCACACTCCCTCCATCTCTAACATTTCTTTCAACCGGCCTTTTAGGACCGGAAGTCCTCCGTCTTGAGCGTCTAATACTGGAAGCGGCCTTTCCTTACCGGAAACCCTTTTCCAGGGGCATAGGAAGACGGCCCACCTGGCCGGAAGTCCCATCTCTTTGAGATTCCCCCCACCCTTCCAGAAGTTTTTGTTACCTGTTTGCCTCGGTTCCTTTTCCGCGTTTAATCTCTGCAACAGGAGAAGATACATTGTCTCCCTCCCAGCTCCACTCAACGGGTTTGACACCTCACCCGGAGTTCCTTCCCTGACGCCCCCATGTAGCTGAGAAGTGGGACCTGGGGGTGGTTGGACCCCTGGGATCCTGAAGGAGAGGCCAAGAGGGCGCAGAACTCTGCTTCTGCTCCTGCTATCAGGACTCAACCTTCTCAGCCTTGCCCCTCCCGCTGCCATGCACTCTGCGGTCTTCCCGCTTCCTGTGGTTGTGGTTACTGTGCTGTGGGGAGCTGCCCCCATCCGAGGGCTTATTCGAGCGGTGAGTCCCAGGGTCGAATGAGGGAAGGGCGCTGAGGAGGGGGTGCGGGCCGAAGAGGAAAATGGACTTTTGTCTACAGACCTCGGAGCACAATGACAGCATGGACTTTGCAGATCTCCCAGCTCTATTTGGGGCTGCCCTGAACGAGGAGGGACTCGAGGTGATTCTTTCCCCCCATTTCTGTTTCCCCAAAGCTTCATTGGGCCGGGGTTGAGTAGCCCTGGGTGAAGCTTGATGTTGGAAATAATCGAGTGCATTGGACTAGGGGTAGTGGGAGTGCTTGTATGTGTGAGCCCTGGGTTCAGTCTCCAGCACTGCAAAACAAAAAAACCAAAAATCAAATCCAGGTGCATAAATATCTAATGTGGAGGGGAGAATCTGGAAATTAAAATCGGTAGAAAGTTCCGGTAACTGAGTGCAGGAATATGCCAAATATGAACTCTAGAATAGAGTGCCCACTCTTGGAACTCCCAAGTTTAGGAGGGAGTCTGAAAGATTAAAATAAAAAGCAATGCCTTTAATCCCAGCACTCGGGAGGGAGAGGCAGGTGAATCTCTCTTGAGTTCAAGGCCAGCCTGGTCTACATAGTGAGTTCCAGGACAGCTGGAGCTACAGGGAGACTGTCCCCACCCCCAAAAAAGTGTACTGCTTATCAATAGGGACTCTGGAGCCATTTATGTTTGTATGGATGAGTCTGTCATTGATCCTTTGTATTTTACTATAAATTGGGGTGATAATTACTTTAGGGTTATTGTATGAACTTAGGTAAGCAGTTGTGCAGTGCTTCATTGGAGTTCTTGCCATATACGAAGAACTTAATTGAGCCATAGATAGCATTTTTGTGAGGTGAGTGGAAATGAAGCAGATTGAGGGTGCTGTATATACTTCAGATAAATGTGAAAGAGTGGGAGAGGTGACATGGATGAGTATGATTTGAATTATCAGTGGAAACTGAAAAGCTGAAGGACTGAATTAGCCTAGAATACAAGGCACAAGTTAATTCACCTAACAGGGAAAATGACTGTAGAGTCTAGTAAAGAGATGTTTCCCAAGATTGCATCTTCAAGAAGCTTAGAGATGTATGTTCTGACTTTGGTAGGATACTCAGACCTCAAGAATGAGAAATGAAGTAAACTCCAAATGTTTGCTTTTTGACCCCCAGGGATTCCTTGTGGAGGCTCACCCAGAAAATGCCTGCAGCCCCATTGCCCCACCACCCCCAGCCCCGGTCAACGGGTCAGTCTTTATTGCACTGCTTCGAAGATTCGACTGCAACTTTGATCTCAAGGTTGCTAAATGTGGAATGGGAGCTGGGAAGCTGAGGGTAAGCGACACCAGGACTTTCTAGAAAGGCAAGGTGCCTAATGGCTCTGATCTCCTGCTGTCTCCCCAGGTCCTAAATGCTCAGAAGGCTGGATATGGTGCAGCTGTGGTATACAATGTGAATTCCAATGAGCTTCTGAACATGGTGTGGAATAGTGGTAAGATTGAGGGAATCTGCACTACTAGGTTTTCAAGAAGTTAGCCAGAGGGCTAGAGGCTTAAGGAAAAGAAACTGGTTCTTTAGGTGGGGTAGACAAAAGTGCCAATTACCAGGGTTCCCAAAGAATTTGAGGAGTGGGAAGGCTAAGTTCCAGGTGTAACACCTTGATCCCTGCAGAGGAAATCCAGCAGCAGATCTGGATCCCATCCGTGTTTATTGGAGAGAGGAGTGCTGAGTACCTGCGTGCCCTCTTTGTCTACGAGAAGGGGTAGGCCATGTGCTTCCTTCCTGCCCTCATCTTTCATGCTAGTCTGGAGCCCAAGGCCTCACTGCCCAAACCACTGTCTCTGGTTCTTCCTCCCACTCTTTTCCCCACCCATGAGCCTTGGTCTCTTTCTTTACTCAGGGCTCGGGTGCTTCTGGTTCCAGATAATAGTTTTCCCTTGGGCTATTACCTCATTCCTTTCACTGGGATTGTAGGACTGCTGGTTTTGACTATGGGAGCAGTATTGGTAAGTAGCTCTGGGAACCTAATGGTAAGATCGTCTAGGGCCAGATTGGACCTAAAAACAGGAGGTGGTGGGGGCAGTTTTGTTGGTTTTCCAGTTTTGTTTACTAAGCCTGGTCTACTCTCCCTAGATAGTTCGGTGCATCCAACACCGGAAACGGCTCCAACGGAATCGACTTACCAAAGAGCAATTGAAACAGATTCCTACCCATGACTATCAGAAGGGTAAGGGTGGAGAGAGAAGAGTACGTTTCTTACAGCTGACCTCCTGAAGGAGTTTTGAGCACAGAAAATAAAGGGTACAAAGAGCAGTGAGGTCGGTTACAAGATGCCACCTTAAAAAAAAAAAAAAAAGATGCCACCTTTACTTCTTTTACCACCTGCCCACAGGAGGTAGAGTAAAGCAGGAAGTAGAAGCAAAGATGACCAAGTGAAGTCTTTGACCTTGTGTCTAAGACTGGGGGAAGAGAGCATAGAGCTGGGAGGATTCAAAGAAACAGGTGAGGGGTTGGGTTATCTGGCTAGAGACTCCAGTGCCATATAAGGTAAGGCAGAAGCTCTATCCCTCCCACTTCTCTTGTTCCCACCCTCCCCCCAAACCCACTTCCCTTCTTACCTCTGCTTCTTTGCTTGTTCCCTCTAGCCCTTTCCTAGCATTACCCTGCCTGCCCTTAGTTCTTGTGCTGGCTTGGTAGGACCTGGGAAAATAACTTTTTGGAGATTCACTAAATCTTCCAGAGTTCTTTGGCCCAGTTCAGAATGGGGCAGTAAAAGAGGGGATGCTTTTCCTTTTCACTCAGGAGATCAGTATGATGTCTGTGCCATTTGCCTGGATGAATATGAGGATGGGGACAAGCTGCGGGTACTCCCCTGTGCTCACGGTGAGGCTGCTGCCTGTGCCCATACTATATTCCAGCCCCATCTGCAGGCACCAAGTGTTTCACATATTACTTTCCACAGCCTACCACAGCCGATGCGTGGACCCCTGGCTCACTCAGACCCGGAAGACCTGCCCCATCTGTAAACAGCCTGTTCATCGGGGCCCTGGGGATGAGGAGGAGGAGGAAGAAACTCAGGGGCAAGAAGGTGATGAGGAAGGGGAACCAAGGGACCAACCCGCTTCAGAATGGACCCCACTCCTGGGCTCTAGCCCCACTCTTCCCACCTCCTTTGGCTCCCTAGCCCCAGCACCCCTAATTTTTCCTGGGCCCTCAACTGATCCCTCACCCTCTTCATCTGGTATCTTGGCCTGATACTCTTCCACCACACCTGGCGCCTCTGGCAGTCTATTTGCACAAACTCTCTTCCCTCCAGACTGAGGGATTGGGGTGGGGAGCCTCATCCTTGAGGAGGCCAGGGGGCATAAGGACACAATCTCTACTTCTTGGGTTAATAAACTTCTTTTTGTGGACTAAGAAAGGATAATAATTTTCACAAAGGTAAAATTCTGGGGGGAAAAAAAAACCTCATCTGTCAGAAAAGGGGGGGTCCTGGGACAGACTAACCTAGAGTCATGGGGATAGCCCCAGCTGCATCTGACTCAGGGTGAGGGAGCCCCACCTACATGAAGATGACTCAACTGGCCCTGCCTTACCCACAGGCTTGGATCCATTCTCTGGCCTGGATGGCTATGTTCCAGTATCAATTCTACTAGTCCTGGAAATACCACTATACAGGAGGGTCAGGCCAAGTGTACAGGGTACCCACATTCCACCGGGTACCCACACTCCATCCTGGGGGTTGAGAAAAGCAGAAAATTGGAAAGGAGTAGAAAGGGTTGAGTTGAGACAGTGCCAGTCCCCCATCACACCCAAGCTCAAATCACACAGTACCTTGTTAGTAGAATCTTTTTTTATTCAGAAAAAAAAAAAAAACAACAAAACAAAAATGTTTTCCAAACACACACAGGAGGGGGGTATGGGTAGGGGGAGGTACCTGTCCATCCAGCCCCGGCCCCCAGCCCATGTGGTTTTGGCAGCAATAAGGGAAGTAGGATAATGGCCCAAAAAATAAAAATGGTATGTGTGTGTGGGAAGGAGGGGTGCAAAAGCTGAAGGGAGTGGTGGGGGAAGGGACAGATGAGGTCAGTACTGGGAGCGCCGCAGGTGGGTGGCCATTTCATAACATTTCTTGTTGATCAAACCACCGTGGACACCTTCTTTGCCCATCAGCAGGACTAGCGCTGGAGGAAAAAGAAAGGAGGCTAGGAGCCAGGTGTCACAATTCCAACCCTGCCAGCTGTTCAGCAGCTGTCCAGCCCTGGGGGTTGTAACCTAACCTCATCCCTCCTAACCATCCCCTTTCCACACATACACAGGCAGGTTGTCAGTCACCCTAAAACAATAGAGCTTTTCAAAATGGGGGTAGAAATCAAACTTAAGATAGTGAGGAAGAACTTAGGGGTCCAAGGTTCATAAGCTGTAGATTCCTGTGCTGACTAGGAACTGCGATGGTGAGCTCTGCTACCTCAAGTTACACAACTCAAAATATCAGAGCCCAAATGCTGACTTTAGGATTTCAACAATCTAGACCGAGAAAACTGATCTGAAAAAGCTCCAAGGTGGGAAGGGTCTTAAGGTAATACAATCCAGCTTCTTTACAGAGCTAGGAGCTGAAAAAGAGCCTAAAGGACTATCCAAGGTTCCAAGATCCAGCACTCAAAAGCAAAACATTCTTTTGCACCCCTCACACTGAGGAATCACAGAAAAAACCCAATTAGTGAAAGGCGGTATATTAGCGATCTCCAAGCTAGAGGAATGGTCTAACTCAGAAACTCACTCTTGGCCGTCATGGTGACAGTGACATTGAAGGTGGGGGCTCCTCCGGTGCTCTTGGTACGAAGATCCATAGTAAATTCCCCTTCTTGGAGCAGTGAGTCCCGGATCACAGAACATTTCTGGCCCCCAAGTGTCAGCCCATTCACGAAAAAACTTGACCGGTCTTTGCCAACCAGAACACCAACCTCAGCTGGCTATAAGAAGCAAGCAATCACCCATGAAGTTAGTGCATCAAGATTACTTTTTCTCCAAGGACCCACCTGCCTTCTGTGTTTGCTGGAGTTGGGGTTGAAGGTACCTCATACACACCAACAGAATCTGAGAAACTTTAGTACTGGTGTGGGAAGTTAGTGTAGAAAACAAAAAAAATCCTCAAGCCTAGTAAATGTGACCAGGGAATAAGGGATAACGCATCCCTCTGGAGACTTAAATCTTGATGGCTAATAGGGAAGGCAAAGCCAGACAATGCTGGGGGCCAAATGTCAATGAGAGGAGCCTCTGGATGCTCAGAACTCTCCTTCAGGAAAAGCAGAAGCGGAGAGGGGAAGGGAGGGGGCCGGGAGGGAGAAGAAACAACTTTGCCCTTATTTGGTCAAAGGTTCTGCATGCGTTGTTAGGAGCCCGGACGCCTGGGTCTCCCGGTAACCCAGAGTTCAGATCCAGGTATCTAGCCCCAGAATGAGGAAGCAGACCTCCTATGGGCTTTCAGGGAAAACTGCAAAAGTGCTGAAACGGGGGGACTAGATTCTGTCCCAGGTCAAGACATTCCAGGGACCTTTCTCCCCTTAGACCCCAAACCCCAATATCCGGCACCCCCCGCCCGGAAATCCCCTTCCCCCCTTTCTAACTTCCGCTCCCCTCCCCACTTCCGGGCAGTGTGGGTACGGAAGGTGGTGTAGGGGACAGCTGCAACCTTATTCCTTCATTTTCACCGCCTCAGAACTTCTCACAAAGTTCCCCTACTCCAGGCCCCGCCGGATGGCGGGAAGGGAGGGCGAGGGGACTTCCGGGGTTGGCTTCCCAGGAGTGTTGGGGCTAACGTGCCCAGCCGGGGGGTGTGTGGCTGCCTCGCCCTCTCTAACGGAGCTGGGAGGGGCAGGGAGCCCACGGAGGTCGGGCAGAAGACCAAGGCCACGCGCCCAGCGCTCCCACCCGCACAGGGAGAAACAATGGTAGAAGAGCTCGAGCCGGCGGCCTAAAGGGGGACCCTGGCGCCCCAAACCCCTTATCAATCATAATCCCTGGCTAAAATTGAAGCGCGTGCCCGCCCCGCCCTGGAGGAGGCGGAAGTGGGCCGCCGCACCGGGCAACGCGCCCCTCCCCGCCCTGTGCCCCGGATGTAACGCCCCGTCGCAGAAAGCGGGGTGGCAGGCGGGATGGGCGCCGCCGCGAGGGGCGTGGGGCTTGAGGGGCCGCGGAGGCCCGAGTCCCATGCAGCCCCCACTCGCGCGGCTTCCAGGGCAAGGACCCGGCACGTCCGCTCGCTACCCTCCCTAGACCCCGCCCGCCCCCACCCAAGCCCCTCCCTGAGGGTCCAGGCCCGGCCAGTGCCCCGGACCGCACAAGCCTCAAAGTACCGTAATACTAATGAAGGCTTTCCCCGGGACAGCGGCCCAGACAGAGGGCGAGTCCTTGTAGCCTACGATGGCCGCGTCCTGACAGGTCCCGTCCGCCATGAGGCTGTCGATGTAGGCGTTCCACCCGGCCATGGCGCTGCTGCTAGGGCTGCTCTCCGGGCTGCTGCTGGGGCCGCGGGCTGGTCTCGGGCTGGCGGGCGAGGGGGGAAGGCAGAGAGCTTGGGGCACGCGCTGCCGTCCGGAACGCGGCTCTGTTAGCTGTGCAGCAGCCCTCGCACCGCCACTTCCTGCTCCTCCCCCCCCAAAAATTTTAATTAAAAAAGGAAGAAGGGAAGGGACAAAAACCCAATACCATACAACCAACCCCAAAAAACAAACCAAAAAAAAAAAATTTAAAAAAAAAAATAAAAAAAAAAATCCCTCCCCCCCACTTCAAAATTTGCAGAGTTGGATGGAGAGCAATTACTAAAGGCTGGAGTGGCGGTGGCGGGGGAAGATGCTAAGTGGAAGATGCTCCAGTTCGCACTGAATACAAACCAGACTTTGGCATAAAGGGAGTGAGTCAGAGAAAGGAGGGAAAGAAAAAGGGAAATTAGCAAGATACAAGTTAAATAAATTAAAGTGGGTTCGGGTCGGGAATCCCGGGGTTAAACCGAAGGACCCCTCCCCCGCCAGAGGGAAGGAACGGCGGTCGGCTGCGGCGGCGCGTGCGCCCGCGCCTGCGCCTGCGCCGACCGAAGAGAGAGCTTGGGGCGGTTGGGGCTAGCGGCTGGCCGCGCGAACGCGCGCCTTGCTGGACCGATTTGGACCTTCCTAAGAAGGAAGGCGGACCCGGACCTTGTCCCGGGTGGGCGGAAGGGGCAGGAGCACTGGATAGTGCGCCGCCGCCTCTCTACTTTTAATTTTATTTAAACAAGGGCGCAAAAGAAACTTTGATATGTTTGGTCACTCTCAGGGCTAGAGGTACCCAACCAGGGGCACCTGTCCCAAGCGTCTGCCCGGACGCACATGTGCTCAGAGGAGCACATTCCGGTGAATGCGGCGGCATGGATCTGCTCTAGCCCGGGCTTCGCCCCACGGCCTGGCCCCTCCCGGGTTAGGGCCAGCAGCTTGGGTCGCTGTCCGTGCCCCTGGGCCCTCTACAGAGGTTCCTGAACAAGGGACGCTAGTCGAGTGAAGGGAGGGAGTAAAATTACTCAAAGCGGAAGAGTTCTCCAGTTCCAAAGCCGGCAACTAGTACAAGAAGGGGAAAAGTCCCTTTTACTTTGGGCCCATTGGGGTCTTCTTTTCCAGTAAAACGCAAGCTGAACCCTTGTGCGCGGTGGGTTCACCCGCCGCCCCGTGTGGTAGGCCACTGTGGCTGGCTTGGCTGAACTAGTTACTTTGGACCCCTCACGCCCGAGGGTTTCCGCTGCTTCCGGTCCTGGGGGGAGGGGTGCTGGGGTCCCGGGACAGAGACTTAAGTTTCTCTGCTTCTCTGATGCTGGGCTTGGTTCCCTGGTGTCCACCACGAAGACCTGGCTCCCCACGCCCCCGGAACCCGGGTTCCTCGACAGCCGCGTGGCCGAGTCTCGGGCGGGGCGGCACTGGGGCACGTGGCGGCGCTCTGCCCCCGCCATCTCCTGACCTCTGGCCCGCGCGCTCCGCACCCCGGGGTGTAAAAGCCCTGCAGGGAGCGGCTGGAGATGGGGGAGGGGCCAGCAGGGAGATCGGAGGGCAGGTGGGACCCTAAGGTGGAGGCCGGGAGGGTGACCTAAGGTGCAGGCGGGGAGGAATGCTAGGGAGCCGGCCGCCGGCTGAGTCACCAGGCGCAGGCCGTCCGGCGCCGGCAGGAGGGGCTGGGTGGCGCGGAAGAGCCCAGGCTCCCAGGGACACCCGAGAGTCGGCCCGCCAAGCTTCCCTAGAACACGAAGTAGACCCCACAACTCGTCGCAGTCCCCACCCCCCCGACGGAAAGTGTTACAGAGTGCGGAGACCCACTTCCTGCTCTGTTGCAAATGCTAGGCCGGCGTGGCCACAGGCATCCAAGCACTCACAAAAGGCCGTTCCCCCCTCCTGTCCATCATGTTTCAACACCATTTTTAGCTAGGCATGGGCTGCGCGCTGAAGCACCTGCACTCGGTGGGGCGAGGGGCTCCTGACCACTAGGCTTCACGCTGGGCTGTAAGTGCTGTCCCAGCGCTATCAAGTCGGGCGCTGCTCCAGCTCTCAGGGTTGGTCTATATTCGTCTCCTGGCCTCTCCTCTCGTCACCCTTTGCAGGCCAAGAGAGGGTAGGATGGGTTGATGCCGAAATGGCCGTTATGAGGACCCTGAGAGGTGAGGCCTACTTGGGTGGAGGGGCGTCGACTTTAGTTAGACCACAGAGCTTGCTCAGCATCCCTGATCCCTTCCCCCAACTAGGAGTGGCCTGCCAGAAAGAGCAGACAGAGCACGTGTGAATGTCAGTCCTGCAGCCCCTCTTCCAGGCCCCCTCCTCAGGCCTGCGGGGCTCGGATTACTCCTGGCCTTTCCTAAAGGGCACTAGTTCCTCTTTAACCTTTGCAAAAGGAATGTAACCCTGAGGAGGGGAGAGATCCTCCCCAATCTGAAGCCCCTCTTTCTGCTTCTCCCAAAGAGTGGAATTCAGAGTAAGGGCAGAAAGAAAATGTATTGGGGGTGTGTATGGGGCCATTAGCACATGTCCCAGGCCAGGAGCTTCTGCTTTAGGCAGTAGTGGGCACTTGGCTGGCAGCCTGATGTGGAGGGGGGAGGATGGAGTGAAAGAGGCGTGGCTGGCTGGCGACAGGGTGGCTTGGGGATAAATGCCCAGCCTGAGAGGGGATGAGCCGACACTGTCCCAGCTGCCACCTAGACACGAAGCTCCATTCAAAGCTCTAGGGACACATCACAAATCTGGTAAAACTTCTAGCTATAGGGTGTGCTGGTTGTTGGGTGGGGTTGGCTTTGAAAAAGTGGAGGAAATTTTGGCTTTTTTTCTTCCTGGGAGGATGCTTGAAAGAGTGGTGGGGACAGAAGAAAGCAGGATTGAGGCAAACACTTAGAAAGGTAGAGTAAAGGAGGCTGTGAGTAAATGGGGAGTGGATGAACAGTGAGCCAGGCAGATTATAGAAGGTGAGCTCCAGAAGGATTTGGGAATAGAGAAATTACTTTATCAGAAACATTACTTTATCAGAAATGGAGAAGATGCTTAAGTGCAGCCCAAGTGTAAGTGTGTTGGGGAGGGGGGTATGGTTGGATTCAGAGAGTGGTGTGATCTGGGGAGTTATAAAGTCAAGGGCCCTGAATTCTCAGGGTAGGAGGGTAGAACAGGAGCTGTTCTGAGTGGGGGAGGGGGCTGGCCTACCTCTTTGGTCTGTGACCTTTTTATGGGGTATTTTTAGCTCCAGCACCTGCCTTCTTGGAGTAGGGAGACTCTTAAAAGGGCAAGGGATTTCTAGTTCCTTTAGGGATCAGCTGTCCACCCTTGCTCACACCCATCTCTTGTGGTGCAGGCATGGCTATGCAAAAAATCTTTGCCCGGGAAATCTTGGACTCCAGGGGTAACCCCACGGTGGAGGTGGATCTGCACACCGCCAAGGGTAACTAATACAGGCCCATTGAACTGTTTTGCTTCAGAAGACCCCAACCTCACCTGCTCTTTCCCTTCAGTCCTATGCCACGTCCTGTCCTTTTTATCAGAGGGTCCTTTCCCCAGACCCTCTCCTCTTCCTGGCTCCAGAACTGGGGAAAACAGGAGTTTCTCTGTATTATTTCCTGTCCCTGGGCCCAGGGAGGAGAGCCCAGCTCTTTGTGGGTCCAAATTCTGATCTTCCAGTTCATCCCACCTAGGGCGATTCAGAGCAGCTGTGCCCAGTGGAGCGTCCACTGGGATCTATGAAGCACTGGAACTAAGAGATGGAGACAAATCACGCTACCTGGGGAAAGGTAAGCAATGAGCAACCTAACACAGAAGGAGCCTATGTGGGTGGACTCAGGTCAGGGATAGAGGTCTGGAACCCAAAGCTGTGAGGAGCTGGGATCCATGGGAAGATGTCTGATCCCTTTGGCAATCTGAACCCATGCTCTGGCCTCTAGGAGTGCTGAAGGCTGTGGAGCACATCAACAAGACTCTAGGTCCCGCTCTGCTGGAAAAGGCAAGTGGAGGAGCTCCCTCTTCCCTCCTCCCTGTGACCCTGTGCCTCACCCCAGGCAGCCCCATCTCCGGAAAGTTGTTGTGGTTGTTTTGCTTATCCCTCGTCCTGCACATTACCTGACTCCTGAGAAATCTGACCTCTGCCCCTTCCAGAAACTAAGTGTTGTGGATCAAGAAAAAGTAGACAAGTTTATGATTGAGCTGGACGGGACAGAGAATAAGTGTAAGTGAATTGCCAGGGGTCCAAAGAATAAGGTGTATGGGGGATGGAGGGAGGCCACTGAGGCCCCTGGGTTGTTTTACACGTCCCACATCTTGGAGCACAAGGGTGGATAGCCTTTTATTCATTCTGCAGGCATTTCCTGATGCCTGTCTTCTGCCAGGCCTGGCTGGCAGTGGACATAGGTGAAAGTGATACATTGGCCCAAGGAGGGGTTGCACTTCTAGAGTGCCACAGGGTGCTGAAGGAAAGGAGAGCTCTGTTAAGGAAATCTTGATGCCCAGTGGTTTGGGAGCTGTGTATTCTCCCTGGAATGACAGAGGGGGATGTTCAAGGAATGAGCCCAAATCCAGGAGGAGCTGCTCTCATCCTTTTTTCCTGCTTGCCTCCTTACAGCCAAGTTTGGGGCCAATGCCATCCTGGGTGTTTCCTTGGCCGTGTGTAAGGCAGGAGCAGCTGAGAAGGGGGTTCCACTCTACCGACATATCGCAGATCTCGCAGGGAACCCTGACCTTGTCCTCCCAGTGCCTGTGAGTATGGTCATCCCTTCCAGGTCCCCTTGACAGCTGCCCCTCCCCAAAGGAGTGTTTAAGCAGCCCCTAGCAAATCTACCTTCCAGGTTTAGCTCCAAAGAAATTTCCTGAAATTAAATCTTCCTTGCTGTGCTCCAGCCCCTCTCTCTTTCCCTAGCTAAACCTTCTGTAAGCCTTTTGGTGCTTCCTTGGTTACCCATACCCCTCAGTTCCTTCACATTTGAGCCGCAGGCTGGTAATTTCAACCTTTCCTCTTTTCTCCTCCATTCCCCCATAGGATTTAAGAGCTTCTTTATGGAAAGGATCTTGATATTTCTTTGTATCCTTATTAAGCCACTGCCCTCTTAATAGTAACCCTTTGAATTTAAGCTCAGTAATAATGTTACCATTTATTGTTACCAGGAAGATTGTGTTAAGAGCATGGACTATAGAGATATCTGCTGGGTTCAGATCCTGGCCTTGCCTATTTTCTAGTTGTGTGATTATAGGCAAGTTATTTAACCTCTCTCTGGCTCAATTTCCTCATCTGCAAAGTGGAAATTAATGATAGTATACTGTTAATGTGTTTTGAGATTAGAATTAGCTAGTTTATGTATTTAGAACAGTGCTGTGTTACTGTATACCAGGCATAAGCTAAGAATTTCATATTGTTTCTCTTACTTTTTAGTAAAAGTCTACAGGGAAGTAGGTATTACTCTCATTTTATAGAAATGGGAAGGTCCCGAGGAGTAAAATTATGCTCCTATACCACTCATGCCACACAGCTCTGAGTACCATCTCCTGTCTCAGGCCTTCAATGTGATCAATGGGGGCTCCCATGCTGGAAACAAGCTGGCCATGCAAGAGTTCATGATTCTGCCAGTGGGAGCCAGCTCCTTCAAGGAAGCCATGCGTATTGGTGCTGAGGTCTACCACCACCTCAAGGGGGTCATCAAGGCCAAATATGGGAAGGACGCCACCAATGTGGGGGACGAGGGTGGCTTTGCACCCAACATCTTGGAGAACAATGAGGGTCAGTTCTGATTACCCTGGGGCACAGAATACCTGGGACCCCACGATGGGGGTGGGGGGAGAAAGGCTATGGATACAGGGGACACTGGAGTCTTAGGTCTTTTCTTGTTCTTCTCTTAGCCCTAGAGCTGCTGAAGACAGCCATTCAGGCAGCTGGTTACCCAGACAAGGTGGTAATCGGTATGGATGTGGCAGCTTCAGAATTCTATCGCAATGGGAAGTATGATCTCGACTTCAAGTCACCTGATGACCCTGCCCGGCATATCTCTGGAGAGAAACTTGGGGAGCTGTACAAGAACTTCATCAAGAACTATCCTGGTGAGAGTCTCAGGTGCTTGTTTTCCTGCCTCAATCTCCTGTAGCTACTGAAGTTTCAGTATCTGGTATTGCTACATCTCAGGTCCTTTCCATCCCTAGCCCCATCAAAGACCCCATTCAACCTGTGCTACCTGCCACCCCTTCATCAAGCCCCTTCTGTCTCTAACCCCAACTGTGTTTCTGATTCCCTACCAGTGGTCTCCATTGAAGACCCCTTTGACCAGGATGACTGGGCAACATGGACCTCATTCCTCTCAGGTGTAGACATCCAAATTGTGGGGGATGACCTCACAGTTACCAACCCCAAGAGGATTGCCCAGGCTGTTGAGAAGAAGGCCTGCAACTGCCTGCTGCTGAAGGTCAACCAGATTGGCTCAGTGACGGAATCCATCCAGGCGTGAGTGCTTCCTGACTCCGGCTCATCGTGGCCACCCTCCATCTCTAGCTGATGAAGCTCTTCTCACCTACTATCTCAAATCTACCTTTCCCTGGGGACCTGATCTACCTCCTGACCCCAGGGTTTAACTAACCCTGGGCCTGTCCCCAAGAGCTTTGCCACTGTAGCCCTACCATTCTTCTGTCATCTCAGGAGCCCTAAATCAAGATCTCTCCTCCCCTACTTCCCAAAGAAACTCGTCACTGCCTTCCCTCCAAAGTGCCCATTGCTCCAAACAAAGGAAATCTCTGCCCAGCCCCTGGCTTTCTTAGTGAAGAGGTTCTATAGGCCTCATCAGATGTCCTTTCCACAGTTGCAAATTGGCACAGTCTAACGGCTGGGGTGTCATGGTGAGCCACCGCTCTGGGGAGACTGAGGATACATTCATTGCTGACCTTGTGGTGGGACTCTGCACAGGACAGGTACTCAGGGCTTCCTTGTCTCCAAATACATTTCCTTGGCTTCCTACCCGAGATGAATACTATCACAGTCTGTTCCTTTGAGGCCTTACCCAACCCTCCAAATCCCTTTTTCTACCTCAGATCAAGACTGGGGCTCCCTGCCGCTCAGAGCGTCTGGCCAAATACAACCAACTCATGAGGTACGATGGGTACAGAGGCTTGGGCAGTAGGGATAGTGGAAGATGCTACTGGGTTAGAAGGTGGTTGACTTTTGACCTTGTATTATAGGATTGAGGAGGCTCTTGGGGACAAAGCTGTCTTTGCTGGACGGAAGTTCCGTAATCCAAAGGCCAAGTGAGAAGCTGGAGGCTCCAGGATCCCACAGAAAAATATAGGCCTTTGAACTCTCCATGAAATAAATATTGGCCCCAAACAAGATCATGGTGTGGTTCTTGGAAGGAAGGAGGACTAAGAGAGGGAGGGGGCAAGGATACTTAGCTCTAGGCATAGGACAGGAGTTAGACAGGTAGTAAGAGGAAGAGGCAGAGAAAGGTAACCTGCTGTGACAAGGGGAGCTGGAGAGGTGCTTATGGAATGAGGAACCAGCTAGAGAGAAGACAGGAGCAGATGAGAAGAGCTGATGTCCTGCCACTCATAGTACAGGAGGTATCTGGGGCAGGCCTGGTACTGCTGAAGCAAATGGTCTGTTGGTGCACTTTGTAGTAGAGGCTGAGCCAGACTGAGTGCTTTGTAAGAACAAATGATGGGGCTAGAGAGATGGCCTACCGGTTAAGAGTGCCGACTGCTCTTGCAGAGGACCTGGGTTCAATCTCCAGCACCCACATGGCGGCTGAGAACCGTCTTTAACTCCAGTTCCAGGGGAATCCGACACCCTCTTCTGGCCTCTGTGGCACTACACGACACGGGTGCACAAACCTACATGCAGACAGTACATTCATACACATAAAAAATAAATTAAAAAAAAAGAACAAATGATAGTGAGAGCAGCTACCTCTGGAGCCTATGAGGATCTGGAAGTGTTCTTGATATATATTATTATATGATATGTTATTGACTTTCCTAAGCTCTGAAAGAGTCCTATTAGACATTTATCATTCTTATCCCCCATTTTACAAATGAGGAAAGAGATGCACAGAGTTAAAATACCCTATTCAACACAGCAGAGTTAGCAACTGGTGGGACCAGGACACAAAGCCAGGCTATTTGGTTTAAAATAATACATCTTGGGCCGGGCATGGTGGTGCACGCCTTTAATCCTAGCACTTGGGAGGCAGAGGCAGGCGGATCTTTGTGAGTTCTTTGTGAGTTAAAGGCCAGCCTGGTCTACAGAGTGAGTTCCAGGACAGCTGGGCCTACAGGGAGACTGTCTCGAAAAGACAAAAAAAAATAAATAAATAAATAAAATAATACATCTTGGGGCTGAAGGGATGGCTCAGTGGTCAAGAGAACCAGCTGCTCTTCCAGAGGACCTGAGTTCAACTCCCAGCACCCACATGGTGGCTAGCGACCATCTGTAACTTCAGTCCAGGGGATCCAATGCCCTCTTCTGTTATCTGCAGCCATTGCTTGCATGTGGTCCATTTACATACATGCAAGGAAAACATACATAAAAATAAATTTAAGATAAAATAATACATCTTAGTTGGGTATGGTGGCTCACATCTGTAATCGTAGAATACGGAGATAAGAGATGGAGATGACAAGTTCTAGGCCAACATGGGCTATATAGTGAGACCCTGTTTCAAAAATCCAAGCTTAGTGGTAGTGTACTTGCCTGGCATGCACCAGGCTGAGCTCAGTCCCTAGTATCATAGAACAAATAAATGAACATGTAAGTCCCAATAATAGCTGGTCATTTTTGGCTAATACAAATAGCAATTAAAAAAAAAAGATTTATGTGTATGAGTGTTCTGCTTGCATGTGTATATGTGTACCACATACATGCAGTATCTGTGGAGGACAGAAGAGAGTGTTGGATCCCCTGGAACTGGAATTATGGATGGTTGTGAGCCACTATGTGGGTGCTGGGAACTGAACTGAACCCAGTCCTGCTGCAAGAACAGCAAGTTCTCTTAACCACCAAACCAGCTCTCCAGCCCCACAAACAGCAATTTTATACTGTTCGATCTATAATTACTCTTTTTCTTCTCTGCCAATAGCTCTAGTACCCACTTTTCTATGTATAAACCAGAACATTGGTTCAAACAGTGTTTATTCAATGTAAAGTAACCCCAGCCCCATGGGGAAGAAAGTTCCAAGGATAATAGAGAATAATACAGATTAAATACCCACCCACACACTCACACTCACACACGTACACCACATCCAAGCTCCAACAGTGACAAACACCTGCTTCTCCCTCAGCCTGAGTGACAGCTGGTAGGAACTGGTGTCTTGGAAGTGGGGCTTCAGGATGGGCTCTGATAGCAGCAGCCTTGTCCCTCCATGCCCCTGCCTTGCTGGAGGTCAAAGGGAGCTGGGTGGGATGCCTAGGAGGTAGTTGGCAACTCTTCCCCACTCTGCCGTAGACGTTTCTTGGCTCGGATCTCATTCATGGCCTCTTCAATGGAGCGGGTGTCTCTCTTGTTGGCCACGGGCACTAGGGGCAGGGGGAAGGTGGACAGAGTCTTACCCTCTGCTCCCCTCCCTCCTCTCAAGTTCTCCCCAGGACTCCCCAGCTCCCACCGTATCTCACCACAGCCATAGGTCTTGTTGGCCTGTAGCATGTGGGCTGCATCTTTGGCCGCTCCCTTGCCAATGAGGTGGCTGTACTTGTCCTTGTAGTCACTGGCAGGGCTCACCTCTGCAGGCCCCTGCTGGGCGGCCTCCTCCTCCTGCTTCTGGGCCAGTTCCTAAGAGCACAGACATGGGGCACTTGTTGTTCAAGGCCTCTTCCAGATGATGGTAATGGGCTTCAGGGCTGCAGGGACTACCAGACGCAGCTCACCTTTAGTTTCCGCTTCTCCTCGGCCTTCTGGGGATCCCATTCCTCTCCATGACGGTAGGAGTCCAGCTCTTCATCTGAAGGTGCAAACTCCTAGGGAAGAAGGAAATGATGGAGTCAGGGGTCCCATATATGTCTAATTTCTTATACCACCCCAAGTAGCAGGGGCAGGCTGAGAGGATAAAAGGAGGAACTCGGGCTTTTTTTTTTTGGTCTTTTCAAGACAGAACTCAGGCTTTTTACCTTTTTGAAGATCATCACATAGCGACAGTCATCATCTTCTCCGAAGGAGAAGGATGTGAGGCCAGCCACTTCTACCACATCATGTCTGGGAAAAGTGGGAAGAAGAGTTCACTGAACAACCAGGGGCCTAGTGCCTTTCTCAAGTCTCTGCTGGCTCTTTCATGTCCCTCGGATGCCTGTTTCTTGCCTCCCCCAAGCCCAGAGACACTCACAATATACTCCTTTCTATCTTGTTCATGGGCTGAAATTTTTTCTTCACTTGTCCACTGTCTTGGATGAAATCAGATACCTCTTTCTCCATCTTAGGAGAAACAAAAGAATGAAGATATGAGATGGCAGCCCTTGGGATATCTGCCTGCAGCAGCCTCTTTATGCCTCCCCACACCTTGCCCCGCTTCCATGCCACTGGCTTTTAGGTTTCACCTCTCTGGAGGCATTGTCAATATAACTGAGTTCTCAACTTTCCAACTCTTGCTGCAGGTCCTTCCAGAAGCTGCCTCTGATCTCTCCAGTTGTTCTCACCCTTTTACGAAACTCCACTTTCTGTTGTTTGTCTTGCTCTTGTAGCTTCTTCAGGCGGGCAGCCTGCTCTGGGGGTGAGAAATGGCAGCATGAGGCTGGAAGCATGGGTAGGGTGTCTAGAGTGCACAGGGAAGTGTTGGGCTGGGATATCTGTTGACTCACCAAGTTTTTACTACATAACCTGACACCGTGCTAAGTCCTGGAGTACCAAGATGAAAAAACACAATTTTACCCTTCCAGAGCAGAATGTAATTTACCAACCCCACAGAGAAGCCAATTAACATTCACTTAATGCCCATAGCATAAGGAGAACTATAAGGCATCTGAGGAGGTGAGAACAGCCTAAGCCCCCTGACCTCAGATTTTCTCATCTCACAGGGAAAGAGAAACTATTTAACTTTCTATATTTTATAATGGTCCCCCATACACTCGCGCATTTCTAAGGACAAGACGAAGCGGAAATGGCTCACCTGACACCCTTTTCACCCTCACCTTTGAGGGTGTATGTGTCCAAAGTTACCCATAAATGAACAACTCTTATCGAACTCTCCTTTCTTCCTTAGATACAACCTTTGTAGTAGATTCTCTTTACCTCTGGGGAATGGACACAGCTTTTTTTTGTTTTTAATAGGGTGAAGGTGCTGAAGATTGAGCCTAGCATCGTGCACATGCTAAGCATGAGCTCTGCCACTGGCTACATCCCCAGCCCTAAAAGCAATGCCCGATTTACTCTACTCTCCCTCAGCTGAGACAGGGTCTCACTCTGTGGCCCAGGCTAGCCTTGAACTCAATATGGAGTCCAGGCATGCCTCAAACTTGTGTCAGTCTTTCTGTTTCATCCTCCCCAATGCTGGGATTACAGGTGTGACCCACTACTCTGGCCTAGGATTAACTGATATGAAGATTGAACCTAGGGCCTTGTGAATGCTAAGCAAATGCACTTCTAACAAGCAATCTTCTGGATCTTGGACTTTTTTTTTTTTTTTTGGTCTTTTTGAGACAGGGTCTCCCTGTAGCCTCAGCTGGCCTGGAACTCACTATGGTCTACCAGGCTGGCCTTGAACTCACAGAGATCCACCTATCTCTGCCTCCTGAGTGCTAGGATTAAAGGCGTGCGCCATCACACCCAGCCAGACTATGCATTTTTAAC
>VZQC01003946.1:110708-140729 GCA_009823505.1 Rhizomys pruinosus | reverse complement strand
AAAAAAAAAAAAAAAAAAAAAAAAAATGCTACTACTTAGTAACCTGTGACCTCAGGCAAGTGACTAAACTGAAGCTTCCTGGTCTTGTCAGCTAATCTGAGTGCCTCTCTACCTAGTCAGTCATCTGAATATTAAGTAATTCCAACTGTTCCTCCTTCCCAAATTATTTATTATTTATTACTATCAGAGCACAGCTTATTTCATCGAGCTTAGGATCCAAATTAGTCTCTCTGCCATATACACATTTCTTTCGAAGAACTCATTTGGTGGTTGTTATTATTTAGACAAGGTCTCTTAGCCGGGTGTGGTGGCGCACACCTTTAATCCTAGCACTTGGGAGGCAGAGGCAGGCGGATCTTTGTGAGTTCAAGGCCAGCCTGGTCTACAGAGAGAGTTCCAGGACAGCTGGGACTACAGGGAGACCCTGTCTTGAAAAGACCAAAAAATAAAAAAAAATAGACGAGGTCTCCCTGTAGCCACAGCTGATATGGAACTTGATATGTAGACCAGGCTGGATCAAACTCAAAGAGATCGGCCTGCCTCTGCCTCCTGAGTGCTGGGATTAAAGGCTTACACCACTATGCCCAGCGTTGGTTAATTTTCTATGTGATCATTTCATCAATGAACGTCCCAGATCATCTTTGATGGGTGGGGTACCCTTAGCCCCTACCAGGTGTCCAGCAAGCAGGGGACTAAATTTAGATATTTAGCAGGCCTTAAACCGTTTGTAGGTATCCTCCTTTGGGCATATGGGAAGCAGGTGCATAGTATGGGACTTGTCCATGGTCAGGGCCCACATGGCAGGGGGCTGGGTCCACCCAATGCTGTCATTCCACTAGGCTCCTACACATGCCACAGTGCGAACACTAGGAATGCCTCCACCAACTCTCTGGGCCGCACCCTACCCTGGCTGCCGAACTCCAGCCAGCTTTCTGGTTAGCTACTCAGCACAGGCGGGGACACTGGCGAATCGGAACCGGCGGGGCATTCTCATCCCTCCAATCAACATCACGATCAACTGGGCAGCGCAGGAATTTAAGGCTACAGTAGGGAAAAGGGCTGTTGGAGGGAGATATGAGGGACTGCGTTAAATAAAGGAGGGGCACCAGGATAGGAGAAACCAGCAAACCAATGGGAGATGCTACGAGTGAGGTAGGACAGCACGAAAGTGCCAACGCTTAGAGACAGAGCTTTAAGTTGAGTTAGCCAATAGCAGATAAAAGACTGTGGATGGGCGTGTCCTGAACCCAATCCTAATAGAGCTGGAGGTACGCGGACCCGGATGGGTGGATACGCCAACCTTCCAATCGGAAGAAGGGACGAGTGGTCGAAGTCGTTCCACTAATCAGAGCTCGCCAGCAGCGGACAGGCAGGCCCGTTGGCCAATCACAAACAAGGACTGCAGAAGGCCAGGCTAGGGAAAAAAGGCAGGAGGCAAGAGACCGGTTTCGGCAGCCAATCATCGTCTGGTAAGAACAGCGGCCGGGCCAGCAGCCCTTTTAGGGACTCTGAGGGTCTCAGAAGTGGCCTGTGCAGGGTCTTTTAAGGCAGGAGGCGGCACTGTCCGAAAGAGGGAAGGGTGTGGTCCCAAGAACCGGGCGAAGTTATGCGGTTGTGAATTTGGGATCCTCACCTCGGGCCTTGCGCCGACTCTCCTGGTCACCGAGGCTGGGTGGCTTCTCCATGGAGCTCAGGATGGAGCCCAGTAGGTCCGCCATCTTGGGAATGACTGAGAGGGGGCGGTGCGTCTTAAAGGGAAAGGCGAAATGCCTTTAAGGCCGGAAACACGTCGGCGGCGAAAAAACTTCTCCGCCCCGCCCGTTTAAGGCAGCTATGCCAAGCCGCCAGCGCGAGCGCCCCGCCCTCCCCCACCCTCCTGCAGACAGAGGCAGGAGGCGAAGTGGTGCAGAGATGTTTAATGGCAATTCTTATAAACCAAGCCCATGCACAAATAGAAAGTGCTCGTGGAGCCAGCCGGGCTCCGGCCGCGAAGCACTCGCGGCGCCTTAAATAGATTTTTCACTATACTCTGTATGATACAGTATCTACAAGCCCCCTCCCCTCAGGAACAGACTCTGCCACGCGATCCTATGTACACCCCCTCCTCTTTGGCACCGAGGTGGGTGGGCAGAGTCAGGGTGACGGGGAAGACAGGGTCAGAAGGGAGGAAACAGACGCAAACATGCGGAGTCAAGGTGGGACATGGTGACCCCTGAAACACTAGGGCGCACGCAGCGAAGGCAGCGGTGGGGACCGAGGCAAATACATTCAGAGACGCTCGAACAAATAAATAAGGCAAGTCAGAAGGTCCGAGGGGGCTGCAGGCGGGGGAGGGGGCGGCTGTGGAGAAGGTGCAGGCAGGGCTCAGTAGGACACAGCTGAAGATGCAGATATGTGGGACATGGGTCTTCTGGAGCCAGGGATCAGAGGGAGAGCTGTAGGTAAAGCTCAGGGAAGAAGGAAGGGGTCCTATGACGGGATCCCAGAGAGGTGAAGGGAGACAAGCTGCCGACAGGGGGCTCCCCTTGCCCCAGAAAGCCCTCTCCCAGTTAAGACTGCCAGAGGGAGCCCCCAGGTGGCGAGGAAGGCGGTGGGGAGGTCAGGTGGCCAGTCCTGGCTGGGGCAGCCCTTCCAGCTCCTGGTTCTGCTTCAGTTCCCTCATCCTGCGGAGACACAGAGGACGACTCAGAGAGCGGTGGGTCAGTAAAGGTGGCACAGGGCAGAGATCCAGGGAGGGACGGGAGTAGTACCTGTGTCGGCAGCGCCGCAGGAACCTCATTATCTTCCGGGCTGCCTGGTCCTGCTTCTTGGTGAGAAAGGATCCCCTGGGGGGGGGGGGCAGACAGAGAGAGAAAATGAATAGAAACCAGGCATCCCCAGTCCCTAGAACCACTGTAGGGAAAGGCAGGTTGCCAGGGAGAGGGGGACTCCCTACTTGTTGCGGGCAGGAAGGGGGCCTGAGGGCCGGTGGGGAGGCCCTGGCCTGCGGCGGTAGGAGCGATAGTGCTGCTGGATAAGCACAGCTGCTCTGCGGCTCTGCTGAAATCGCTTCTGTTCATAGTAGCTTCTGAACTTGCTCTGAATCAGGATGGCTGCCTGAGTCATTTTCTTGTAGAGTGCAAACTGCAGGGAAGTGGAGAGGGAGCCGGAGCTTAAGTGGAGGAGGAAAGACCTCAACCACTAAGGGCCACCCTCAAGTTTGGTTGCTGCAGGCCCCTTCCTCTTATCCACACAGAAGGCCAAATTTGACAATTCACACTCAGATCTCATGCCTAATACCTTAAGTGCAATCCAGGTCAGCTTGTGGAGAGAGAAGGAAGTTAGGGCTCTGACATGGGGGACTTGACTGGAAAGGGTGGGTGTGCTTTTGAGAAGGACCTAACCTGCTTGTACTTCCGGTAACAACGTTGGATCACAGCTGCTGCCACCTCCTGCTGCTCCTTCAACCTCCGGCCCTAAGGGAAGATGTGGTCTCAGCATCTCTGTGCCCTTCCAACAGACACTGAACCTATCCTCCTCAGTTCCCTATTTTTTTTTTTTTTTTTTTTTTTAGATAGGTATCCCTGTAGCTTCCAGCTGTCCTGGAACTCCCTATGTAGACCAGGCTGGCCTTGAAACTTACAAAGATCGCCTGCCTCTTGCCTCCCAAGTGCTAGGATTAAAGAGCGTGTGCCACCATGCCTGGAAGCTCTTTAAATTTTTTAAAACATTTCTGTATTTTTTTTTGTGTGAATGTGGACATGCCTGTGTGTGCAGGTCAGAGGAAACAATTGAAGGTGTTAGTCCTCTCCTTCAACCAGGTGGACCCCAAGTATCAAACTAAAGTGTGTGCCAGGCCTTAAAGGCAAGTACCTTTACCCTCTAAGTCATTTTACTGTCCCCCTCTTACCCTATTTGAGACCTATCTGGATGAGGACTCTTCCTGCCAAAAAGCCTAGTGAGCCCATAATTTTCTGACTCAAGACTATAACTCATCCCGAGACCCTAGGCCCTCTGACCTTGTACTTCCGGAAGGCTGTCTGGATGACACGTGCTGCCTCATACAGTTCCCGCTGCTCATGATCTGAGAGTGTCAGCAGAGCAAAGTCACTTTCCATCTTGCCACTGGTGGATGCAGAAGGAACTCTGCCCAGGAAGGTGCTGGAGGGAGAGCCAAGCGACCTCGCTCAAAGGGCAGTTCCACTGTGGGGGATAGGGAGAAGGGATGTCTTAAACCCTCTTGCTCCACCTGAAAGTAGCTACTGAGGAAGACCCTCAGCAACAGTAGAGCGTGGCTCCAGAGTTCATCAGCTAGTTCAGATCCCTTCTTAATCACCACCAAGGGCCTCAGCCAGAACAGAGCTTTGGCTATGAAGAAGCCAGCTTCCTCCCTCCCATCTTTCTTTGAAGAATATGGAGGCTTTTATCTGAGCTGGTCACCTGGCAGGGGCTGAGCTGGGGAAATGGTCCACATTCTCCAGGTAACTGGCTAACCAAGACATGGTCTCGCTGAGCCCCATGGCACCTGTCCGATCCCGAGGTGAGGTGCCAGCCTCAGGTAACCCTGAGAAGTTCTCTCTTTTAATCCTCTCTGGTGTGGCTTCGATGATCTGCTTGGCTAGTGAGATCATGTCCACCTGGATGAAGGGAGATGCCGTGTGACCCTGTAATTCCACATTTATTCATTCCTTACTGATTCTTTCTGTATCCGATATGTTGTGGAGAACATAGAATAAGGTCATATTCCACATGGGGACTTAGGGGCTAAGCAAATGAGGGTCTTGTCGCCTTTTCAGATTGCTTGCCCACTGTGCCACTTGGAACTGCCCCATGCCACCCAACCAGCATATTATGTCCACAGGCCTGGGCTAAGCTCATCGCTCCATCTGCTTCTGCTCTCAAGAACCAGCCCAAGGCTTACTGATCACATACTACTCTGGTGAAGGCTCCGGCCCGTCCTTTGCTCTAGTTGTGAGGCCTGTAGCACTTTCTGCCTGACACTCCATGCTGCTTCTCTTGTGGAGTTCTAAATTCTTTGTATTTAGACTGTTTCCTAATTACTCAGTCTTTCTAAAGCATATATAATCCCAGGTCTCAGCACTTGGCTATACTTGAAGACTCATTTTCATTCATTCATAAGACCTTTCTTCTACCATCAGCAAGACTGTTTCCCACCCCAGATGACTGCCAAGTATGTCCATCTCGCCAGCCGCACCCACGCTTCCCAGCTGCCTCCCATTACCCATTTACCTCAAGAACTTTTTCCCTTTATGGATCCACAGGTAACTGTTACAATCCAGTTTTAAGTGAAAATTTCCCAGAATTCTTTTTGGGAGGGGGGGTCTTTTTTTTTGAGACAAAGGGTCCTCTCTTGTAGCCCCAGTTTGAATGTAATTTCACTATGTAGACCAGGCCGGCCTTGAATTCACAGAGTATCGCAACCTGCCTCTGCCTCCGGATTGCTGGGATCAAAGGCTGTGCCACCGGTGAACAATCCACCTTGTTTCCCCAGAAACAGCCTGAGTCACACAGTCTGAAAAGAGGTAAGCGGTCCTATGCCTGTCCCTAAATGGTAAATGCTCTTTCCTTCCCCCAAAAAGAAGCCTCATAATTCTGCTTCATGGAAGTCCTCCTCACCCCACCTTTGCACCTTGCTCCATTCCTAACTGTATGAGTCCCATCGAAATAAACAGTACCGGGATCACATCCACAGCGGGTGAGCTGTCAGTATCCTCTGTAGCAGCCCCATCCTGGACTGGTGCGAAGCCAGAAGGGGTGGGATCTGACCCTTTGGAATTAGTGGCCTCACAGTCCATAAGGAGTAGGGGTGTCTCTGAGGCACCAGAAGAGAGCTGGCCTGGCACCATCTCCATACTCATTTCAGAGGCTAGCAAAGGAGCAGGGGGAGGGCTGCCATCCGGCGCACTTGAGTAGGCTGATGTGACAGAGAAAGTGCCATCTGACAACTCCGAGGGTGAAGAGACACTGCTCAGACCTGTGAGGTGAGGGAAGTGGGTGAGGATAGCAGGAGCAACAGGCCACCTTCCAGTCAGTTCAGCTCTATTTTCTTGACTGCTCTTGGTCTTGTTATCTCCCATCCCTGTCTGTCCTCCATCCTTTGCCTTTGCTGTGACCTATCTTCTTGACTATAACCCTCTAAAAAAGATCAAAGGCCAGCTCTCACCAGTGTCTGGGCTGGAGGAAGGTGGTGATAGGGCAAATTGGGGCTCAACTGAAGCCTCTTGTCTCTGCAGTTCCTCAAGACAGCGGGCAAGGCGCACATGACCCCGAGAATGGGCCACAGACAGGGGTAAACGGCCAAGAGAGTCGGGAATGCTCAGTGCTTGTTGGTTCCAACGGAAAAGGAGCACGGCAGCTTCCAGGTGTCCCAGAGCACAAGCCCACATCTGAGGAGAGAAGGCAGAGGTGAGGCCTGGCCTCTCCTCCAGATGGTTCTGGCCTACTCTTTTCTTGCATTCCTCAAAGGATCGTTCCTTTGAAGAATCACTCTCATTGCTTATTGCCATGCAGTCACTTGGAAATACAACATCCTTACCAGAGGGGTGCAAGAGAAATGGTCCACATTGAGTGGGTCAACCTCTTGCTCCAGGTCCAAGCTTCCAGTTTCCACACTCCTACAAGGTTTGAGAGGACCACAAAGCCCAGTCAGGAAAAGGGGGACAAATATGGAACATCCAAAGAAGAAAGACTGGAGGCAAGCTGACTAGAAGCACTAAGGCAGTGGGATAAAACAGTCAAGGGACTAGTGAATTTAAGTTGGCCAACAACTTAGTGGTTTAAGTCAGGGGATTCTTCCCAATGTCAGTCCTCCCCCAAGCCCATGCCATCCCGTAGTGAGTGACTCCTGTTCCCTCCTGACAGTGATTCAGGTTCCTATTGCCCCAGTAGTTGCCCAGCCCCCTCCCTGATACCCCGGCTCACCGCCACTGGCTCAGTGTCTCAATGAGGCGAGCATAGCCTTGGGCAGCAGCCAGATGTAAAAGGCTCATGCCCCGGAAGGGGCTTCCATGGGTCAGACGTTCAGGACCCCTCCAGGTGGAACGTAGGATCATGCTCTCTACCAAGACTACTACCCGTGCCTCGAACCCAGGACCTTGGCCTTCATCCTGCAGTTACACACACCCATATGCAGACTTGGACATCTGGTCTCCTAGGTTTCCCTCCCAGCTTCCAGTGTCCCTTCACAGTTCCTGCTCCAGGTCCTACGACCACTGAGGGCTCACTGGTTCTCTTAGTTTGAGTTCCTGTTTAGCCTCCTGGATACTTCCTCTAGCTCCCCTGGAGCTGACCTTCATTACACAAACAAACAAAAAACCACAGTTGCCCATGCTGCAACTTGGACACCAGCTCAGACTGGTGGCCGTGACCACAAGGTGCTTTTCTCCCTTGGGAGCCAGAGTCTTCTCAAAGCTGTTTTCCAGCTCTTTTCCTTCAGAGACTCTGGACTCACAAAGTTCTAAGCCCCAATACTTCTAATCCTTCCCCCACCCTTCTCAGATCTGAAATAGTTCAAAGCCTGACATGCCAAGAGTGCCCAGAAGAGCCACTCTTGCCAACCTTCTTGGCTGGGGATGGGAGCAGGGTGATATAAGGGAGAGGGAAGAACACTGGCTGACAATGCTGAACATAGGTGAGTGATGAGAGATGTATCCTAAAACCATTCTCTATGGAAATCCCATATTCCCCACTGTAGACATGGTCTTCCTTGGAGAAATACCTGAATTGGAGGAACCTCTGGACCCTGGCAAGATCCCTGCCCAGCTGCTGCAATCTCTGCCATCCGCTTCTCCATCTGCTCTAGCCGTTCCAGGATGGACATCCGGAACTGGTTGTCTGTGGGGAATGGGGATGGGAGGCTAAGCAGACAAGCTCTGAGGGAGGGTAAGAGCACTAGTAGACGACCAACCTAAAATCTGGGGATGGAGGATGAAGACACAGGATTATACTGTTTTTCTTCCCCTGAACCACACCTTCCTTACCTACTTATCTACATAAAACCCACCAGGACCCAATTCTTGTGAACTATTACTAGAGCAGAACGGCAGGAATTCAGAATGAAAGCTGTTTCCCCCAAGATAGGTAGTAGGAATTCTCCAGTGGTCATCCAACCAATCAGCTAACCAAGTCACGTATGGCATGTCTTCCCTGCAGCCTTTCCCTAGGCAGAATGTTCCCTTAGCTCTTTCCCCAACCCTACCCTGTTTGCCATTCTAGGCTGAAGGACTCCAGGGTCCCTTCTCTAAGTAACTAGAGCGGGGGGACGTCGTTTGGAAAACTCTGGCTGCTCTTGCTAGACTCTTGCTGCTGCCCACAAAGAGGATTGGTGGGGACGGACGGTGACAAGAGACAAATAGCCATGTCCAGTACCTCCTCTCTCATCCCTAACCACATACACAAAGTTACATGTGTATACAGCGCACAAACAAAACACACAAGCTATATTTGTCCCTTTCTAAGATCAAACAAAGGCAAGGAAAAGAAGTAGGAAGGGACCAGAGAGAACAGGGACAAAGAAACAGTAAAGACCAGGGTTGTTCCACAGTGTCAGGCTAGAAGATGATAGGGAGGGTAGGAAATGAGAAGAAATCCAGGAAGGACAGAAAGGGGAGCAGAAAATATGAAGGTAAAAAAAAGGCGGGGCGTGGTGGCACACACCTTTAATCCTAGCACTTGGGAGGCAGAGGCCCGGCCCGGATCTCTGGGAGTTAAAGGCCAGCCTGGTCTACAGAGTGAATTCCAGGACAGCTGGGACTGACAGTGGAAACCCGGTCTCGAAAAGACCAAAAAAAAAAAAGAAAAAAAAAGAAAAGGACAGAGCCAGGGAAATCCCAGGCAAGCAATCAGAGAAGAGAAGCAAGGTCAGACATCATTCAAGGAAAAACGGGAAGAAAAGAGGAGGACAGATGGTAGCACAAAGATCAGACAGAGCAGAAAGGGGATGTGATGAACAGTGAGTAGGACAACACAAGACTGAGAAGGCTGGCAAAGTCCTGAGGTAGGCAGATTCAAGTCATACATACTCAGGCTTTATGACAAATACAGCCCCAAGAGTGAAGCAATACTAGAGGACCAGAGCCTGTGAGAGAAGATGGATGACAAGAGACAAGAAAACTAGCCAGGCATGGCAGTGCATGCCTCTTTATTCCTAGCACTCTGGGAGCCAGAGGCAGGTGAATCTCTGTTAAGTTCAAGGCTAGCCTGATCAACATAGCTAGTTCCAGACCAGCTGGGACTAAAAGGGAAACCCTGTCTCAAAGAACTAAATAAATAAATAAAACAGAAAATAAAAAACCAACTTAAATATGCCAACATACCTTCATACATATAGGTTTATGTATATGCCTTCCTGACCCTGAGAGTACACTTCAACAATAGCAAAATATCAGAAGTACTGCATAAAAGAATACAATTCAAAAAATTCATTTTTCTGTTTTGTTTTCTATAATTTCCAACATTCCTATAAATGGATACATATCTTCATAATCAAAAGGAACACAGAAATTATACAATTTTTTTTTTTTTGAGCTAGGGTTCTTGCTAAGCTGTCTAGGGAGACCTCAGACTTGAGATCCCTCCTCCTACCATCAGCCTTCCAGAAAAAAAGCTAGAATTATAAATATACACCACTACTTCTTTGCTAAACTTTATTTTTTGGTCTTTCCATTGTTAAATAAAGTTAGCTGGGCATGGTGGCACATGCCTGTAATAATAAAATAAAAATAAATAAGAATCCCAGCACTCAGGAAGCAGAGGCAGGCATAGATCTCTGGGAGTTTCAAATCCAGCCTGGTCTACAAATGTGAGTTCCAGGACAGCTGGGGCTACAGGGAGACACCCTGTCTAAATAATAACAAACAAACAAATAAATAAATGAAAGAAATGACCAATGGAGCTAGGCATGGTGGTCCATGCATGTAATCCCTGGTTTTCCAGGAGGCAGAAGCAAGAAGGAAGATAGCAAGTTCAAGGTCAAATAAGCAAGACAAGGCCTCATCAAAACAAAACCAAAACACCAAATAATAGCAACAAAACAAAATAACCAAAACACAAAAAACTCATGCACCAAAGAAATGATCAGCCAGATATGTGGTGAGGCATGTCTTTAAATGAATCCAGCACTTGGGAGACAGAGGTAAAACAGATGGATCTCTTGGAGAATCAAGGCCAGCCCTGGAACTACATAGTGAATTCCAGCCAGCGGGGGCTACAGGGGAGATCCTTGTCTCAAAAAAAAAAAGAAAGTGCCGGGCGTGGTGGCGCATGCCTTTAAAAATCACTAGCACTTGGGAGGCAGAGGCAGACAAATCTTTGTAAGTTCAAGGCCAGCCTGGTCTACAGAATGAAGTTCTAGGACGAGCTGGGGGTATAGGGAAGACTCTGTCTCGAAAAGACTCAAAAAACAAAAAAAAAAAAAAGGAACGATGGGAGGGAGGGAGGGAAAGAGAAGGGAAAGGAAAAGGAAAAGGAAAGGACCAATGGAAACAGAGTAGTAAAGTGGGCATCCCTGAGAGACCTAGCATTCATGCACAAGGCTGTGTGGTCTACTACATGGGGTCAGAATACTCAGTACTTACCATCCAGTGACAACCAGTCAAGCTGTGTACTAGGTAGAGTCAGGAATCGGCGGGCTCGATACTCAAAGAGCACAGAAGCAGAGAGGGGTCCCGCCGCCCTGCCACCTGCAAAGATACCAGCCCTACTTCGTGGGCTGGGGAGAACAGGATCAGGAAGCTGGGCTGTTTCCTTGGCTCCTTTTATGACTGGTTAGCTGTGTTAGATGATTATTCCATATCTCTCCTCCATTTACCCCGCTGTGGGCCAAGAGCCCTCTAGCTCCAGTAAGTATGTAAGTAAGTGATCTTTGCACTAATAAGGAGGGAAGCCACCAAGAACTCCATACCTACTATGGAGCAGAGACACTGGTTGTAGACCTCCAAGTTAAGGATGTTTGTTACTTAGCAAACAATGTGACACTGGTTAACCTCTTTAATCCCTTAGACCACAGTCCAGAGGTCATGACTATTACTGGAATGGAGGAATGGGAAGCTGTCTATTCACCAACAGTGTCCAGTAAGCCTTATCCAGGGCTTCAGTGTCTACCACCTTGAGAATAAATCTGCCAGGCTTCAACCTCAAGACCAAGGCCTGATACTTTTCCTCCCAATCTCCAGCTTCTCTGATCTCATCTCCTTTCCTTTCATATATGGTTAAATGTAGCTGTTAAGATTCTCATAAACAGCAAAGCTGTCAATCTGTCACTCTAGTGGTCTTTGGAGTCCCACAAGGAGGATGATAACTGAGTGCAAGGTTACAAGGAAGAGTGGTGGAAAAAGTGCAGGAAAGTCTGTCTAAACCAGTGTTGTCCAAAAGAACTTTCTATTGTGATTAGAAAGAAATGTTCTACATCTGCACTATCCAATATGGAACCACTACAATGTATGGCTGTTAAGCACTTGAAATATGGTCAATATGCTGCAGGAAAATTTAATTTTAAAATTTTATTTCATTTAAAGTAAATAGGCACATATAGCTAATGACTATGTTACTGTATAAACACAGTTCTAGAAATTAAATGTCCTTCGGTAGCCAGAACTAATTAGAGGAGATGAATAGCTCTCCTTTCTCTTTGTTCTTCTCCCCTCCAGAATGACATAGGAGACCCTGGCTCCAACTAAGTAACAGAGACTGCATGGATATTAGGGATCCCTTTGGTCAAATGCTTGACCTTAGAGAAGGGGAGACCAAAGACATAAGAAAGGTACAGAATTTTCTAAGATCATTGGTTAGCTAATAAGTAGATTTCTTGGACCCAATCATAGATTTGATGTCTCCTAAGGTGAGGTTCTTTTGGCCAGCTGGGGAACTGTACATGCCAACCTGAGGGCTGGAGGAAGTCTGGTGCCCTCAGAAAACATATCTTATTTTTTTTTCCAGTGCTTCCTGAAACCCTGAGGGTCCTCACCCCATCTAAATTGTGCCATAATGGCAGTCCCTCCCCTATGGTTCCCAGTCTCCATACCAGGACAGTAGCAGCGTAAGACACCAGGCTGGACAAAGTGAGGCTGGTACTGCAATATGATCAAAGACACAGGAGTAATGCTCTGCAGCCTCCGTCCAAGGGCCTGTGATGAGCACCTGACCCCACCGCTGCAGACAGAAGTCAGAAAGCCATATGACTGGAGTTCAGTTTTCATAAACCATTGTCCTTATTTCAATCCTTAGAAAATCACTACAACCGAACGCTGGAAATGGTGGTGGCATACCTTTAAATTCTACAGATGGAGGCAGAGAGAAAGTAGATTTCTGTGAGTTTTAAGGCCCAAAGTTTTCCAAGCCCAGCCCAGGACTACACAATGAACACCCTACCTTAAAAAGAAAAAAAAGCGGGCAATGGTGGATGCAACGCCTTTAAATCCTAGCACTTGGGAGGCAGAGGGAGGCGGATCTCTGTGAGTTCAAGGCCAGCCTGGGTGTACAGAGTGAATTCCAGGACAGCCAGAGCTACAGGGAGACCCTGTCTCAAAAAGACCAAAAAAAAAAAAGTACTACTTTATGGGAAGCCCTGTGGTTCAAGGATGGATAGGACCCAGTTAGCTGGGCAATTTATCCTTCCTCTCAACCTTTCTACCAAGTCATTATTTTATCTCTATCAGAATGTTTCTCCTCTTTCCTCTCGGTCTCCTTCTTTCCTCCTCCTTTCCTTCCCCGCTTTGAGGCAGGGTCTCCCTTTTTTTTTTTACTCCTCTGCCGATTTTGCTCAGACCTAGGCTGGCCTTGAACTCAGAGAATCCTTCCTACAGTCTACCTCTACCAAGTGCTGGGATTAAAGCAAGTGCCACCATGCCCCGGCTTCACCTCCCCTTTTTTTAATAAAAAAATAAGGGTCTCAGGCTGGAGAGATGACTCACAAGTAAGAGCGCCGACTGCTCTTGCAGAGGACCTGGGTTGGATTCCCAGCACCCGACATGGTGGCTAAGAAACCGTCTTTAACTCCAGTTCCAGGGGAATTTTGAAGTGCCTTCGACGACTGATCTCGAAGGCATTGCATGAACACAGGTGCACCAACCTACATGCAGACAATACAACTCATACAAACATCAAAATAATAAATTGTTTGGCCAGGGGTGGTGTGGCCGGCGCCGTTAAATTAAATCCCACACTTGGGAGGCAGAGGCAGGTGGATCTTTGTATTTCAAAGGCAGCCTGGTCTACAGAGTGAGTTCCAGGACATATCTGGGACCAACAGGTAGCGACCCTGCTCGAAAAGACAAAAAATAAATAATAAATAAATAAATGTTTTAAAAAAAAATAGAAAAAAATAGGGTCTGCATCGTAATCTCAGGGCTGGCTTCAAATTCACTAGGTAGTCAAAGATGGCCCTCGGAGCCTGATCTCTGCTTCTGTTTTCCCAAGGACTGGGATAAGAGTACACACCACTATGCCCAGCATTTTTTTTCAATTTGTTTCAGGTGCATGCTACCATGACCATGTTGAGCTACATTCTCAGCCCTTTACTAGAATGTTCTAAATCTACCAAGAACCAGAACTCAGGCCCTCCCCAAGGATACCAGATAACTGTCACCAGAAGGAAAGTCTGCTGTGGCTACTCACTCCACTGCAGTTCCTCCTTTTCTCCTAAAGCAGGACTTCCTCACTGCTGACTACAGTCTTCCAGCTGCCCAGAGCCAGGAGTCACATTTCAGTTTTTTCTTCTGGAGAATGAATGACCCCAGTAGACCCCTTAAAATAGTCACCAGGCTCTCAAAACCATACTAGCACATGGAAGGGAGAGACTGGGGTGGGGGGCAAGCTGGGGCGGACTACTGAAATAGAAGAGAAGCTGTAATTTACATAAAAAGTAGAAGTTGGGAAGAAAATCAAGAGGCCTGAAGGAGTTGACAGAATAGCTCAATGGTAGGGCACATGCCTAGTAAACTGGTCTTAATCTTCTAACATTAAAAACCAGACAAGGGCTGGAGAAGATAGCTAAGCGGGTAAAGCACCGACGCTCTTACAGAGGACCCCGGGTTTTCGATCCCAGCACCCACATGGCGGCTAAGAACCGTCCTGTAACTCCAATTCCAGTAGAACGCCATTCCAGGGCGAAATCCGAGACCCATCTTCTGTACCATCCGCGGCATTGCACACACCGGTGCACAAGACCTGCGATGCAGACAATACATTCATACACATACAAAATAAAATAAAAAATAAAAAAAAAAAAAAAAAAAAAAAAAAAAAAAAAAAAAAAAAAAAAAAAAAAAAAAAAAAAAAAAAACAAACAGACAAAAAGGGGGCTAGAAAGAAAGAATGCTTAGTTAGGTGGTAAGAAATGGTGCCGCTTGCAGAAGACCCAGGTTCAATCCTGTACCCACGAATGTTAACTAACAACAACTCCATAATTTCCAATTCTCCAGAAGATTCAACACCTCACTCATGCCCCAGCACAAACACAAACTTCAACCTCCTGGGTTCCCTTGTCCCCCGTGGGAAATTGCACAACACAGAGAGTTCAAACACAACCCCTTCCTCTGTGCCCCGTGGGGAAGTGGCACAAAACACGAAGGTTCAACACCTTCACTCCGTGCCCTGGTGGAAGTGCACAACACAGAAGGCAACAACATGCCACAAACAAACTTTCCTCTTCCGTCGTGCCCTAGTGGGAAGTGCACAACACAGAAGATTCAACACCTTTTCCTCTGCCCCTCTGCTAGTGGGAAGTGCACAACACAGAAGATTCAACACCTTCCTCTGTGCCCCATGGATGACCGAGGATCAATTTAAATAAAAACACACCTTTGTGCCCAGGGCAAACACAGAAGATTCAACAAATCACACTTCCTCTGTGCCCCGTGGGAAGTTGCACAAACACGAAGCACTTACGGCTCATGCTGGCAAATAACACAAAAATAAAAAAATAAATTAAAAAAAAAAAAGAAAAAAATAACTAAAAAAAAAAAAAAAACAGCTGGGCATGTAAGTGCACGCCGTTTTAATATAATCAAATCATAAAATTTATTTTATCCTAACTCATTGGGATGCAAAGAAAGCAGGTGGATCTTTGTGGATCAAGGCCAGCCTGGTCTTACAGAGTGAGTTCAGGACAGGCTTGAGGTAAGGTAGAGACCCTGTCTCCGAAAAGACCACAAAAAAAACAGAACAAAAAGCCGGGCATGGGGTAGGTGCGTAGGCCTTTATATACACACCCAGAATTCCACCTTGGGAGGCAGAGAGACAGGAGGATTTGTTGGAAGTTCGACGCCCAGCCTTTTATACAATAGTGAAACATCACAGGCCCAGCTTGGAGATACAAGGGAGACTTGCCTTTAAATAAAATTAAAAATGTCTTAATAAAAAAAACAATAAAACAAAAACAAAAGCCATGGAACCTTAGAGAAAAGTAGGTCCACAAAAGACAAAATGGGAATAAGAATAAAGTTCATTGAGGCCCGGGCCCGTGGTGGCGCACAGGCGCCTTTAAAATTTATCCAACCACTAAATACCACAGGGGAGGCAGAGGCAGGTTTGGAATCTTTGTAGTTTCAATGGCCACAGCCCTGGGTCTACAAATGTGAGTTTTTCCAGGACAGCCTGGGGGCTACAGGAGACACCTGTCTCGAAAAAGGACCAAAAAAAATTAATAAATAAAAAAATAAAAGTCATGTGGGGCGGAGAGATTGGCCTAGGCGAGTTAAAAAGAGAGAAAGAAGAAGAAACACCAACTGCTCTTAATAGAGCCCAGCCCGGGTTCGAATCCCCACCCAGACCACATGGCGGGCTGAGAACCAGCCTGAAACTAACCACATTGACCAATTCCGGAGAACTCTCCTCTCAACCCGTTTGCCGCAGGGAATCCGACACACTCATTGGTGACCCTCTGTGGTATGCAAATGACAACCGGGTGCATCAGCACCTAACATTGCAGACAGTACATCATAAACATACAGAAAATAAAAAAATTTTTTAAATGAAAAAAAATAAAGTTCATATTTTGAAAATTTCAGAAAACAAAAATGAGAAAAAAAAGCCTGAAGGAGACTGCCACTCTGGGTAAGGAGGCCACCCCGGCGGGAGAAAGTCCTGTGATGGTGTGTAAGAAGAAGCAGGAGACAGCTTGCGGGGGTTGGGGTTGGGGTGGGTTGACTTGGAGCTTACATCACTGAAATGATTTCTTCCCTATTAGAAGGTCCCCGTGGGAAATGATGAAAGACTTGAAGAGGCTCTAGCTCCGCTGCGCGCTAGCCCACCAGAAGCCTCCCAAACAGCAAGGCCTTCTCCCTCCTTGTACCCTACCTACCACCTTGTACCTGCCAGATGGGCTGCAAGGGGGCAGGCGAGGACGGGGATGAAGGAAGGGGGTGAGAGACCATGGGTGGGAACTGTCCCCCCCTGCTGCCCTTAAGTGTCCTCCCCACTATCAGCATCCTGGATAAAGAAGCAGTTTCCTCAGTTGTTCCTCTTTCTTCCCACCTGCTCCTGACTGTGAAGGGCGACCTCGAGCAGCTGCCTGGGGCTCCAGGGCAGCAGCAGGTTCTAGGGCAGGACAGGGGGTGTGGGTGCCTTCTGCCTCGGGGAAGTCTGGGCTTACCCCTTGGCCCCCTCCATATGTCTGGCCCCTTTGGGGGCTGTTGAGAAAGCGATCAGGGTCAAAGGCAGGGCTGGGAGGAGCTGGTGGAGCAGAGGGCTCAGAGCTTACAACCACAGCCAAGCTCACAGAAGGCCTAGCTAGGTTCAGCCTGGGGAAGCCAGTGCCTGGTGGCTGTCAACCCCCCAGCTCGCTGTGCCAGTCCTGTCAGGAGGAGGATAGCAGCTCCTCTCGACGAGCTCCCTCGAGAGGTGGGAGGGCTAGGTCTGATTTCTAGGGGTTCTGCAAATCCGGAGGAGGAGGAGGGAGGGAGGAGGATGAGGAGGAGGAGGAGGAAGGATTCGTAAGGGAGTTTGTGCCTTAGGGAGTTCTGGAGGAAGTGGAGCTATCAATGGAGGAGGTTCAGGAGGCTGGGAGTGGGACACAGAAGTCAGAGTTAAAGCTCGGGGCTCCACTTTGGGAGAGATGATGCGATGTTTTGTGCTAACTAACTACTACTGCATGTTATGGGTAAGAAGAAGGTCTCCCAGAACCTGAATGGAGAATGGTAGGGAGGAGAGAGTGTAATACAAACCAT
This sequence comes from Rhizomys pruinosus, assembly GCA_009823505.1. Taxonomy (NCBI): domain Eukaryota; kingdom Metazoa; phylum Chordata; class Mammalia; order Rodentia; family Spalacidae; genus Rhizomys; species Rhizomys pruinosus. The sequence goes on along the minus strand of VZQC01003946.1, from coordinate 123,567 downwards.
TCTTTCCAAGATTCTTTTCTAAAAACGCCAGCCAAAACTGAACTTTTGTTTGTAAACCCAAGTGGTAGATACTGATTATGACCACTGGGAGGCATCGGAAACGAGTCTCCCTCCCCTTTCTGTTTCTCCTCAAAATAAGCAAGACCAAGAACAGTGCAGGGGAGGACTGGCTGGGAGAATAGCTGAGATCAAAATGGAAAGGACAAAAGAACAGAACCAAGGGGTACCAACTAGGATCAAAGCTACAGCTGGGGGTAGTTGTTTAGAGTGGGGGCGGAGGGAGACCAAGAACTGCTAAAAGTAGCAGGCAGAACAGTGTGGGCTGCCGGGATCGTTTGTACAAGTTTCTGGGGCCAGTGCTAGCAGATGGGAAGTCTTCTGGCTCATCTGACACATTTTCATGGACATGCAAAGACTTGCAAATCAGCATGCAAATCCCATGAAGACAGACAGGAAGCAAAGTGGCTAGGTGGGAACAGAGCACCAGGATCAGGAAGTTACTCACCAAGGCCCCCGCTGCAGAGACAGGCATGGGTTCGGGGGGCTGGCTTGGTTGGGTGGGAGTCCAAGACCTGCTGCACCAGCTGTTCCACAGAGAACTCTTCTGTCCCATTCCCGCAGCTCCATTTTATGCCATGAACTACAGGACATTTGGGGGAAATACTGTGGGGCTGCAGAAGTTCCCTGGTAGCTCTCCCAAGCCCTTGACATGCTGACACGTGACTGCTCAGACATGTAGCTCATAGGGGTCCATTGTCCTTTCCATATTTCATATCTTAGACAAATACTAGTACCCCAGCTGGAAAGCACCCTCTTGGCTTAGAGATAAATAGTTACCCACAAGGTTTGGGCACAGAACCTCAGTGCTTTTGGGAAGCCCCATTCTCAGGCTCCCTTAGAGCTCTATCCATGCCTGTGTCTGCTTCTTACACATGGGCTTCAGCTGTCCCAACAGCTCCTCCCGGGACCACTTCAACCACTCTCGCCGGTCACTACTGATGGAACAAAAGATGGGGCTACAGCCCTTTCCACAATCCTCCAGGGCTGGGACGTTCAGGTAGTGCACAAGGACGATGTCAGGGTTCTGAGAGCACAAGGGCACACAGAGAGTGATGGGATCTGGTGTTCCAAGTCCTCCCTTTTTTCCTGGGCATCCCCTAAACCACCCCCAATTTCTAGCTCTTTCCACCCCCAGCCCCATTTCTGCTTTTCCCACTCAGAACCTGTTCATCATTCCACTTCATTTTTTCAGACCCCACGTCCCTCAAATAGCCAACTCCCATCCTTACATCTTACCTGGAGCAGCCAGTAGCAGCGCCGATGGAATGTGGGGACGATGGAAGAGTGAACGTAGCAGCCATAGAGACACTGCCAGGAGACAGGCTGGGGTGGGGGGAAGGGGCTAGTCTGCTCCCCAACTCTTCCTCTGTCCAGTCCCTTTGCAGGAATCCCAATCTTTCCACTAGTTCTTCTTTGGCCCTCTCCCAACCCCTCACTTTCTTCCCACCCCTTCCAAATTCCAGTAGGCCTTAAAGTCATGGACTGGGGACAGACAGGAGGAAATTGTGGAGCTGGTGTCTTACAAGGGCCCAATATGAAATGAGAACTAAATCCAAGGGTAGAACAAAAGTGCAGAGGATCAATGACTTGGGGGATGAACCTGTACTTGGAACATTACAACTTGGATCCCTGAGGGAAATGCAAGGGAAATGAGGGGAGTGGGCTTAGTATCAAAAGGGTGGGTCATGGAGGGCAAATGGGAAGTGGGGAGTGAGCTCAGCAGTCAGCTAATCCAAAGTGAGTGAAAGGGAGAGGCAGACAATGTCCTCAAGCTCTGATAGGCTGCAGCCCAGGTAAGGATGGAGTCTGGGCAAGGACAGAGGACTGGATGCCTGATGCTCTTACCTCCATGCCCTGAACCTTGAGTTTCATGTGGTCCTCTCGGGTAGTCTTCCCATCCTTTCGTTTCTTCCACAGGTAGCCATCCTTCCGGTATTTCACTTTCTTGCGATTGTAGAGGATGATGGAGCCATTCTGAGGCCTGGGAAGGGAAGGGTTGGCCTCTAGTTCAGTGAACACAGCTCAGGATTCCTGCCATTTCTCAAACTGGAGAACATTCTCACCTTGTCTTTGGGGGCACATGCCAGCCCAATCATCATCTTCTCAAAGTTTACAGGTAGTACGCAATCTCCTGTAAGGAGGAAGCAAGAAGCTGGCTTCTGGCGGGGTGGGGTGGGGCAGGGCCNCTTGTGAGTTCAAGGCTAGCCCCTGGTCTACATAGCAAGCTCCAGGCCAGCTGGGACTAATGAGAGACCCTCTCTCATAAAAATGTTACTTATTACTTTTTTATTATTTTATGTGTATGAGTGTAAATTGCCCTGTATGTAAATGTATGTATGTATGTTGCACACACATGTTGTACCCAGGGAGTACAGAATATACAGAATACCCAGGGAGGTCAGAAGAGGTTGTTGGGATTCCCCTGGAACGTGGATTAATAGCGCGTTCAGCGCTCCAATGGTTGCTGGGATTGAAATCCTGGTCCTCTCGCAAGAGCAGTCGACTGCTCTTATATCCAGTGAGCCATCTCTTCAGCCCCTGTATTCTGTTTAAAAAAAAGATTTTAATTTTCTGTGATTTAGTGTTTTGCCTGTATGTATGCTTGTGCACCATGTTTGTGCTTGGTCCCTGGTATGGCCAGAAGAGGGAGCTGGATTCCCTGAAAATGGTTTTACAGACTGTTGTGAATTGTCATGCCCATGCTGGGAACTAAAGCAACATCCTTTTCAAGAGCAGCAAGTGCTTTTAACCACTGACTCACCTCTCCAGCTCTGGGTACCATCCTTTTAAATTTTTTTTAAAAACTATTTTATGTTTATGTGTGTATGTGTTTCTGAGCATACGTGTATGTGCACCTGTGTACCATATGTGTGCATGTGCTTTTGGAGGCTAGAAGAGGGTGTCAGATTCTCTAGAACTAGTTACAGGCAATTGTAAGCATCTGATGTGGGTCCTGGGAACTGAATTCAAGTCTCTGAAAAAGCAGTAAGTGCTCTTAACTGCTAAACCATCTCTCCATCCCTCTGAGTTATTGTTCTTAGATGGAGATTTAAGTAAAAAAACATTAACTTCTAAAAGTCAGAAAATGTATATGTATAGCTGGAACAGACAACAATTCAGGTAAGTTCTTGAGAATATTGAGAATATTCATATGAAGAGCTTTAGGTAATTGCTAAGAACTGAGCAGAGTCCAGAATTAAGTGGTCCCTTAAGAATGAACTATGCTTTGGGGGATTAAGAACATAGATGACTTACCTGTATTATGGTGTTTGTTGTGTTTTGAATTTCTCTTATTTTTGACCCACCATGACCTATTTTTAAAATAAAGGAGTATATGATTATAAACTGAAATCAATAAAAGGGGCTTTTGTGTAGTTATACCCTAATTATTCAAAGAAAGGCTCTTAGAGTGCAGTGAATAGTTTCTGTTCATAAAGAGGGAAAAAGTTTCCATTCCAAATTGTAGGAGGTTTCTTTCTCAAAGATGGAGATTAAGGATTCTTTTTTTTTCTTTCTTTCTTTTTTGGTCTTTTCGAGATAGGGTATCCCTGTAGCTCCAGCTGTCCTGGAACTCCCTATGTAGACCAGGCTGGCCTTGAACTTACAAAGATCAGCCTGCCTCTGCCTCCCAAGTGCTAGGATTAAAGGCGTGTGCCACCATGCCTGGAAGCTCTTTAAATTTTTTAAACATTTCTGTATTTTTGTGTGAATGTGGACATGCCTGTGTGTGCAGGTCAGAGGACAAATTGAAGGTGTTAGTCCTCTCCTTCAACCAGGTGGACTCCAAGTATCAAACTAAAGTTGTCAGGCTTAAAGGCAAGTACCTTTACCCTCTAAGTCATTTTACTGTCCCCCTCTTACCCTATTTGAGACCTATCTGGATGAGGACTCTTCCTGCCAAAAAGCCTAGTGAGCCCATAATTTTCTGACTCAAGACTATAATTTATCCCGAGACCCTAGGCCCTCTGACCTTGTACTTCCGGAAGGCTGTCTGGATGACACGTGCTGCCTCATACAGTTCCCGCTGCTCATGATCTGAGAGTGTCAGCAGAGCAAAGTCACTTTCCATCTTGCCACTGGTGGATGCAGAGAGGAACTCTGCCCAGGAAGGTGCTGGAGGGAGAGCCAAGCGACCTCGCTCAAAGGGCAGTTCACTGTGGGGGATAGGGAGAAGGGATGTCTTAAACCCTCTTGCTCCACCTGAAAGTAGCTACTGAGGAAGACCCTCAGCAACAGTAGAGCGTGGCTCCAGAGTTCATCAGCTAGTTCAGATCCCTTCTTAATCACCACCAAGGGCCTCAGCCAGAACAGAGCTTTGGCTATGAAGAAGCCAGCTTCCTCCCTCCCATCTTTCTTTGAAGAATATGGAGGCTTTTATCTGAGCTGGTCACCTGGCAGGGGCTGAGCTGGGGAAATGGTCCACATTCTCCAGGTAACTGGCTAACCAAGACATGGTCTCGCTGAGCCCCATGGCACCTGTCCGATCCCGAGGTGAGGTGCCAGCCTCAGGTAACCCTGAGAAGTTCTCTCTTTTAATCCTCTCTGGTGTGGCTTCGATGATCTGCTTGGCTAGTGAGATCATGTCCACCTGGATGAAGGGAGATGCCGTGTGACCCTGTAATTCCACATTTATTCATTCTTACTGATTCTTTCTGTACCGATATGTTGTGGAGAACATAGAATAAGGTCATATTCCACATGGGGACTTAGGGGCTAAGCAAATGAGGGTCTTGTCGCCTTTTCAGATTGCTTGCCCACTGTGCCACTTGGAACTGCCCCATGCCACCCAACCAGCATATTATGTCCACAGGCCTGGGCTAAGCTCATCGCTCCATCTGCTTCTGCTCTCAAGAACCAGCCCAAGGCTTACTGATCACATACTACTCTGGTGAAGGCTCCGGCCCGTCCTTTGCTCTAGTTGTGAGGCCTGTAGCACTTTCTGCCTGACACTCCATGCTGCTTCTCTTGTGGAGTTCTAAATTCTTTGTATTTAGACTGTTTCCTAATTACTCAGTCTTTCTAAAGCATATATAATCCCAGGTCTCAGCACTTGGCTATACTTGAAGACTCATTCTCATTCATTCATAAGACCTTTCTTCTACCATCAGCAAGACTGTTTCCCACCCCAGATGACTGCCAAGTATGTCCATCTCGCCAGCCGCACCCACGCTTCCCAGCTGCCTCCCATTACCATTTCCTCAAGAACTTTTTCCCTTTATGGATCCACAGGTAACTGTTACAATCCAGTTTTAAGTGAAAATTTCCCAGAATTCTTTTTGGGAGGGGGGTCTTTTTTTGAGACAGGGTCTCTCTTGTAGCCCCAGTTGATGTAATTCACTATGTAGACCAGGCTGCCTTGAATTCACAGAGATCCACCTGCCTCTGCCTCCGGATTGCTGGGATCAAAGGCATGTGCCACCACATCCACTTGTTTCCCCAGAAACAGCCTGAGTCACACAGTCTGAAAAGAGGTAAGCAGTCCTATGCCTGTCCCTAAATGGTAAATGCTCTTCCTTCCCAAAAAGAAGCCTCATAATTCTGCTTCATGGAAGTCCTCCTCACCCCACCTTTGCACCTTGCTCCATTCCTAACTGTATGAGTCCCATCGAAATAAACAGTACCGGGATCACATCCACAGCGGGTGAGCTGTCAGTATCCTCTGTAGCAGCCCCATCCTGGACTGGTGCGAAGCCAGAAGGGGTGGGATCTGACCCTTTGGAATTAGTGGCCTCACAGTCCATAAGGAGTAGGGGTGTCTCTGAGGCACCAGAAGAGAGCTGGCCTGGCACCATCTCCATACTCATTTCAGAGGCTAGCAAAGGAGCAGGGGGAGGGCTGCCATCCGGAGCACTTGAGTAGGCTGATGTGACAGAGAAAGTGCCATCTGACAACTCCGAGGGTGAAGAGACACTGCTCAGACCTGTGAGGTGAGGGAAGTGGGTGAGGATAGCAGGAGCAACAGGCCACCTTCCAGTCAGTTCAGCTCTATTTTCTTGACTGCTCTTGGTCTTGTTATCTCCCATCCCTGTCTGTCCTCCATCCTTTGCCTTTGCTGTGACCTATCTTCTTGACTATAACCCTCTAAAAAAGATCAAAGGCCAGCTCTCACCAGTGTCTGGGCTGGAGGAAGGTGGTGATAGGGCAAATTGGGGCTCAACTGAAGCCTCTTGTCTCTGCAGTTCCTCAAGACAGCGGGCAAGGCGCACATGACCCCGAGAATGGGCCACAGACAGGGGTAAACGGCCAAGAGAGTCGGGAATGCTCAGTGCTTGTTGGTTCCAACGGAAAAGGAGCACGGCAGCTTCCAGGTGTCCCAGAGCACAAGCCCACATCTGAGGAGAGAAGGCAGAGGTGAGGCCTGGCCTCTCCTCCAGATGGTTCTGGCCTACTCTTTTCTTGCATTCCTCAAAGGATCGTTCCTTTGAAGAATCACTCTCATTGCTTATTGCCATGCAGTCACTTGGAAATACAACATCCTTACCAGAGGGGTGCAAGAGAAATGGTCCACATTGAGTGGGTCAACCTCTTGCTCCAGGTCCAAGCTTCCAGTTTCCACACTCCTACAAGGTTTGAGAGGACCACAAAGCCCAGTCAGGAAAAGGGGGACAAATATGGAACATCCAAAGAAGAAAGACTGGAGGCAAGCTGACTAGAAGCACTAAGGCAGTGGGATAAAACAGTCAAGGGACTAGTGAATTTAAGTTGGCCAACAACTTAGTGGTTTAAGTCAGGGGATTCTTCCCAATGTCAGTCCTCCCCCAAGCCCATGCCATCCCGTAGTGAGTGACTCCTGTTCCCTCCTGACAGTGATTCAGGTTCCTATTGCCCCAGTAGTTGCCCAGCCCCCTCCCTGATACCCCGGCTCACCGCCACTGGCTCAGTGTCTCAATGAGGCGAGCATAGCCTTGGGCAGCAGCCAGATGTAAAAGGCTCATGCCCCGGAAGGGGCTTCCATGGGTCAGACGTTCAGGACCCCTCCAGGTGGAACGTAGGATCATGCTCTCTACCAAGACTACTACCCGTGCCTCGAACCCAGGACCTTGGCCTTCATCCTGCAGTTACACACACCCATATGCAGACTTGGACATCTGGTCTCCTAGGTTTCCCTCCCAGCTTCCAGTGTCCCTTCACAGTTCCTGCTCCAGGTCCTACGACCACTGAGGGCTCACTGGTTCTCTTAGTTTGAGTTCCTGTTTAGCCTCCTGGATACTTCCTCTAGCTCCCCTGGAGCTGACCTTCATTACACACCGTTGCCCATGCTGCACTTGGACACCAGCTCAGACTGGTGCCGTGACCACAGGTGCTTTTCTCCCTTGGGAGCCAGAGTCTTCTCAAAGCTGTTTTCCAGCTCTTTTCCTTCAGAGACTCTGGACTCACAAAGTTCTAAGCCCCAATACTTCTAATCCTTCCCCCACCCTTCTCAGATCTGAAATAGTTCAAAGCCTGACATGCCAAGAGTGCCCAGAAGAGCCACTCTTGCCAACCTTCTTGGCTGGGGATGGGAGCAGGGTGATATAAGGGAGAGGGAAGAACACTGGCTGACAATGCTGAACAAAGGTGAGTGATGAGAGATGTATCCTAAAACCATTCTCTATGGAAATCCCATATTCCCCACTGTAGACATGGTCTTCCTTGGAGAAATACCTGAATTGGAGGAACCTCTGGACCCTGGCAAGATCCCTGCCCAGCTGCTGCAATCTCTGCCATCCGCTTCTCCATCTGCTCTAGCCGTTCCAGGATGGACATCCGGAACTGGTTGTCTGTGGGGAATGGGGATGGGAGGCTAAGCAGACAAGCTCTGAGGGAGGGTAAGAGCACTAGTAGACGACCAACCTAAAATCTGGGGATGGAGGATGAAGACACAGGATTATACTGTTTTTCTTCCCCTGAACCACACCTTCCTTACCTACTTATCTACATAAAACCCACCAGGACCCAATTCTTGTGAACTATTACTAGAGCAGAACCGGAATTCAGAATGAAAGCTGTTTCCCCCAAGATAGGTAGTAGGAATTCTCCAGTGGTCATCCAACCATCAGCTAACCAAGTCACGTATGGCATGTCTTCCTGCAGCCTTTCCCTAGGCAGAATGTTCCCTTAGCTCTTTCCCCAACCCTACCCTGTTTGCCATTCTAGGCTGAAGGACTCCAGGGTCCCTTCTCTAAGGTAACTAGAGCTGGGGGACTGTCGTTTGAAAACTCTGGCTGCTCTTGCTAGACTCTTGCTGCTGCCCACAAAGAGGATTGGTGGGGACGGACGGTGACAAGAGACAAATAGCCATGTCCATTCCTCCTCTCTCAATCCCTAACCCCATACACAAAGTTACATGTGTATACATGCACAAACAAAACAGCACAAGCTATATTTGTCCCTTTCTAAGATCAAACAAAGGCAAGGAAAAGAAGTAGGAAGGGACCAGAGAGAACAGGGACAAAGAAACAGTAAAGACCAGGGTTGTTCCACAGTGTCAGGCTAGAAGATGATAGGGAGGGTAGGAAATGAGAAGAAATCCAGGAAGGACAGAAAGGGGAGCAGAAAATAGTGAAGGTAAAGAAAAAGGCGGGGCGTGGTGGCACACACCTTTAATCCTAGCACTTGGGAGGCAGAGGCCGGCGGATCTCTGGGAGTTCAAGGCCAGCCTGGTCTACAGAGTGAATTCCAGGACAGCTGGGACTACAGGGAGACCCTGTCTCGAAAAGACCAAAAAAAAAAAAAAGAAAAAAAAAGAAAAAGGACAGAGCCAGGGAAATCCCAGGCAAGCAATCAGAGAAGAGAAGCAAGGTCAGACATCATTCAAGGAAAAACGGGAAGAAAAGAGGAGGACAGATGGTAGCACAAAGATCAGACAGAGCAGAAAGGGGATGTGATGAACAGTGAGTAGGACAACACAAGACTGAGAAGGCTGGCAAAGTCCTGAGGTAGGCAGATTCAAGTCATACATACTCAGGCTTTATGACAAATACAGCCCCAAGAGTGAAGCAATACTAGAGGACCAGAGCCTGTGAGAGAAGATGGATGACAAGAGACAAGAAAACTAGCCAGGCATGGCAGTGCATGCCTTTATTCCTAGCACTCTGGGAGGCAGAGGCAGGTGAATCTCTGTTAAGTTCAAGGCTAGCCTGATCAACATAGCTAGTTCCAGACCAGCTGGGACTAAAGGGAAGCCCTGTCTCAAAAAGACTAAATAAATAAATAAATCAGAAAATAAACCAACTTAAATATGCCAACATACCTTCATACATATAGGTTTATGTATATGCCTCTGACCCTGAGAGTACACTTCAACAATAGCAATATCAGAAGTACTGCAAAAAGAAGTACTCCATTTTTCTGTTTGTGTTTTCTATAATTTCCAACATTCCTATAATGGATACATATCTTCATAATCAAAAGGAACACAGAAATTATACATTTTTTTTTTTTGAGCTAGGGGTCTTGCTAAGCTGTCTAGGGAGACCTCAGACTTGAGATCTTCCTACCTCAGCCTCCAGAAAAAGCTAGAATTATAAATATACACCACTACTTCTTGCTAAACTTTATTTTTGGTCTTTCCATTGTTAAATAAAGTTAGCTGGGCATGGTGGCACATGCCTTTAATCCCAGCACTCAGGAAGCAGAGGCAGGCATAGATCTCTGGGAGTTCAAATCCAGCCTGGTCTACATAGTGAGTTCCAGGACAGCTGGGGCTACAGGGAGACCCTGTCTAAATAAATAAACAAACAAACAAATAAATAAATGAAAGAAATGACCAATGGAGCTAGGCATGGTGGTCCATGCATGTAATCCCAGTGTTCCAGGAGGCAGAAGCAAGAAGGAAGATAGCAAGTTCAAGGTCAAATAGCAAGACACTGTCTCAAAACAAAACAAAACACCAAATAATAGCAACAAAACAAAATAACACAATAACAGCAAAAACTCATGCACAAAGAAATGATCAGCCAGATGTGGTGAGGCATGTCTTTAATCTCAGCACTTGGGAGACAGAGGTAACAGATGGATCTCTGTGAGATCAAGGCCAGCCTGGACTACATAGTGAATTCCAGGCCAGCTGGGGCTACAGGGGAGATCCTTGTCTCAAAAAAAAAAAGAAAGTGCCGGGCGTGGTGGCGCATGCCTTTAATCCTAGCACTTGGGAGGCAGAGGCAGACAAATCTTTGTAAGTTCAAGGCCAGCCTGGTCTACAGAATGAGTTCTAGGACAGCTGGGGCTATAGGGAGACTCTGTCTCGAAAAGACCAAAAAAAAAAAAAGAAAGGAACGATGGGAGGGAGGGAGGGAAAGAGAAGGGAAAGGGAAAAGGAAAAGGAAAGGACCAATGGAAACAGAGTAGTAAAGTGGGCATCCCTGAGAGACCTAGCATTCATGCACAAGGCTGTGTGGTCTACTACATGGGGTCAGAATACTCAGTACTTACCATCCAGTGACAACCAGTCAAGCTGTGTACTAGGTAGAGTCAGGAATCGGCGGGCTCGATACTCAAAGAGCACAGAAGCAGAGAGGGGTCCCTGCCGCCCTGCCACCTGCAAAGATACCAGCCCTACTTCGTGGGCTGGGGAGAACAGGATCAGGAAGCTGGGCTGTTTCCTTGGCTCCTTTTATGACTGGTTAGCTGTGTTAGATGATTATTCCATATCTCTCCCATTACCCCGCTGTGGGCCAAGAGCCCTCTAGCTCCAGTAAGTATGTAAGTAAGTGATCTTTGCACTAATAAGGAGGGAAGCCACCAAGAACTCCATACCTACTATGGAGCAGAGACACTGGTTGTAGACCTCCAAGTTAAGGATGTTTGTTACTTAGCAAACAATGTGACACTGGTTAACCTCTTTAATCCCTTAGACCACAGTCCAGAGGTCATGACTATTACTGGAATGGAGGAATGGGAAGCTGTCTATTCACCAACAGTGTCCAGTAAGCCTTATCCAGGGCTTCAGTGTCTACCACCTTGAGAATAAATCTGCCAGGCTTCAACCTCAAGACCAAGGCCTGATACTTTTCCTCCCAATCTCCAGCTTCTCTGATCTCATCTCCTTTCCTTTCATATATGGTTAAATGTAGCTGTTAAGATTCTCATAAACAGCAAAGCTGTCAATCTGTCACTCTAGTGGTCTTTGGAGTCCCACAAGGAGGATGATAACTGAGTGCAAGGTTACAAGGAAGAGTGGTGGAAAAAGTGCAGGAAAGTCTGTCTAAACCAGTGTTGTCCAAAAGAACTTTCTATTGTGATTAGAAAGAAATGTTCTACATCTGCACTATCCAATATGGAACCACTACAATGTATGGCTGTTAAGCACTTGAAATATGGTCAATATGCTCAAGGAAATTAATTTTAAATTTTATTTCATTTTAAGTAAATAGGCACATATAGCTAATGACTATGTTACTGTATAACACAGTTCTAGAAATTAATGTCCTTCGGTGCCAGAACTAATTAGAGGAGATGAATAGCTCTCCTTTCTCTTTCTCCCCAGAATGACATAGGAGACCCTGGCTCCAACTAAGTAACAGAGACTGCATGGATATTAGGGATCTCTTTGGTCAAATGCTTGACCTTAGAGAAGGGGAGACCAAAGACATAAGAAAGGTACAGAATTTTCTAAGATCATTGGTTAGCTAATAAGTAGATTTCTTGGACCCAATCATAGATTTGATGTCTCCTAAGGTGAGGTTCTTTTGCCAGCTGGGGAACTGTACATGCAACCTGAGGGCTGGAGGAAGTCTGTGCCCTCAGAACAATCTATTTTTTTTTCCAGTGCTTCCTGAAACCCTGAGGGTCCTCACCCATCTAAATTGTCCATATGGCAGTCCCTCCCCTATGGTTCCCAGTCTCCATACCAGGACAGTAGCAGCGTAAGACACCAGGCTGGACAAGTGAGGCTGGTACTGCAATATGATCAAAGACACAGGAGTAATGCTCTGCAGCCTCCGTCCAAGGGCCTGTGATGAGCACCTTGACCCCACCCTGCAGACAGAAGTCAGAAAGCCATATGACTGGAGTTCAGTTTTCATAAACTCATTCACTTATTCAGATCCTTAGAAAATACTACTAACTCTGGACATGGTGGTGCATACCTTTAATTCTAGCACTTGGGAGGCAGAGAGAAGTAGATTTCTGTGAGTTTAAGGCCAACAAGTTCCAAGCCAGCCAGGACTACACAATGACACCCTACCTTAAAAAGAAAAAAAAGCCGGGCATGGTGATGCACGCCTTTAATCCTAGCACTTGGGAGGCAGAGGCAGGCGGATCTCTGTGAGTTCAAGGGCAGCCTGGTGTACAGAGTGAATTCCAGGACAGCCAGAGCTACAGGGAGACCCTGTCTCAAAAAGACCAAAAAAAAAGTACTACTTTATGGGAAGCCCTGTGGTTCAAGGATGGATAGGACCCAGTTAGCTGGGCAATTTATCCTTCCTCTCAACCTTTCTACCAAGTCATTATTTTATCTCTATCAGAATTTTCTTCCTTTCTCCCGTTCTCCCTCCCCCCTCCCCCCGCTTTTTGAGGCAGGGTCTCCCTTTTAGTACCAGCTGTCCTGGAGCTTGCTCTGTAGACCAGGCTGGCCTTGAACTCAGAGATCTGCCTACCTCTACCTTCCAAGTGCTGGGATTAAAGGCAAGTGCCACCATGCCCGGCTTCACTCCCCTTTTTTAAAAAAATAGGGTCTCAGGCTGGAGAGATGACTCAGCAGTTAAGAGCGCCGACTGCTCTTGCAGAGGACCTGGGTTGGATTCCCAGCACCCACATGGTGGCTAAGAACCGTCTTTAACTCCAGTTCCAGGGGAATTTGATGCCTTCGACTGATCTC